>CM053628.1:51658507-51693907 GCA_028646595.1 Phalanger gymnotis | reverse complement strand
GCTGACCAGGGGTATGTTTGGAACTAATGTTGTAGGTCTAGGAATCTTGTCATCTTAATAATCACTGACATTTGCATAGAGCTTTGAGGTTTTACAAAGCACTTTACATATGTTAGCAGCACATTTGAGCCTCACCAAAAACTTGGCAGGACGGTACTGCAAGGATTATTATCCCATATATTACAAATGAGGAAACTGAAGCTCATATTAAGTGCCTAGTGTTGTAGGATTTGAATCCAAGGCTTCCTGACTCCAGACCTAGTATTCTATCAACTACTTTTGCTGTTAGGGTGACTCTCCCAATTACCCAAGTCTGGGTAAGCTGTGCCCTTTCATAATTTAGTCTTCCAGGTTGGTGCTTTTCACCGGCTGAACTGGGAGTTCTTTGATCAGATTGAGCAGAAAGAAGATAGTCAACAACTTCTGACCTGCAGGACATTTTTCCTCCTCTCTCCTTTTCCTACCCATAGATCTTAGTTGCTTGGTTGCTTGAAGTCAACCTCAGTGGAAACTTGAGAATTCTACTTGGCTCTTTTGCTTAGTACCTTACTCAGAGGGGGCTTTGTGTTAGGTATTCTCTCCTTTAGAATCTGATTTGGGCTATCGAGCAGCAAAGCGTGTGGTTAATGTTATTCAAAAAGAAGCAGTTTATACATAGGGGACAACCATAGCTCAGATTTTGGAAAAAGTAGTTAAGGGAGTTTTTTTAATCTGGTAGGTAGAATGAGGTTTCATATTTTTCCTTTTCTCTCTCTCTTTATTTTCACTCCAGAATCTCTCTCTTTCATCTTTATGATTATTAAAACAAAACAAAACAAAAACTTGACAAAATCATAATGAAATTAATAAAATTTACATGGAAAAACAAGTGAGTAAAAATACACTGGGACACACTGTTAAGAAAAGGTCATGAATGGGATCTTGCCTTCCCAGACTTTCAGATGTTATAAAGTGGTTATCCTCAAAACTCTGTTACTAAGGGGAAAATAGAGCATTCAATCCATGGAACAGGATGAGTATAATAGATAACAATCAAGCTTTTGTGTTAGATAATCCTGTAGAAAATAAAAAGTCAAGAAAGAGAATTTACAATTTAACAGATGTACTTGGGAACATTGGTTTGAAATCTGGCAGGAAAAGTATTTAGACCTTCATCTCTCACCACTGAATTCCACCTGGATCAGAGATTTGAACATTTAAAGAAAAAAAATTATAAAAGAATAGATGAAAATGGACGAAATGGATGACTCAATTGATAGGAGAAGGATATATTTGAACTAATGTAAACTAACGTAAAAACTAATGTAAAAACAAAAAACATCAAGAGAGCTCAAAAAAAAACCCAGTAACTTAAAAGCTGTATATATGTTTTTTTTTTGTTTTTAAGTCAGTCATTTCTGGATTGCCACTCCTCTACTCCACTGAACCTTTCTTTGTGACAGAGAAAACCAATTAAACAAAAACAAAGATATAGTGACCCATTCTGACAATTCATACTATGTTTTGCCCTCATAGTCTCTTCCTCTTCTCCTCCCAGAGGAGAGAGATATATTTCAGTATCTATTCTGGCACCCATTACTGGTTTTTTAATTACCCCCAATTCAGCCTCCTTTTTGTCATCTATTCAGTTTCCCAGGAAGCCCTGAGTTCCAATCCCACTTCTGGCACATATAGACTATGTGAACTTGAGCTAGTCAACCTCTCCCTGATCCAGGCAGATTCTCTAAGAAAAGAAGTTGCTGACTTGCATTGGAACAGAGAGTTCCCTATATCCATGAAATCTCAAGTCTGTTGCCCATCCTCTATCCCTTACATTGCGGTTGTCATTATGTATCTTGTTCTTCAAGTACTGCTTATTTTACCCTGCATCAAGTCATACAGTTCTTCCCATGGTTCTTTGCATTTTCAGTGACTTCTGAATTCTTTCAAAGGTTTCAGTTCTGACCCTCACTGATGGATCACAGGCCTCTCTAACTTAGTAGACAAGTCTATGGGATTTGCTCTGCTGAAAAAAAAACCATCTCTCTGGGGCCAGCCTGGTCATGAGCCCCTCTGTACAACAGATAGGTAGGCTGTCACCTGGCATGTATCTGAAACCTCTCCAGGTTTGACTTCCAAACTTGAACTCGGGCTCACCTCCACACAGGCCTTCATTATTCCTGCTTCATTTAAATGTCCCATTAGAGTATGTGACTTAGTTTCCTCCTGTTCAAATTCCTTTACATAGTAGATTTGGGAATGAAAAGTACTCCAAACTGTTACATTGCTGCTAGTACCTTTGAAAGAATATCACATTTGACATTTTTAAGTTTTAACTTTCCAGGATGGGACTAGACCTGTGGATTTCATTGGTTTCATGAATTCTCCTCTACCATACAGATCTGCCCCTGTTCAGCCACTTAGGGAATTGCCTGAGGGTAATCAGAGGCCATAGTTACTAGCCCAGGGTCACTCCAAGTCCGGGAAGCACTTGAATCCTGGTCCTTCTGGTGGTGAGGCCAGATCTCGATTCCCCTATGCCATGATGCCTCTTACTACTGTAGCTGTAATAATGTCAACCTATTAATATGATACCAAAATGTATGTTCTAAGTTTTGTAAATAGCCTGCAACTGTCAGTTGGGTGGCTTTCATACTGGGAAGAGATCTGGCCTTTACTTCCACAGCAAGATTATCTATCTGGAGGAATAAAACTCGTTATTATTCACACTGACAACACTTTGGGGGGAAAATGTTTTTAAATGATTAGCTAAAATCCAATGACAAGCATGTACAGACTTTAGGTGCTTTAGGGGAAGAAATGGTGGTGGTAGACCTTTCTATTCTTGTTAATAATTATGATACATAGGATTTGCTCCCGGGTTTTCTAGCCAGATAGGATGCCACATAGGAGTGAAAGAGCCTTGGACTGAGGAATCAGGAGCTTCAGTTTTAGGACCAGTCCTGCCACACTAGTTGCATGGCCTCAGACTTCAATGTTCTGGGACAACGTTTACGTATGTCAAAAATGAAGAAATTATTAGTAGATCTGTGCTCTCCGAGGTGGGGGAAGGGAGTGGTCAGACCCTGTGGGCAATGAGATCAACCACTAGGGGGTAGAAAGATGAGCGATTACTTCTGAAAAGGCTTGTCTTCCTCTCTAACACAACTGCACAACTCCTTCCCCCAGCATAGCTCAACAGTGCCTCCCTCTGGCCTCAGCTTTACCCCAAGTTGGGCTTTTAGAACCTAATTGGGGACAGGGGACCCATAGCAGCTGAGTAGGTAATCACACAGTACCCCCACCCCAACCTTCCTACACCCTACCCTCGAGATTATTTCTAGCTGCCTCAGTTGTCCATTTGGGCTGTAGTCCCATCCAGGCAGTAGTGGGAAAAAAGAAGCTGAATAGGCATGTATGGGTTGAGATGAGTATCCCATTATGCTAGTTTCTCCCCCTCCCCAAACCCACTCCTTTTCCAAACTTTTTTCCCCTATTTCTATTAAGGGTACTACCATCCTTCTAGCCAGCCAGGTTCTCCTACTCTTCATGTCCTCGACTTCTCATTCCACTGAAACTGCTCTTTTGAAAGTTACTAATAGTCTCTTACTTGGCAATGTTGAAGGCCTTTTCTTAAGAAATCATCTTCATTGACTTCTCTCTGTAGTCTTTGACATTGTTGACTACCCTGTCTTCCTATCATATACAAGTGCCACCTGTTAAAAAAAACTTAGAAACAGATTTCGTTCTTTTTAATCTTCAAAAAGAGTTTCTATAGTTTTGAACCCATTTTGTATGAATATAAAAAGGTGGCACCTTCCAGTTAGTTTGCAAGAATAATGTTTAGTCGTTTTCAGTTGTGTTCAACTCTTCGCAACCCTTTTTCAGGATTTTCTCTTTTTTATAAACTTTTTTCTTTTGGAGGGGGGAAGGCAGGACGATTGGGGTTAAGCGACTTGCCCAAGGTCACACAACTAGTAAGTGTGCCAAGTGTCTGGGGCCGGATTTGAACTCAGGTCCTCCTGACTCCATGGCTGGTGCTCTACTCACTGCTCTACTTAGCCGCCCCCAGGATTTTCTTGACAAAGATACTGGAGTGGTTTGCCATTTCCTTTTCCAGCTCATTTTACAGATGAGGAAACTGAACCAAACAGGGTTAAGTGACATGTCTAGGGTCACACAGTCAGTGTCTGAAGCCGGATTTGAACTCAAGTCTTCCTCACTCCAGGCTCAGTGCTCTATACACTGGGCCACCTAGCTGCCCTTGCAAGAATAACTAGCCATTTTTAGCTGAGTTTCAGCAAAAACCTTTGAATCATTGGGATAGAAAAATGAAAAAAAATGTAAAAAAGAAAGAAAAATGAGTATTATAATTTAATAAGTATAGGCAAGGACTTACTTCTTCCACTCGGATCTAGGTATTTTTGTGGATTATCTTTTATTATTGGCCTATCTTTTATTAAGGCCATTAAAACCAAGGATCTTAAGTAAACAGAACCTAGAACCCAACCTTCAAATGGCTGTATCAGAGTGTCAGACCAAGTTTTGAAAAAATAATGAAGCATATTCTATCACATGGCTCTCACTAAAAATACCATTGTAATATTTTTAGTGAGAGCAAAATGGGTTTTGATCCCATTAATAAAATATTATTTTCAAAATATTTCATCTCGAGCTCATCTTTTTCAATTTCTTTTTTGTATATGTTTTATAACGTACATAATAGTTCAGAAGTACAAATATATAAATTAATAAGTACCCATTTTGGGGGGTTTGTGTTCAAAGGTTGTTTTTTTTAACTATCAAAAAAGTTTGGAAAATGACGTGCTAGACGAAAACCTTGTCTAGCTCTCAGATTCTCTGATTCCAATTACTTGAGATTTGGAATCTCATTTCTACATTGAACATTTGGGGAAACTTCTTTCTGACCCAGGGAAAATTTAATTTGCATTTCATCCACCAGTGTTGGCATTGGTGAGCATTTGCATAATCCAATTTGCAAAGTACTTTATGGTGCTTCACAGTAAACTGCCAGGTTTGCATTTATAATCTCTTACCTGGCACAAGATGACTGCAGAATTAAAATGACAGTCTAAATCACAGGATAGGGAGAGGGAACTGGAATTGAAATGTGGATTCATTTAATAATTAATGTCACTATGATTTAAGGGCCATGGCTGGTGGCAAAGTCATTGGTGACCTTTTGTACTGCTCCTCTGGAGTTGTCTGCCTGTTGGCCCAGCCTTGTGACCTACTACCAATTCACATTTGGGACCACACTTTAACTAATGGAACACACCATCAGTGCTCCAGATGCCTGCACCTAAGGAATCCCCTGGAGTTGTAACTATAAAGTTCTCTTTACGAGTGGTTTGGGTGTGGTGAATACTTTAAAAAAAATTTTTTTAAAGGCTTTGCCTGGAGTCACCTTAAATACAAAGAATAACCCTCTAGGCTTCTTGTTTGTCCTTGAAGAGGACCAATGACATCAAGAGGGTGATGTCTCGACTTGAGGGTGAATTGGATTTAAGTGAGGAAGAGCTGTGCAAAGTCCTTAGGCCTCTGATAGGAAAGCCATAATCAGTACTACTTTTGGAAAGTCATACTAGGCCATCTTTTGCCTCATTTCTTACCTAGCCTTAAATCACTAAATGGGTGTTGCCTCAGACAAACTGAGACCTGGGAAAGACCTTAGTTTAAAAAGTCTAAGATCTCCCACTGCATCTAAGGCCATCTCCAATCATCCTAACCTATGTCTTGCTACTGGAACCCGATGATTCTCCTCACTTAAATCCAATTCACTTGCAAGTCATGACTTCACCCTCCTGATGTCATTGGTTCTCTTTGAGAATGAAGGAAGAACAACAGTCATAATCAGTACTACAAAAAGTATGTGCTTGGAGAAGAGTTGGAAGAAAGTGCTACCCCAACTTTCACCAATCTAAGGTTCATAATGGTCAAAAGGACCAGAATAGCTAGAAAACTACATTGTAGAAATCTCAGAAATCATCTGGCCCCAATCTCTCATTTTACAAAGGAAGAAACTGAGGCCCATAAGGGGAAGCCACTCGAGCAAGGTCACACATAGGCTTATAGCTCCAGAGCTGGGAGGGACCTCAGAGACCCTCATTTTTATAGTCTAGGTCAGCCCTCTCCTTTTTACAAGTGAGGAAACTAAAGCCCAGAGAGAAATTAAGTGACTTGCCCAAGGTCACACAGCCAGGATCCTGGATCAGGGTTACTTCTCATTCCAGATCCAACTTTCTTTCCACCATGGAACTTTCTTAGCCAAGACCTCTTCCATAAAAAGAACCGTACTGTTTTTTTAATGCATTGTGAAGTTCTGCACTGACTTCTCTGTCCATACTCAAAATGTTTTGAGTCCCTGTCATCATAGAATTTTAGAATTTAACAGCCATCAGTTCAGAACTTGTTTTCTTGAGGAAGGTAGCTCAGCCAGCTGAAGACTAGAGAGAGGTTTTTTTTTTTTTGATGCCATAAAGCTAATGCTGAGTTTTGCATCCTCAGGGGACTTTCTGCCACCCTTTCCCCTCAACCTCCCCCCCCCAATCCCCCACAAAAGCCCTCTCCTCCACAGCCCTGGAGCTGTGTTGCTATGGTGATCCCTGATACATAGTTAGGGGATTGTTCTTGTTACCAGGCAGAGGGCATATGTGATTTTTTACAAAGCCATCCAGAATCATCGCACTTAGCTGTTAATACCAGCTACTTTCCATCCCTTTGGGGATCCTATTCCACTCCTCCCCCCTTCTCACCTTCTCTTTATGAAAGCAGCTGGTGTGACCCATGTGAAGCTGTTGGGGACCAATTCTTGCTTGAGGTTGCTGGATTTGACGGTCTACCTTGATAAGCTTTAGTTTAATACTTGAGTGCTAAGATTAGGTACCAGTCAATAATTTTGAGTTAACTCTGTTCAGTTTGACTTTTTTCAACGGATAATAATGTTGGAGTGCAACTGATCTGTTGCCAGAGCAAGTTATCCAATGATTTATACTCTCAGACAATGTCTGAACAAGTCTTAGTCTGGGAAAAAATAATCTTTGGGTACTATTGATGAACTCTGAAGAAAGGAGTAATAAACGAGGGGTAGGGCAGCAGTGGCAGCATTGCTTTGGCCTTTTGGGGAATAGAACCAACTACTGGCTAGAGTAGAGATTGTTTTGACAATTTGGGTATTAAGTCAATTCAATTAAACAAACATGTATTATGGTTATCCCTTCCATATCACAGGGGTTAAGGGTGCAGTTCCCCGCCTTCCCCCCCATCTTGAAAATCCAAGTAAAATTTTTTGGCCCTCCCGTCGTAGCAGAGAAGTCTGAATTTTTTCTTTTTCTTTTATGGGGTATTTACAGTACCTTATTGTAAAATTTAGGTTAAGTATTTGGTCACAGGCCCTAAATTGTAAAATTTAGGTTAAGTGTTAGGTCACAGTGTCATCTGCTGGCCTTTGCCTGTCATCTGCATCTTCCAGAAAATTCTCCCCAAATTCCCATTTACTTTCTTATGCCCACCATTGATATATTAGAAGCAAAATGGGAAAAGTCATGATGTGGAAGGGATAACTATGATGCCCACTCCATAAAAGTCACTGTGCTAAACTCCCAGAATCCAAAAGCCTTCAACTAGTCCCTGCCCCCATGGAGTCGACATGCATGCTTGGGCTACTATGCAGCCTCAGGTTCTTACTAGCTGTGTGACCCTGGGTCATATATCTCTAAGCCTCAGTTTCCTCATCTGTAAAATGAAAACAATAACAGCCCTTACCTCAGGAAGCTGTGAGGATTTGCAAAGTGCTTTGTAAACCTTAAAGCTATGTTAGCTAAGGGGAAGCTAGGTGGCACAGTGAGAAGAGTACCAGCCCTGGAGTTAGGAGGACCTGAGTTCAAATTTGGTTTCAGACAACTGACACACTTACTTAGCTGTGTGACCTTGGGCAAATCACTTAACCCCAATTGACCTGCCTTACCCCCTCCAAAAAAAAACTATGTTAGCTATCATTGTTTTCCTAGCTGGGGGAAGGGGGATATCATATTCAAAGATGCATAAATGTAACTTCAGGGGAGAAGCACTAGTAATTGGGGCATCAGGGAAGGCCCTTGAACTGATCCTGGAAGGAGGGTGGGGATTCTAAGAGGACACAGAGATGAGAGAATACATGGCAGGCATGGGGGCCAGCCTGTGCAAAGACACAGAGATGGGAAACAGCAGGTCGAGTTCTGGGAAGAGTAGTCTATTCTATCTGGAACATAGAATGAGTGAAGGCAACTAGTATGAAATAAGACTGGAAAGAAAGATGGGTGCTGAGTGTCAGAGGACTTTTAATGCCAGGCTGAAGGGTTTCTATTTTATCCTAGAGGTGGAGGGAGTCCCTGAAAGTCTTGGATTGGGGCAAAGATCTGGTTAGATCTCTGTTTTTTGTTGTTTAGTCATTTCAGTCATGTCCGACTCCTTGAGACCCCATTTGGAGTTTTCTTTTTTTGGGGGAGGAGAGAAGGCAGGGCAATTGAGATTAAGTGACTTGCCCAAGGTCACACAGCTAGTAAGTATGTCAAGTGTTTGAGGTCGTATTTGAACTCAGGTCCTCCTGACTCCAGGGCCGGTACTCTACTCACTGTGCCACCTACCTGCCCCTAGAGTTTTCTTGGCAGAGATACTGGAGTGGTTTGCCATTTCCTTCTCCAGCTCATTTTACAGATGAGGAACTGAGGCAAACAAGGGTTAAGTGACTTTCCCAGGGTCTCACAGCTAATAAGTGTCTGAAGCCAGATTTGAACTCAGGAAAATCAGTCTTTCAGACTCCAGGCACTATGCTCTATCTGCTGTGCCACCTAGCTGCCCAAACCCGTATTTTAGAAATCTATATTTGGGCTAGATGGGGAAGGGGGAGATTCAACCAACATGACTAACCACCAGTGTGGCTTCTTCTTTCTTTTCCCATCCTACCTCCTTTCACCTCAACATTCATTATTAATCAATCAGCAAGATTTTAAAAATAAATATATAAATAATTTTTTAAAAAATCAATCAACAAACATTTATTGATCATTTACTCTGTGTCAGACACTGTGCTAAGTGCTAGAGATACAGAGAAAACTCAGTCCTGGACTCAAGGAGCTTACATTCTTCTCCCTTTAAAAAATACTTTTTACAAGCATTCATTATTTGTCCCTCCCACTACCTCCCATCACAGAACAATTTATAATCCTCACAATAAATATGAGCCAAGCAAATTTTCAGATTGGCCAAGTCCAAATATGTCTCATGCTGGATTTTAAGTCTATCACCTCTCTGGTAGAATGTGGGTGGCACTTAAATTCTTTCTTAAAATAAATTTTTATTGAAAACTTTTGTTTTTATATCAACTAGCTTTCCTCTCACTGTAATCCTCTCCCCACCCTCTCCTACCTCTTGCAATAAAGGAAGAAAAAGGAAAAAAATTCCATGAAACTAAACAACATATCTAAAAATTCTGACATTATATGAAATATCCCACACTTCTGCAAAGAGGGAGAGTTGTTTTCTCATATCTCTTCTTTAGGGCTCAGCTTGGTTATTATAATTCTAAAGCATTCAGTTTACATTGTTTTGTTGGTGTCAGTTTCCATTTGCATTGTGATAGTCACTGAGTATATGCTTTTCCTGGCTCTGCTCACTTCACTTTGTATCAGTTCATATAAGTCTTTCCATCCTTCCCTGCATCCATCATATTCACAATTTCAAATTGCGTAGTAATATGCCATTACATTTGTATGTTACAATTTATCATTTCGTGACTACTTTGTTTCTCATTCTTTGCTACTACCCAAATAGCTTTGAATATTTTGTTGTATGTAGTACCTTTCAGTCTTTGACCTCCTTGGGGTAGATGCCCAACAGTGAAATCTCTGGGTCAAAAGGTATGGATATTTTAGTCACTTTCTTTCTATGATGAGAGCTTACATTCTAAGGGAAGGTAACCTATACTTAGACAAGTGTGTCCCAAAAGTCTTGATGCTGTTTTAAGCTAGGAAAATTTGTTTAAGGTTTTAATGCCTAAAATGGCCCTGAAATTTTTGGGACACCCTACATGCACAGAAGACCTGGGTTTGAATCCAGGCTCAAATGTTTACCTTCTTGTGTCATTCAAGAATGGATTTGCATACTCAAATTTCATCTTCAATAAAATGGTACTTCTAATACTTAATCTTGTAGTGGATCTGGCTCAGAAAGGCCCAGGTTTAAATCCTGCCTCTTGCCCACACTGACCTTGTGGCTGTGGGCAAGTCGCTTAAAGGCCCAGTGCCCCAGGACTTCCTAGCACTTGGTTACTAATTAGGTGCCAGCCCATATTCATGGGGGCAGCTTGCACTGAGACTCCTTCCTCTGATATCTCTTCCCATTTCCTGCTCCACCCCACAAATACTTATACCACCTACTTGTCAGAGTTGTTGTGAGAAAAGTGCCATGCAAAAAGACCTTAAAAATACTGTATAAATGTGAGCAGTTAATTCCACCACCACCCCTCTCTCTCTGTCTTTCTGTATCTGTCTGTCTCACTCTGTGTCTCTGTCTCTCTCTCTCTCTCACGCACACACACACCCCACACTTTTTCTCTAAGCTCCTTCCTTTTTTCCCTTCTGTCTTATCAAATTATATCAGGAAAATACTCCCCTCTTTTGTTTTTTGCAGTGAAATTAGACATCCTGAACAACCAGGGGGCCCTTTGGGATAGCTTGGGATGTCAGGTCTCTATCTTTGCTGTCTGCTCACCTGCCCAAGATGGGCAGGGAAGGGGTTGTGAGGGAGTTGGTTATGTTACTTCCCCTAATCTCTCTAATACTCTCCAACTTGTGCTCCATTTTTCTCTTCACTAGCCAACCAAGCCCACTGGCACTATCTATGGTTTTCTCGTACTGGTACCACTTCCCCTGGTCTTTTTTGGGAGGGGTGTCCCACATGCCCAGTTCCCTTGCAGGAAGGCAACTTCAGGATCTCCCCTCTCCCACCTCTTCACTTGAACTCACAGAATGGCATACTACCCTCTTAGGTGACTTAAATGAGGATTTACCACAGAGCACTATAGAGGAAACATACAAGGGGTGGGAGTACAATCATAGATGAAAAGTGTCAGCTGTGCATATGTTAACTGAAAGGAGCTGGGCCCTCTCTTCATAGCTCCCTCTGACCTCCTTCTGCATGATTTTGTCCTTGATATTGGTTCATTTCTAGCTCTCCTGGCTGGCAAGGCAGCTGCTGTGTCAGCCTTCAGCATTCTGCCTTGCCAACCTTCAGAAAGCAGAAGTCTAGGACCTAGGACTGGCACCTCTCCCCTGTAGTGTCCCCCAAAATTCAGCCATTTCATGGAATTGAGCAGTCAATAAGCATATATTAAACATACACTATGTGCCGGATCTGTCCAAGGTGCTAGAGGTCCAAAAGCAAAAGTAGCCAAGTCCCCGCCCTCAAGGAACTCCCATTCTATTAGGAGAAGCAACAAATAGAGGGATTGAGACTGAAGCTGTGATTTAATTGGTAACTATGCAGGTTGACACCATCTCTGCAATTTGCCTTTAGTGTGTCGTTGCCCAGAGCAATGAGAGATTAAATACTTGGCCTGGAGTCACACAGACAGCCTGTGTCAGGGGCAGAACTTGAACCCAGGACTTCCAGGCCCCAGCCCAACTCTCTACCCACTACACCATGCTGCTTCTCATATACAAGAATATACAAATAAATACAAGCTAGTTTTGAGAGGGAGAGCACTAGCAGTTGGGAGGATTAGGAAGGGCTGCATGTAGACCAGGGTCTCTTAACCTTCTTTGTATTATGGAACTCTTGGGCAGTCTGGTGAAGCCCGTGGAAGCCTTCTCAGAATCATGTTTTTAAATGCATAAAATAAAATACATAAATAATAAAGGAAACCAATTATATTGAAATACAGATGGCAAAATATTTTTAAAACAGTTTCACAACACTCCCCACCCCCAAAGTTAGGAACCCTAGTTCTAGAAGCAGAAGGGGACCCAGGGATTTATCGCATAGTAGCATGACATTGTCAGATCTTCACTTAGGGAAAACCATGTAGCTAATTGTGGAAGATGGATAGAAACTGTAGGAAGGGAGCAACTCCCATCTTCACCTGGTGCCCTCCTTATTTTTCCTTCTTCCAAAACCCCCACTCCACCCCCAGGGAAGCCTCTTCTCAGATCCTTAATTTACATGTAAATTATAGGTATAAAAGAAAATCCCTGCCCTTCCCAGTGGGGAGATGGTTTTCAACTATGATGATAAATTTTTAGTCATATACCTATTTTCAAATAATGTGGGATTTGTTGTTCACAGTTGTGTTTGACTCTTTGTGACTTCATTTGGGGTTTTCTTGGCAAAGATACTGGAGTGGTTTGTCATTTCCTTCTCCAGCTTATTTGACAGATGAGGAAACTGAGGCAAACAGTGAAGTGACTTGCCCAAGGTTACACAGTTTGTGAGTATTGAGGCTGTATTTGAAATGAGGAAGAGGAGTCTTTCCGACTCCAGGCCCTGCACTCTATCTACTGTAGCACCACAGTTTTGCCGGCTTATTCCTTTTATAATCTTTACTGACTTTTGTTTAAAAAGACCATTGTGGAAATACAAAAACTTGACCAGCAGTCTTCCTCTCTGACCCCACTGCTTGCCTTTATAACAGGAGACTTCAATATATAGAGTCAGATTTCCTCTGACTCAAGCAGCCTCACCCTTGACTCTCCTGCCCTGCACCTTCCCTCCACCACAACTATGCACAGGGGCAGGCCTGCCCTGGTAAAGAACTATCAGGAACTGTGAAATTCTTCTGTCTGACCATTTCCTCCCATCTTTCCTTTTAGACTCCACTCCTCTTAAACCAGGGGTTCTTAACCTTTATCATCTGTCATAAATGGATGCATTGGGCAGTCTGGGGAAGCCTATGGACCTCTTTCTCAGAATCATGTTTTTAAATGCATAAAATAAAATGGAGATTACAAAGGAAAACCAATTGTATTGAAATACAGTTCTCAAAATTGATTTTTTTTAAAAGTTCAGGAACCAAGGTTAAGAACCCTTTCATAAACCTATTCATCCTCACCATGAGCGCCTGTCCCTCGACCCTTCTGTTCTTTCCCAGGCCTTTGCCCTGCCCTGACTATTCTGTTCCTGACTGCCTTGCCTGCTTCCTTATCCTGTCACCTCTCGTGTCTTCCTAAATCCCAGCCCTAGATTCCTGCCTCAGTCCTCCATCACATGCTGCTGAGCTGGCAGAAGTCATGCAACCTTGCTGACGAGGCACATCAAATGGGCGCTCACTGCTGTAAGGCAATCCCTTTATTCTTCCTAATTAACTCTCCATAACATTCCTTATGGTAGTCTTTCTAAACCTCCTCTTCTCAGGCTCCCAAAATACTCCTTCCTTTTTCCCTTTCAGGAGAACACCTCCCCTCAAGACTATTTGCTCTACATCTCCTAGCCCCTTGACTAGCCTCCCATTCTCTTGACTTTAGTCTCTGTTGAACAGGCAATTGCTCTCCCCACTGAGGCCAACCTTCTCCTTGTAGCTTTGATCCAACCTCTAACTTCTCTAGCAGATTGTCTCCCAGATCGTCCCTTTCTCATTAATCTTCCGTCTACCCTGAAAGCCAGTAGGCTTTTCACCTGACTCTACCACCCCCTCAAGCTCCCGTCCTATTTCTCTTTTCCCTTTCACAGCCTAACTCCGTGAAAAAGCCATCTTGTCCTCATTTCCTCCCCTTGCCGTCTGGCCTCATCACTCACCTGAAACTTTTCTCTCCAAAGTTACCAGTGGTCTGTTTAAAAAATACATTTTATTGATATCTTTTGTCCTCACATCACCTAAATTTCACACTGTATGCCTCTCTCATCTTTTTAATCAGATTGGCTAACGGTTTATCAATTTTGTTAATCTTTTTCAAAGAACCAGCTTTGGAAATATCAGAATACTCCACTACCCATGTTTATTTATGAATTGTAAAACAATATATGTAAATATTGCTTGATACAAAACCACATCTGTGTCTATAACAAATTTGATCTTTTGGAGCTTTTTCATCGCTGGGCTCCTGGCAAGGTTAGCGATGGTTCTATTCATTATCCTCGGGCATGGTGCTCTAGCTATTGACTCCTGTACTTTGTTTACCCTTCTAGAGAGGGTAAACTAAAGAGAGAATGCATAGAAAAATGAGATTTCAGCTTCTGTTGAAATTGTCCTTTTTAACTCAAACTGTCTGCCCTGTTGAAAGGTAATATAGAATAGTGTATGGAAAACTGGCCTCAGAGCCAGGAAGACCTAGGTTTGAGCCCTACCTCTCGTATGTACTGGCAATATGACCCCGTGTAAGTCCCAACCACTCAGTGCCCCAGGCATCTCTCAGAAGGACCAGTAAATTGCGGAACAGTTGGAGCTCTCCATGGATAGAGGGGTTTTCCTCACTGGGGTAGGGGGTGGGGGATTTCCTCAAGCAGCAATCTCACAGGTCCCAACTATTTGTCTTTAATTTAAGTAGTAAGTTACTAGTAGACTTTCATCTAATTTTAAAAACCTCACATTGGTTGCTAGAGTTTGACAAGGTTTAAGGCACAGAATTTAAGTCCTTGCGTCCTAGGCCAGGGCCCTCCTGTCACTACACTACTTATTGGACAAGAATTCTGGGTTGGGAATGTAGCCAAGTGGCGATGATCATATTAGGTGAAATAGGAGTTGACAGCATGTGGGAATACCACTGGCCAAGGGTTAGTTCCATTTTAGGATGATGCCATCTTTGTGCTTGCCTTTAAAATGTGTGTTTAAAACTAGGATTTAGCCAAGCCTCATACTGGTCGCCAGCTCACTGCCACCATCAGCACTGTCCTGTGGCTGTTTCCTAGTTGTGTTGTTTGACCTCAAGTTCTAACTGAAATTGTACATCTATAGAGCAGTAATATTGGCTCAATTTGTTACGTCTATGAAATATGGGTATGCTATGAACATTGAATCCTGCTAAGTAGGGCTATCATTTATAGGTATGCTTGACTTTACAGAATCCATATGTTCCCGAAACATGGGTTGTAAAGTAAATTTTTCAAAATCTAATCATTTTTCATGAACTTCTACTTTTTTAAAAAGTGCTGACAGATTTTCATACATTTTAGGCTGCAAGATATGATGAAAATACACTTCAGATGATGCAAAATTTCAGAGATGGAAGAGACCTCAGTGGCCATCTAGTTCAAACCCCCCCCCTCCAAAAATCCTTACTACAGCATACCCAACAGGTGGTCATCTGGCCTCTGCATGTAGCCCTCCATTGAGGGGGAGTCTACCCCGTCCTGAGACAACCCACCCCCTCTTAGTTTTTAGGAAGTTTTTCCTGACATTAGGTTTCAATTGGTCTCTCTGCACTTTGCACCCATTGCTTCTGGTCCTGCCCTCTGGGGCCAGACAGAACACATCTGATCCCTCTAGTGTTTGACAAATCCTTCCATTGCTATCATGAGTCTTCTCAGCTAAACATCCCCATTTCCTTCAATTAACCCTCATAGGCCATGGACTCGAGGTCCTTCACCATCTTAATTTTCCTTCTCTGGACACTCACACTTACCAACTTCCTCTTTAAACTGTAGTGCCCATCCTCCAGATGAGGACTAATGAGGTCAGAGTACAGAGGGACTAACACTTCCGTATCCTGGAAGCCATTACCTGTCTTAATGCAGCCTGCGTTTATATTAGCTTTACTGGATTGCCACATCAGACTGACCACTGCTGTCTAATCATGTCTCTCTCATCCTATACTTATGAAATATAAGACTTTACATTTATCTTTATCGAATTTCTTATTAGATCTAGCCGATGATCTAATCTCTAACCCATCAGGATTGTTTTGGATCCAGACCTTGACCTCTTGTGTATTAGCTGTCCCTCCCATTTATGTGTTATCTTCAGATTTGTTGAGCATGGCATCTATGTTTCTGCCCAAGTTACTGATCATTTGAAATGCCACATGGCCAAGTATAAATCCCGGGGCATGCCACTGGAAACCTGCCAAGCCAACATTGAACAGTTAGCAAATATTTTGGGGGTCCAGCCATTAAACTGGTTTTATCTAGTTCATATCTTTCCATCTTTTACACAAGAATCGTTACTTTATCATATCTAGGTAAGTTATATCTAGGGCATTCCCCTGATCGATCTGTTTAGTAACTCTGTCAAAAAGGGAAATAATGTTAGTCTGTCATGACCTGTTCTTGATGAAGCCATGCTGGTTCTCCTATGATCACCGCTTCTTTTGCCACATATGCACTAGCCATCTCTTTAATGATCCGATTTAGAATATTGCCAGGATTAGATGTCAGATGTGCTGAGCTAAAATGGCAGTCTGCTCCTTTCCCTTTTTTAAAAAGAAAATTGGGACATTTGCCCTTTTCCGTTCCTGTGATACCTCTTCCATTTCCATGGGCTTTAAGGCATCCCTGCCATCCATCTTGTCTGTCAGTTCCCTTGGTACCGAAAGATGTTGTTCATATGGGACAGGTGACTTGAATTCATCATGGACAGCTAGGGACTCCCTTACATTCTCTTATCTCGAGTACAGACCCCTTGTCAGCCATTTTGTTGTTGTTTTTGTTTGTTCTGTCATTTTCCTGGGCAGTGGCCATTCTCCTTGCCAAAGAAAACTGAAACAAAATAGGAATTGAGTAGCTGTATCATCTCTTGGTCATCACATATCATCTCAGCCACCGAGCAGGGCTCCTCTCCTTTCTTTAATCTTTTTTTCCCAACATAGCTTAAAACCAGCTAAGCTAAAAGCCTGGAAACAGACTTGCCTTGAGCTGTTTGTTGTCTGTTGTCAGAAGAAGGCTAACATGATTTACCCAAGGCTACTTAGGGGCTATTAGTACACTGAAAGGGTATTTGTGTTGGCCTAATGGATCAGCGCTCAGGGTACAGGAAATGACTGCAGGAGAGAGACAGAAGTAAAGCAAGGTTTATTGCAGGGAGACACAGGAGCAGGTGACAGCCAACTAGTGGCCTGAACAACCAGCCGTCATCCGGGACCCCAGGTTCCTCTTGACTGGGGCTGGAGCCTGGCATGCAGGGCCGCCAGTGGGAACCACTACCCAAAATACTGAATACTCCATGCCCACTGACATGGGAGAAGGTTTTCTACCCCTCAGGGGCTAGGTAGAAGGATTAGAATGTTGAGTTCCTTGGGAACAGTGTTTGGAATTTCTTAAGCAGTGTGGACTAGGCATTATGCTAAGCACTTCCTAGCTTCCAGCATAGTGGCTAGCCCATGGTAGGCACTTAATAATGGCTTCTCAGCTAATTCATTATTTTTACAGAGGCTGCCACATGGCTGAGCCTGTGAGTCTAGGTTGTTGTTTCAAGATGAAACCCTACCCTAACTGGCCTTGAATGGAGCAGCATCTTTGGAAAGGGGGAGATGGGGATGTGGTGAAGCTCTCCATCCCTGCCCTCTCAAAGATGAGAAAGCTCTCAGCCGAGAAAAAGTCTTTGTCATCAGTGCTTGGGAACAGAAACTTAAGTGAAGAAACTTAAGAAAAGTTTTTAAGAAAAAAAATCTTAAGCCAAACCCAAGACATGAATATGTGACTATCAGACAGGCGTCGCTGGGGTTAGTGTGTGATTGGGGCCCTTTCAAGCTGATTCGCAAGCAAATAATATGGCTGCTGTCTACCAGTGTCATACTGGATTCAGGTTTGTTTCAGGTATGCTTTGGGGGGGGGGGGGAAGAGGAGAACAGGCATTTATTAAGTGCCTACTATGTACCAGGCACTGTGCTAATTGCTTTCCAAATATCATCTCATCTGATCTTCACAACTAGCCTGTGAGGTAGGTGTTAATCTCCCCATTTTATAGTTGAAGAAACTGAGGCAGAAAAAGTTAAGTGACTTTGGAAAACAATACCTTATTAATAGCTAGCATTTATATAATTATATCATGATATTACCATTTAAGGTTTGCAAAGTGCTGTACGTATATTATCTCGGTCCTCACAACAGCCCTGTGAGGTAAGTGCTGTGGTTATCCTAAGGTATACAGAGGTTAAGTGACTTGCCCAGGGTCACAAGGCTAGTAAGTAGCTGATACTGGATTTGAACTCATCTTCCTGACTCCAAGCCCTGATACTATCCAATGTACTACCTAGCTGCCTTATTATTGCTCCCCCCCCACTAAAAAACAACCAATCAATGAACTCTTAGCTTATTTTCCCATCTCTCCAAAATCTTTGAGAATGACCCACAAGCCTACTTCAGGGGCTCTTCTTGATAAATCTATGAGAACGGAACAAAGGAGCAGGCTCTTATGAGTGATACCCTCAATAGCAGGCCTCACAATTACAGTTACTAAAAGATGTTGTGAAGATGAGGCCCCATTATGCTTATTATTTGACTATGTAAGAAGAATTCGATTTAGTAGAGTAAAATTCCTTACTTAGGGGCCATTCTCCAACAAAGTGTCTCCTGGGCATTCGTCCCACCGAGCTTCCTGGAAAGAGGTAAGGTGGGGCAGCTCGGCTCTGGAGTCAGGAGGACCTGAGTTCAAATGTGACCTCAGACACTTGACAAACTTACTAGCTGTGTGACCTTGGGCAAGTCACTTAACCCCAATTGCCCTGCCTTCCCCCCTCCCTCCCAAAAAACAAGGAAGAAATACATAAGGCCAGAGTAACGTGGATTATTAACACCACTTGAGACATATGGTAGAAAACTGTATGTTTGCCAAAGGGCTTTGCCGTTATTGTGGAAGATCACCAGTACAGAGTCCAAATGCAAGCGAGATTTCAAATGAGATCCTCCCAATGATTCTCTTTGTGGATGACAGCATGCTGATTTCAGCAAGCCCTAGAAAGTTACTTCTTGAACCCCCTAAGTAAGAGCCTATAATTACTCAAGGGAGTTTGACTTTACTCTCCGTGCAGGAAAAACCAAATGGATGGAGATGACCTAGAGTTCAACTCCAAGGTCTGCTCCCTGAATCACAAGTCCATATTTTTAACGCCAATTTTCTTCCAGTTATGCTATTTGCTGTCAATGAGTCATGGAACAGTACAGTCTCTGAAGAATTAAAGTCATAGGTCACTGCAAAGGCACGTGGGTATACACAAGTGATTGCAACATGTTACCATCAGAGGAGTGCCCAAGAGAAGGTGAAAAGGGATTTTATTAGAGAAGTATATGGCCATTAAAAGTAAACTGATCTTGAGGCAAGAGTGAGGAGTAATCAGTGGGTAGCTCTTGGGTTCTGGTGATATCTACACAGGGTCCAGAGATCTAGGGGAAGACTCCCTGTGTGTTGGGAGGATGGCTTGTGGAGGGCATGGATTGGAGCCACACAGGATGGGAAGACCCTACCATGTGCTAGTCGATGGGGATACAGTGACAATGAATGAAAAAGCCTTACTCATAGGGAGCTCATTCCTTCATTCTAATGAAGGAAACAACAGGTACATATATATGCAGCATAGATATAAAGTGAATAAATGCAAATATATGAAAAGTAGTTAGATACAAGGTATTTTGGGTGGAGTCTCATGGTCAGATCCACTGTTAGGGAAAGTCATTTTGACAACTGTGGAGGATGAATTGGAGTGCGGAGAGATTTGAGAAAGGCAGACCAATTAGGAGGCCATTGCAATAATCCAGGCAAGAGGGGATGAGCGTTTGAACTAAGGTGGTAGAAGAAGAGAAGGGGTTCAATGTGAAAGATGTGGGGAAGGTAGGAAGGGCAAGATTTGTTTGGTAACTGACCAGATAGGTGGGATGAGGAAGCGTGAGAAGTTCAGAATGATGCTGAAGTGATGAATCTGGGAGACTGCAATGAAGGCCATACTTTGGACAGAAATAGGCAAATTTGGAAGTGATGGATGATGACTGGGGGAGGGGGGAGAATAATTAGGACATTTATTTAGTATATTTAATTAGTATAATTATTTCTTACCACGAGATACAAGGATGAAAATTTTCTTCCTCTTCCATGCAACTCACTCTTCCACAGTTACAGTTAATAAAAGGGAACAATTTTTTAATACTAGGTCATAACCTGGGGCTTTGAAAGGAATAACTTTTTCTTTTTCACAAAATCTAAATGCTTATTTTTTTCCATATAGAAAGGTCTGATAGAATTTGTTCTATCTGCCTCTCTTATCCATGCTCAGTTCTTAAGCAACTGTGACCTTTGAGAGACACCATACCCTGGGATAGCAAACCTCCAGAAACCCATTTGAACCTGTCACAGGCTTTCTAATGGAAGAAATGCCTGAGTAATACAGATTGTGAAATTCCCACCTAGATCTTGTTCAGGTGAGATATAAGTAAACTCCACAGAGCTGACAATATAATTTTAATGGGATGGCGGACTGTATCACAGCGTTAGCCTGGTTTCCAGAAGGCCAAAGCAGCAATTCAGGTGCCTTTACAGACTTTCCAAAGCACCAGGATAGTAGGAAGTGAGCCCAAATGGAAAGTTAGATCCAGTCCAATTTTACTCCCATTTTACAGATGAGGAAGTTGAGGCTCAGAGCGGGGAAAACTTCTTGCCCAAGATCACGCAAGGATTTGAACCAGGTCCTCCTGAGTCCAAAGACAAGGCCATTTCTGCTATGCTGGCTCCATGGCCTCTGGATGGCTTTGTTGGCCTTCTCTTCCTGTGCTGAAGTTATGACGTGGTCGAAGAGGTCACTAAAGAAATTGACTTCCTTGATCTTTGCATTTGAATGCCAGGGAGCTATAATTGTACCATTGTACTTTGTATGACTGGATGATGTACAGAATACCTTACAACTGAATAATACAAGTATTTTGTTGTATAGGCTATCAAAGGTGTGGTTAAAAGTTAGCATGACTAAGAATAGATGTAATTGGCTCTGAATTTCTCATTCTGAAAGTTTCTATTACTAAGTGACTGGGAGGGAATCAGGAGGGAGTTGGCTGAGGCCAGGTATGCATACCTCTGGAAGGCTTTGTTTGTGTCAGGATTGGTCCAGGACTCCTAAATCTTTGCTGGAGTGACCCACTGGCCAGCGAGTAATGTACTTTTTGGGGGGATATAACAACTCAGGACATGGATGAGGTATTGAGGGGCTGTATTCTTCCCCCAGGGAGAGAGAGTCTGCCCTGGAGCTTGAAGAGAGCTAGAGATTCTGAGAGGCCAAGGTGAAAAGGGAGAACTTTCTGGGTATGGTGGATCACTTGGGCAAAGGTACCGAGGTGGGAAATGGAGTATCCCCACAGTAAATAGGACACTTAGGCTGTACTGGAGTACTGGTAGAGGAAGGTAGGTGAACTAAATTTGGAAGGACATTAAAGGCTTCTGGAGCAGGCAGTGATGTGGTCAGGTCTGTGTTTTAGGAATGTTACTTTGTACAGTCATCAGTCTCACTCTTTCTGAGTCATCAAAGTCCAGTAACAGGACAAAAGTCAAGATTATGGTTATGGCCCAGGACACAGTGGATGACCTTGACATTTCCCATGGCTGACCAAGCTCTAAGTGCCCCACAGTGCCTGCTTCAGCCACTTTCGTGGCTGCTGGAACAAATTGTTCTCATCCACCCATTCCCCTGTGAGAAACATGCTCACTCTAGAAAGAGCGATACTCGTTGTGAAGCCAGGAAAGTTCTCATTTTATTTTACATTTACTTACATTTTTAGTGAATGGGTAGCTCCCTAATTCAATACACTTGCTCAGACAAATGGAAGCCTTTTTATGCTGTTTCCAATTCAAATTTCCCTCCTTGCTCTCCATTGGCTGGATGCAACCTCTTGAACCACCCATTTCATGTTCTCTTACTTGATCCGTTCCCCCTCAGATGGTTTGCTAAGCAAGTGTACAAGCTTCTGCCCTTTTACCTGATCAGAAGCCTGGTTCTGCTAGGTCACAGCTCTGATTAGAACCAGTCACCTCTGACTTACATCCTGTTATCACTTCTGTTATCACCCCTACAAAACTAGGAGTAGTTTTAATCCTGTGGAAACAGAATTCCTTCTTTTGTTTCTCACCCCCCTCCAGGGAAAGTCTACACATGCTTGGGGTAGACATCCCCCTAACTCACTGACAGGTTTGAGGCCTGTGCAGCTCT
This sequence comes from Phalanger gymnotis, assembly GCA_028646595.1. Taxonomy (NCBI): domain Eukaryota; kingdom Metazoa; phylum Chordata; class Mammalia; order Diprotodontia; family Phalangeridae; genus Phalanger; species Phalanger gymnotis. Next base: position 51,671,819 of record CM053628.1, on the reverse strand, counting down.
GCCTAACTTAAATCCAATCCACTGTAAGTCAAGACATCAGCCGGTGATATTGGTTCTCTTTGAAAATGAAGGACGAACAACAACATTACTTCAGCAGCTTTTCAGATGATGGAAAGGAGATTTGAGGGGACTGGAGGCTGGCAGACCAGTTAGGAGGTTCTAGAAATCCCATAAGTAAAAGGTGATGATGCAAGCGAGGCTGGTGGCTGTGCCCTGACTACAGCCACATTGGAAATAAAAGAGAATCATATGATTTCTGCCTCCACCCCCACACCCTTTCTCTTTCAAAGCAGGAGCCCAGGGACTCCAAGCCCTTGCCCAAACCTTTTCCCTCCATCACACCTCTCTTTCTGGGCTTCTCAGCTTTCTGACAAGCCAACTTCCCATGCCAGGCAAGCCTTTTTTGGTAGCCCAGGCCTCTGAAGCACAACTTAAAGCTCCATACCCTGCCCCTTCAAGCCCACCTCCCCCATCTTACCTAGTAAAGTTTCATTGTCTGCTAGAGATAGCCAGCTGAGCAGATCACAGTGTCTCCATGCCTGCTTAACCTGGCCAACTCTTGTCTATGTCTTTATATGAATGTTCCATAGAGCACGAGTTTGTCACCTTTTTATGGTTCTCCCAGACCCTGTTGGCTACAGTCTGGTGAAGCCAAAGGACATCTCAAAATGATGTTGTTAAATCCATCAATTAAAATATATAAGATTACAAAGGAAGTCAATGAGAGAGAGAGAGAGAGTCAGAGACAGAGAGAGAGAGACATCACAGACTGTCTCCCATGCCTGGAAGGCATGCCAAGAGACAGGTGGCACTCCAGGGCTGGAGTGAGAAAGACTTGAGTTTAAATACAGCCTCAGATGCTCCCTAGCTGTGTGACCTGGGGCAAGTTACCGAACCTCTGTGCCTCAGTTTCCTCAACTGTAAAATGGAGATAATAGCACCCACCTACCTTCTAGGGTTGTTGTGAGGACAAAATGAGATAATATTTATAAAGCACAGTGCCTAGCATGTTGTAGGTACTTAATAATAAATGTTTATTCCCTTGCCTTCTCTAGAATGCTTTCCCTTGCTTCTGCATAAGAAATCCCTAGCTTTCTTCAAAGCTTGGGGCAAGTATTAACTCTCACACAAGAGGCCTTTCCTCAGCTGCTAGGATCTCCCCCTCTCATATTATTTTCTATCTTTTTAAACTTTCTAATAGTAATTTTTTTTCCAATTACATGCAAAGAGAATTTTTAACATTCATTTTTTATAAAACTTTGAGTTCTAAATTTTCTCCCTCCCTCCCTCCCTTCCCTTTCTTCTCCCTAACACAGTAAGCGATTTGATATAGGCTATATATGTGCAATCATGTAAAACCTATTTTCGTATTAGTCATGTTGTGAAAGAAGAAACAGAACAAAAGGAGAAAAAAAACATGAAAAAGGGAAAGTGAAAATAGTATGCTTTGATCTGCATTCAGACTCCATTAGTTCTTTCTTCAGATGTGGGCTATCTTGCTTATATACTTTGTATTTACTTTTCTGTTCACCTCCTATAGAATGTAACCTCCTTGAAGGCAAGCCCTGTTTCATTTTTTTGGCTTTGTACCCCCATTTCCTATCACAGTGCCTGTTATATGCTAGTCGATTAACAAAGAAAAGCCAATTTGGCAAAACTGACTGATACAGTAGCCATATCTGACAGTGTATGTAACATTCTAGACCCCACCTCCTTCCCTGAAAGGAGAGAAATGCATTTTACCCTTTATTCCCCAAGACCATTGATTCGTCATTAACATTCTTTTTGTTTACATTATTTTAGTGTTTGTGTAGACTGTTCTTGGGGTTCTGCTTCTTTGATTCTGGGTTAGATCAACCAAGTTCCTCATTCATCGTTTCTTACAACACAATGATACTCCATTACATTTATGTACCACAATTTGTCCAGTCACCTCACAATCAGCACCCGTTACGTTTCCAGACTTTTGCAACCGTAGTTCTGCTGTGATTCTTTGGCATGTATGGGGACCTTTCTTTCTGTCTTTGACCTTCTCGAGGGATATGATCAGTAGTGGGATCACTGGGTATAGAGTAAGAATATAAACTATTTTCCAAAATGGGTGGAATGATTTACCATACCATCAGCAGTGTTCGTATACTTTTCTTCCCGTAGCCCCTACAATGTAGACTTATTGCCATCCTGTATCATCTTCGTCAATTTGGTCGTGAGATCAGACCTCAGAGTTGGTATAATTTGTGCGCGCGTGTGTGTGTGTGTATGTATGTATGTATCTTTTATTAGTTATTTGGAATAATCATTCACATGGTTATTGATAAGTTGCTGTTCTTTTGGAAACTTTGATAATAGTAGCATTTTTATAGTGCTTTGAGATTTGCAAAACATTTTACAAATCATTATATTATATCATTTTAACCTCACAACAACCCTGGAAGGTAGGTGCTGTCATAAACCTCATTTTACAGATGAGGAAACCAAGGCTGAGAGAGACTGAGTGCCTTTTCCAAAGTCACATAGCTAGTAAGTGAGTCCGAATTTGAACTCAGGTCTTTCTGACTCTCCTTCGACTGCTTATCTATCTACTGGGAAACGATTCTCGGTCTTATATATAGATATCATATTTTTATCAGAAATGTGTGACTCAAACATTTTCCCCATAAGACAGTTTCTTTTGTAGATTTTTTTTAAAAAAGTAAGAATGAACAAGGAATAACACCTTCAGACATCAGACGAGATCATAAAACAGAAATCTACCAAACTCTATGGTACTGGTTAAAAAAGAGAAAAAAATAGTATATAGTTTCTCTTTTTTCATCTGCTCTATCCCATGTTTAGTTAAGGATTCTCCCCCCTCTCCCAGCTATGAAAGATACTTCTTTCTATTTTCTAATCATTTTCAACAATATGATCTTTTATATTTGGACTTATCCATTTGGAACTTCTTGTAGCTTGTGGTATAAAATACTGCTCTAAACCTAATTTGTGTCCTACAGACAGGACAGACAAGAGCCTTTTCCCTAGCTGTCCGTATTCTTGGTGTTACTGAACACTGGGCTGTTGTCTAAGATTTTTTCTGGGTCTTGCTTATCTAGTCTGTTCCATTGATCTTTAAACCAGTACCATATGGTTCGGAAGATTTCTGTTTTATAACGTAGTTTAAGGTCTAGAGGTCTTATTCTCCCTTCATTCCTTTTTGCCTGCTATGTCACTTGAGATCTGAATTTTGTTCTTAATTGTATGTTATATTTTGTATTATTTAATTTATTTTCTATGTCTTAGAGATAATGTGGTACAACACTAAATTGGCAAATTAATCTAAGCAGTATCACGTATTGCCATGGACCAATTATTTGTAATCTTTTATTATTATAAAGAGTGTTTTATAAGTGTATTGATTTAATTCTTGAGTTTGTCTTGATAGATTATCTTCAAGATAGTTGGTGATTTGTAAGTATTTTGAATCAGATCTCTCATTTTCTCTCGGTTTTTGTTATTGTTGTTAATATTACATAGACATGCTGATGATTTCTATGGATTTCTTTTGTTTCTTGCTACTTGCCTGAAACTATTGATATGCTCAATTTCATTGCCGTCTCTTGGGGGTTTACTAAGCAAACTGTCGCTTCGTTGGCCAGTACGAATCTTTATATCCTCTGTGATGTTTATGCCCTTAATTTCTTTCTCTTGTCTTAACAGCTATTGGTATCATTTATAGAAACATGTCAGTTAATAGTGGGAAGAATGAGGCATCATTGCTTTACTCCTGTATTTCAGGCACAAAGTGAGTAAATGCAGCATTGGGCTTGGTGTTAGAGAGACCTATTATTTGAATCCTGGTTTAGACACTAGCTATGTGACCCTGGGCAAATGACTTAACCCTTCTGAGTCTTGGCTTCCTCATCTGTAAAATGCTAATAACACCTGCATCCCAAAGTGGTATGAGATAATACAGATACCAAATGAGATAATACAGATGAAGAGCTATATAAATGTCAGCTAATATTATTACTATTCTTGAGAAAGCTCCATATTTTTTCTTTTTGTATTTTAAAGTAATTTTTAAAAAAAAAATTATGAACTTGACAGTTATCAGCAGACATGAACATTTCCATATAAAAAGAACAGAAAGAGGATTGCATGGGAAACGGTGACTCTATCATGCCCTCTCCAAATTTTGTTCTGTTCTCTTCGGTATATCGTTATGTTTCATTGTTGCTCTTTTTTTGTATCTAGTATTTTTCCATTGCAAATAATGATAGGTTTGGGCTTTATATAGAATATTTATGTATTTATTATATTCAAGGGCTCTCTCATGTCCAGGCTTTTTAGAGTTGTTGTGGAAATCAATGCTGCATTTTATACAAGGCTTTTTCTCAGTCTCAGAATAAAACCATTTATTTTTGTTGTTTATATGATGATACTAATTGTTTCTCTAATGGTGAACCATCTTTTCATCTATGAGATAAATCCATCTTGGCCACAGTCAATGATTTTTACCTGTCTTGTTGTAGTCTTTTTAAATAGGATTTCATTTTAAATGTTTTCGTCGGTTTTCATTAATGAGATTGATTTATGGTTCTATTTCTCTGGTTTGGCCATTAGTTCCATATTAAGTCTTCTAACATGAGCTTGGTAGCATGACTCCTTTCTCAGTTATTAAGAATAATTTTTGTAGCGTAAGTTGCTATATTGCTTTTAAAACATTTGATAGAATTTACTTGTAAATCTGCCTAGACTTGAGTGTTTTTTTTTCCTTTGGTAGTTCATATATTACTTGTTCAATTTGTCTGTCTGAGAATGAATTGTTTAAGAGCTCTTGGGTATTTTACATTTTTCTGAGTAACCATTCATTTCCATTTATGTTCTCAGACTTGTTGACATATACTTGAGTATAGTTGTTTCTGATAATTTCCTCTGTTGGGAATTTACCTTATTCATTTTTTATTTCAGTTACTTGATTTTCTTTTCTCTCTCTTTTAAAAATCAAGTTAGCTAAAGTTTTGTCCATTTTGTTTTCTTTTTTAAACAAAAAGCCTTTGGTTTTGTTTAGAATGTCTATTATCTTTTGTTTTCAATTTTAACACTTTCTCTTCTGATTTTCAAGGTTTCTTCTTTTGTACTTATTTTCAGTTTGATAATTTGCTTTTCTTTTCTATTTTTAAGTTACATACTCAGTTCCTTAATCTTCTCTTTCTCTATTTTGTTAATACATGTTTTCAGAGAGATAATTTGCCTCTGAGAACTGATTTCCCTGCCTTCCCCAAATCTTGGTATGTTGAATCTCATCATTATCATTCTCTTATTCCCTTCCTCCTCCCCCCACAGGATTACCAAACTAATAAATGATGGGAATGCTGTCGATACAGTTTGCCTAGATTTTACCCAGGCATTTGATCAAGTATCTCCTACTATTCTTGTGGAAAAGATAGAGAGATGTGGACTAAACAATACTAGAACTAGACAGATTCAGGAACAGCTGAATGGCCAGACCCTAAGGTGGTCATTAATGGTTCCATGACATCTTGGCAGGAAGTCTCCAGTGCCGTGTTCCAGAGATCTTTCCTTGGTTCCGTGAATTTGACTATTCTTTTTTTTGGAGGGAGGAAGGCAGGGCAGTTGGGGTTAAGTGGACTTGCCCAAGGTCACACAGCTAGTAGAATTTGATTATTCTTATCAAGGACTTGGACAAAGGAAGAGATTGGCATGCTCATCCCATTTGCAGATAACACAAAGCTGAAAAGGAGAGCTAAAGCATTAGCTTAGGTCAGGATCCTAAAAGATCTGACAGGTGCAGGGGTTCTTAACCTCCGATCCATGGCCCCTCTGGGATTTGTGGATAGTTTTTAGGAGGATAGTGAACTTCAATGGAAGAAAAATTGCATCTCTGTTTTTCACTGACCTCCTCCTGAAATTTAGCTTCTTCAATTATGAATCCAGATTGCCAAAGAGAAGAAAGGTTAAGAACCCCTGCCACTGGAATGACTTTAATAAGATGTTTACCAGGGGTAGACATAAAGTCACATACTTGGGTTCAAAAAATTAAGTTGACAAGTAAAGAATGTCAGAGAGATAATTTATCTGAACGAAGATCTAGGGCTTTAATACAAACTCAATATCAGTCTAAAAAGAAATGCACAGTCTTGGGCTACATCAAGAAGGACAGTGTGTTCTTTGCGGGCCACTAGGTGGCGCTGCACTGAATAGAACACTGGTTCTGGAGTCAAGAAGACCTGAGTTCAAAGGTGACTTCACATGGTGACTAGCTAGCTATGTGACCCTGGGCAAGTCACTTAACCTCTGCCTCAGTTTCCTCATCTATAAAATGAACTGAGGAAGGATACCATTTCAGTATCTTTGTCAAGAGAACCCCAAATGGGGTCACAAAGAGTCAGATACGACTGAACAACAAGAAAAAATGTTCTTTGCCTAGTCAGACCTCACCTAAGGCATTTTGTGGGCCATTCTGGGTGCTACAGTTTAGGAAGGATGCTGGTAAGCTTAGGAGTACCCAGGGATGATAATGGGTCTTGGGTCCATGCCATATGAGGATTGGTTTAAAGAACTAGGACTGTTTACCTGGAGATTCTCACTTCTGTGCCCTCTGTTTTCAGTACTTCTGGGAAATTTTATTATTTTCTGCAGTTTGGTATCCAGGCTTTTTAATTCTTAGTGCTTTTCTGGGAGGAGGGAAAAACCTATAATTCTTAGATTCTCTCCCCACATTCTGTTTGCACAGTTAATTAGTTTGGCTTGTGTGGATCAAGTCATGTGTTTTTTCCGTTGTTACTGTTCTTTCTTTTGTTTTTGCCAGGTCTTCTATCACATCTGTATTTTAAGTTCCAAGTCTATCATTTTCTTTTGCAGAGACTTTACATTTTCAGGAAAACACTCTTGTATTTTCTTCATTATCTTGTTTGCCTTAGTGATTTCTTTTTCATGTACTTACTTCCACTCTAATTCCTTATTTTTCATACTTTTAAGTGAGGCAGTTAAATGATATAGTTGTATAGAACACTAGATTTCGAAGTAAGAATGACCACTTGCTTCATTCTTGTTCCCATCTAATCTCCCTCCTGACAACATTGTTTTAGGTGCAGTGAAGACAGGAAGAAATTGGGATCTAATGAACTTTACCCAGGAAGTTCAAGGATTCATTGGGTTCTATCGTAACTTAGTACAATGAAAACACAGATCCATCTGATGTCAAAATTGATGCTATCAGTACTCAATCAGCAGACAGTTATTAAATGCCTATTATGGGCCAGGCACTGGTGATATAAAGACAAAAAAGAAGCAGCCCATACCCTCAAGGTTCTTACGTTTTGCTGGGGGAAACATATGCACAAATCATATGCAAGACATATACACAAGAATCCAGAAAAATTGAGGCAGGGGGAAAAAACATTAATAGCCCGAGGGCTCCAGGAAGGCTTCTTGGACAGGGTTGGACAGCCAAGTTGAATCTCAAAAGACAGAGGTATTGGGTTGAGGAAGGAATGTAGTCCAAATGGAGGGGATGACATATGTGCAGAAAGTAGAATATCTGAGTAAGGGGAATGGCTGGTAGTTAAGTTTGGCTGGTATATTGAGTTCCTAAGGAAAAGTAGTATGAAATAAGCCCAGAAAGGTAGACAAGAGCCAGTTGGAGAGGGGCTCTAAATGACAAGCTAAGGATCTTGTATTGTCTCCCATAGGCAGTGGGGAACCCTTGGAGCTTCTTGAGCAGGAGAGCAGGGCCTGGTCAGACTTGTGCCTTAGGAAACATATTTTGGCAATTGTGTGTGGAGAATGGAAGAGGGGAAGGAGAAACTGGAGGAAGGGGGCCCAAATTAGAATGCTGCTATGGTAGTCTAGGAGAGAGGTGATACAAGGATGATCTAGAACAGTGGCTTGTGAGTAGAGAGAAGGAGACAGATGCCAGAGGTGGTGAGATGCAGATGATTGAAATGGAGCAGGAAAAGTCAAGGATGCCCCTCAGTTTGGCCATCTAGCCCAACCATGAGATCAAATCTCTAATGCAATATAACCAACAAGTGGACATCCAGTCTCATGTCCAGTGAGGGAAACCCTGCCTTGGCTAAGTCCTTCATTTTTATCAATGAGAAACTATGATGACAGAAGGATGTGACTTGTTTAAGGACACACAGATGGTACAGACTGGATTCAAACCCAGATATTCTGACTTCCAATCCAGTACTCTTTCCACCTGTTCTAGGCCGGGCCTGACTCTGGACAGTACAATGATTCTGGTTTGGGATTGGAACAAAATGAGACACTTGTGGACAAACTGATGGTTAACAAAAGGTTCCATGCTCATAACAGCATGGAAAAGATAGCCAGCAGGGATCCAGCATTTGGTACAATTAGGTGTACCTCCCCTCCTTCCCCATCTGCCATGGCAGTACCCTGCTCAGCAGTGCCATATTAAGTATGAGGAGCCCACAACTCCTCCGCCGCTGGCTTTTGTACTTGGGTGACCAGGAAGCTATGTCAGTGGTTTGACCCTCAGTCACCTAGACCAATTAATTGAGTCCTAAGGATGATTTGAATTACTTTTTTGGGGAAAAATAGCTTAATCTGCATGGGATAAGTGTCACTCCTCTGACACTGCCCTGACATGCAGTGACAAATATGAAGAATTGAGAAAAACATGGGAAGACTTCTTTGAATTACTATGTAAGCAGGACCAAGAGAACCACATAAACAATGACTTTTTGTTATTGTTGAGTTGTTTCAGTCCTATCTGACTCTTTGTGACCCGTTTGGGGTTTTCTTGGCAAAGATACTGTGGTGGTTTGCCATTTCCTTCTTCAGCTCATTTTACAGATGAGGAAACTGAGGCAGACAGAGTGAAGTGACTTGCCCAGGGTCACGCATCTAGTAAAAGAGATTAAATGAAAATCAAAGCTGGATAAGGTAGGTTAGAAGGGGGAAGGGGGGCTGATTGTGGAGGGCTTTAAGTGCCAGGCTGAGGAGTTCTTAGATTGCCTATAGGATAAAATATACTCAGTATCTTATGGAACCCTCGAGGTTTCTGGTGACCCTTGGTAAATATCCTTTGTTGAATTAGAAATGTTAGAGTAATCAGAGAGGTTTAGCCTTCTGAAGCCTTAAGCCTAGAGTAGGGCAAGGAGCAAGGAGACAGATTTGTCCTAGTAATAGCTATCATCTGCCTAGTTTGTTTGTTTGTTTTTTAAGCTGGTGTTAAATATAAGCTTTTCTTCCAACTTTTTTCCGCCATCTGCCTCTGGTTATCTTCACTAATGGACTGACCTATTCCATTTTGTTAGTTTGCTAGACTCTCGTTGGTTTTAAAAATTACTTTATTTTTAGAGATATTTATTATTTCTTCCTACTGCCTTCCCCAATTGAATAATAAAAAAGTGGAAAAATCAGCCTCATAACACATATGCATAGTGCAGCAAAATAAATTTCTGATGCGTAGCACAGTGCCTGGCAAATAGTAGGTGCTTAATAAATGGGACTGACTGATTGACTGACCATGTCCAAAAATGTATGTCTCATTCTGTATTTGAAATCCACTCCTCTGGCAGGAGGTGGGCAGCATGTGGCATCTTCAGCCCTCTGGACTACTGATTTAATCACTTAATCAGAGTTCTTAACACCTTTAAAGTTGTTTTTCTTTATAGTATTATCATTGTATAAATTGTCCTCGTTCTGCTCTCTTCACCCTACCTCGGTCATAGAGGCCTGCCTTGCTGGTTCCCTCTGAAATTGTCCATTTTGTCATTTCTTATCACACACTAATGTTCCATTACATTCATATAACATAATTTGTTTAGTCATTCCCCAATAGGTGGGCAATGCTGCTTTAGTTACAGCTTTGGCTACTGTGAAAAGAACTACTCTAAAATCTTTTTGCACATATGGATCCATTTTCTCTTTCTTTGATCTCTCTGGGTCATAGACTTGGAGGGTAGCAGAGCTGAAACAAAGCGACTATGCACAGCTTACTGACTTCTTAGTTATAGTTCCAAATTGCTTTCTACAATGGCTAGACCAATTCACAGTCCCATCAACAGTGCATTAGTGTGCCTGTTTTCGTAATTTTATTCGTCATCTTTGCCATCCAAAGGGTGTGAGTAAGGTGGAACCTCAGAGTCGTCTTTATTTGTATTTCTTTAATTCTTAATGATCAGAAGCATTTTTTCATATGGTTGTTAATAGCTTAGATTTCTTCCTTTGAATATGACCTATTTATAACCTTTGACCATATCACAGAATAATGACTCTTTAGATTGACTGCTACCTTTGGAAAATATTTAGAGAGGTACGAAAATTGGCCCATCTTGAAAATAAATATAGATTTACTCCTTTTGGACTTAGGGGCATTTTTTCTTCTTGTGAATAATTTGGATGTGTAAAACTTGATGTATTTACATTGTAAGTTCATACAGCAGCCTTATGTACTATAAGCTACATACAGCTTTAAATAACTTAGACATATATTATAAATATATATTTTATTATATATTATATATTATTTAATAAATAATATGTATACAAATATAAATATTATAAATAACTTAGACTTGTATCTATATATAAGCATATGTGGATGCTTATATATGCTACTAAATATATGCTTAGGTACAACATAAGAGATACCGTTTCTGCTATTTTCCAGCCCTGAAGTTCCTAGGTCTTTGAATGGGGCATTAGTAGAATGTGAAATTCTATCCCATAATGGATTGGTTTATACCATCAAGGCAGTATGCAATTTTCATTTGTCCTCAATCAAGCTCTATATATCCTATAAGGCAAAAAAGCCTAATGGGATTCAACTCTAAATAGGACATTTGAGCATCTCTGTTATGTCTCGGGTCTCAGTTCAGACTCTCTCCAGTGCTCTTTAGTTCTGTGTAGTTTAATGAATGCTCCACTTAGTGGTTTGTAGTCCAGATGTGAGTGCATAAGGTAAAACAGCCTGTTCTGTCCACTCTGACAACCTGTGTTGTTTCCTTGTGCCCTAAAAAGACTGATCATCTTGCCATAGCTTGCTAGGGGTATGGCTGGTCACACACCATGTGAGTACAGGGTGTCCCAAAAGTTTTAGTGCTGGGTTAAGCTTTAATAGCTTGAAGTCTGTGTAATAGCAAAAAGTCCTTAGTAGACAAAGGCTTAGGGTGGGGTTAAGCCATTCAAGCTGAACCCTGCCCTAAGACTTTTGGGACATGCTGTATTAACTTCCTTTTCTGCAATCTTAACATTGTCAGGATGCTTTGTTTTCTTCTTGGAAAGGGGTCCTGGACACCCAGATTTCCATGTGAACATCTTATCAAGCTAAACTGTCCTGTTTTTCTTCCTTTTACAGGTGCGGGAGACATTGTCTCAATCATGATTGGCAATCTGAAAGGCACCAAAATTTTGCAGTCTATTCAAAGAGGCATACAGGTAACCATGGTCATCGAAGTAGGGAAAAAACATGGCCCCTGGATGAATCATTATTCGATCTTCTTTGTCTCTGTGTCCTTCTTCATTGTGACGGCTGCAACCGTGGGCTACTTTATCTTCTATTCGGCTCGAAGACTCAGGAATGCCAGGGCTCAAAACCGGAAACAGGTTTGTAATGGTCCTTTGCTGAGTCTTTTTTATTCCATTGGGCTGTTTACCAGTAGTTTGGATGTTGCCCATCTCAATGTACTTGTCATCTCTGTTGTATGCCTTGGTGGTACATAAAGTGATCTCAGGGTTGGATAATGCCAACACCATGCATTCCCATGGCCTCCTAAATTTCGTAAGACAAACCTGTGATGTATTGGTGTAAGTATTATGATTCCCACTTTACAGGTGAGCAACCCGGGCTTCCTCGAACTGTAGTAACTCCCCGGCATCATATAGCTACAAAGGGTCCAAGGTAGGATTTGAACCCAGGTCTCCTGTCTCTAAGTTCAGAGCTCTATCTGCTAACCTCTCCCATTTTATGTCTAGTAGTAGTACCTTGAAGCATGTCAATTTCCATTCTCTTCTGAAATCTTCTTCCTTTTGTAAGTAGTCAAGGAAATTAATCCTTGACCAAATCTTCTAAGACCACATTTAGGGAGTGTAGTTAGCACTCTTTCCAGCATAGCATAGTGAATAGAGAGGTGGGCTCTCTATTCACTATGCCGAGAGTCAGGCAGACCCATGCTTATTAAAGTCCTGTGTCAGACACTTATTAACTGGGTGGCGATTGGCAAGTTACTTAAGCTCCAAGAGGTCCACATTCCCCATCCCTAAAATTGAGATAATAATAGTTATAATTACTGCGTGACCACGGGCAAGTCACCTAACATCTCTGTGCCCCAGGCAACTCTCCTAAAGCGATAAGTTATGGCAGGCATACCTGCTGTGGTTGAGGGAATTTTCTCTCATTGGCTGCTGCCTAATGAAATCACAGTTCTGGTTAAAAAAAACCGCTTGGGGGGGATATGTGGGCGGATTATTGACTTGCAAATTATTCAAAACATTGTGAGTCTTTCTCATTTCACGTTTATTCCCCTTGCCACCCTCTCAGGTCCCAAGCTATACTGGAGTGTGGGTGGAAATGTGACTGTCAGAGCAAGGACTCCTGACTGATTGTGTGACTCTGCATTCCAAAGACAAATAGAAATCATTTGGGGGACACCTTTTCAATTCTATTTTGTAAAGTGTCATGCTGTACAGTTATTGTTCCAAGAAGATAGAATCATTTTTGGCCAAGATGGTGACAGACAGAAATAGTTGGTGCTAGGAGGGCGGTGGGAAGGCGGGCATGCTAATGAGATACACCAGAGCTTTGAACTGGGCCAATGGCAGGGACAACCTTTCGGAATTGGGTGAGGAAAGTCAATAACCTGTGACCCAGCAGTCCCACTACTGAGCGTAAACCTCAAGGAGGTCAAAAACAAAGAGGCCCCAAATGTGCCAAAATGTCCATGAGCAACACTTGTTCTAGTAGCAAAAAGAGTTCCGTTTTGACCCTATCATTCACCGTTTTAGCATGCTACTAGCTGCTCTTCTTCAATCCCTTTCTTCCTTGTCCCTACAAAATTTGCCAAACCCAAACCCTGGACTACGCCCACCATCTGCCTCCGCTTCTATTAAAGTGTTGTCTAGTGTTAATCGAAGAAGTCACGTAGCCTTGGCAACGGGGTCCACTCCAAATGAGCAGATCTTAATTGGGCCCTCACTGCAGCAAAACAATCCTTTTTCTCCTTCCTAATTAATTAATTCTCAATCAAATTTCCCATAACAGATGTTTCAAAAACCTTCTTTTCTCTCCTCAAACCTGCCACAGCAGTCCTTTCTCTACCCACTCAGCCAGAGGACC
>CM053628.1:51588430-51649610 GCA_028646595.1 Phalanger gymnotis | reverse complement strand
ATGTCTAAACTAAGCCCTCCCCTGAGGCAAGGAGGCACCAAGGACACCCAAATTTTGGGTCTGGGGCTTAGCACTTAACAAGATTCGATGAAAGTACTTTCACTCAGGGTAAACAAAAGCCAAACTCCTCAAGGGCACCCGTTAAACTAAGTGGTAAGGAGCCCATTTTTGCCTTAGGACACACTCCCCAGGTTCTTGATGTCTGTGCCAGTGGACATGCCTTTGCCATGTCCTACCATGCTAGAAAGACTTCAGGGGCAGCTGGGGGGTACTGGACTGAACAGAGTACAGGCCCTGGAGTCAGGAGGACCTGAGTTCAAATTTGGCCTCAGACACTTGACACACTTAATAGCTGTGTGACCTTGGGCAAGTCACTTAACCCGCCTTGCCTTCCTCCCCCCTCCTTCAGCTCCTGGTTTGAGCTAAGTCTAGAGAGACTCATCAGCCCCAGGCTGGCTATTGGCTAACAAGCATTTATTAAGCACCTAACACCTGCCAGGCACTGGGCTATAAGTGCTGGGGCGATAACATTAGGTGATAAGGTCACGGCAACTTCTAAGGGCTGGCTACTTAGGTGGCAGTCAGTATCAGTGTCACCCACCCTAATGATGTGAGTAGAGACAAAGGGACATAAGCAAAAGGTGCAATGAAGCTACACAGAGAAGGAAATAAGCCTCCTAGATTTAGATATCTAGGAAGGTACATTCAAGGCCAACTGGTTCAACTCCCTCATTTTACAGTTGAGAGATTAAGTGACTTGCCTGTGGTCCCACAGATAGTAAGTGGAGGAGACGGGACTCAAATCCAGGTCCTCTGACCCCAAATCTGGTACCATGATGCCTCTAACACACACTCTAAGATAATAGGTAACTAATAAGTATGGCCCTAATGCCTCAGGCCATACAACAAAGGTTTACTCTTTGAGGAAATTCACTGGATCAGCTGTGTGTAATGCTTAAATAAGAAGTCCATTGGCATGGTGGAAAGAGCATTAACTCTGGAGCCAGAAGAGACAGGTTCAAATCCTGCCCCTTACTATCCATGTGGCCTTTAACAAAGCACTTTACCTCCCAAGGCCACAGGTTCCCCAAGTGTAAAATCGTGGCATTGGATTGATGGTCTCTGAGGTCCCTTCTAGCTCTAGACCTGGGATCCTTTGTGTGATCTGGGGCAAGTCACTTCCCCTCTTGGGGCCTTAGTTCCCTCATTTGTAAAATGAGGGGATTGGACTAGGTACTAGCTTCTGAGGATCCTTCTACTTTCGACTTTGTGATCTCACATGAAAATGAGTGCTGTGACTACTGAAAACCACCTGGTTAGAGATGGAGGATGATAGAATTTAGAGTGGGAAAAAACTTTAGAAACCACCTAGTACAACCTCCCCGCCATCAAGATCTTTCCTGCACCACTTAGGGCACAAGCAGACAGCTTGTGTGGGAAATGGAGATCCCCGATTTAGGAGGTGCCTTATTCAGTTGGTAAGCTTTGTCAATTTCACCACCCCCCTAGCTCAGGCCCTCATCACCTCTCCCCTGGGCTAGAATTTCTTCTTTCACCAAGCCTTTGGTGGGTTTTGGTTGCCATTGGGACCTCCATCTTTTACTGTAGTGTCATTATTTACTTCTAGTTTTATTGTACTGTGAGCCTTATATATAGAGTACACATACACAAATATATGTAAAATATATGTATATATACATACACATGTATGTATACATGTATATGTATGTGTATATATACATACATATATGTGCATATACACATACATATATATTTTATGCATTTCTGAGTTTCTGAACTTTTTCTGTGTTATGTGCAGTGTCTGCAAAACTCCAAAAAAACTCACATTTAATTTCTTATGCTGATCTATGACCTATTGAAACTGCAATGGGGTAAGTCAAGATACAGAAGGAATAACTGTATATACAATTTTTCCTTTCCTAAAGCACAAAATCATGGAATTTCAGTTTTGGAAGGGCAAGGTTCCACATAGTAGAAAAAGAATCCCCTCTTCCTTTTATGTATTGTCTTCCCCCATTAAAATGTAAGTTCTTGGAAGGCAGGGGCTGTCATTTTTTTCCTACTTGTATTTGTATGTCCAGCACTTAACACAGTGCCTGGCACATAGGAAGTACATGCTGAAAACATGCCTATTGACTGACTGATTCTACAGCATACTGTACAAATAGTTACTCAGTCTTTGCTTTAAGACTTTCATGGAGGAGGAATCTACTTGCAAGGGAGCCCTCTCTGTTTTGGGTGGTTCTGATTGTCAGGAAGCCTAGGTTTGCCCATTAGTGGCTGGATGGAATGTGTCTCCAGTGGACAGAGGACTAGATTTGGAGCCAGGGGAGTTTGAAGCCTTCTCTGATGCTTCCCTGTGTGACCTGGGCCAAATTCCTTCACGTAAGCCTCAGGCACTTTCCCCCAGGTCCTTTCTTTCCTTACTTTTGCCTAAAGTCCTTTCCAGTTCTGATTGTGGGGCCAGTCCTTCTTCCACATGACTTCCCTTCAAATATTTGATGAGAGTTGCCATGTCCTCTTGAATCTTCTTTTTTCTGGGCCAAACATTTCCAGTTTCTCTAATTAGTCCTCATAAGGCTCCCCAGCTTTATCGTAACCTTCTTGAGATATGGCACTCAGAGCTGAAGCCCAAATTCCACTTGTGGCCTGACTAGGTTAGAGAACAGCAGTACTGTTTTATTCTTGGGTACTCTCTGATACCTTTGGGATCTCAGATCTGATTTGCATGTTCCCTCCAGGAATGTATAGGGAAAGGAAGGTGTAATGGCAAGCAAAGTGGGACTTTTTGCTGTTTTTTATTTTGGAGTGCTTCTCAGCACTAAGGCAATCAAGTGCCTTTGATTGAGTCTTGCCTTTGTTTGAATCAAGAGTCTTTGATTGAATCAAGAATCCTTGATTAGAAACAGTATATATACTCAGAAGGTAGCATTTTGCTTTGGGGCTCACTCATTGGAAGAGTGTTTGTGTGATTTGGCCAGATGAGACTCTGGGTAGCCATTAAGGAGCCCCCCTGCTTTGAAAACCCAGATGTTTGTGTTTCTCTCTTTGGTAACTACGTATGTATTGTTATGGTAGGACAGTTAGAAACCTGTCTGTTGATTTGTGTTATTTTCTCTGTTTGTAATTTGTATTTTCTCTGAAGTTCAGGGTACTAATTTTTTCCCCTGAACTAGGTGCATGATATGTGTATGTTTAATTAAAGCAATATTGTTAACCCCTTAAAGTTTTCCTTTAGAAAAGCAGATCAAAGAACCTGTGCTAGCAGCCCTCCTGTGTGCTGCTGCTATTGGCCTTACATCTTCACAGGAGCTGTAAGTAACATTGTTGTTACAGAAGGGAATAAGCATTTCTGTGGTTCCTATTATGTTCCCTGCACTGTGCTAAGCACTTTATAAATATTAGTTCATTTGATTCTCACTATAACTCTGGAGGATGAATAGTATTGATCCACATTTTACAAGTGAGGAAGCTGAGGCAGACAGCATTTAAGTGACCTGCCAAAAGTCACACAGCTAGTAAGTGTCTGAGGCTGGATTTGAACTCAGACATTTTCAAGCTGGCTGCCTCAGTGTGATGTACATCACAAGCCCTCCATGCCTGTTCGTCCCAGGTGCTTCTTCCCTATGATCTTCCATAAGCTCATTACAAGGGGCCCCTCCACTGTGTTAGAAGCCTTCCTTCCTTTCTTTTGGTACCACGAAGATCCCAGTGGGGCACTCAGATTGTCATCCCATGTGACCAGCCTATCTTATTTTTTTCAGCATATGTTTGCCTAATCATATCACTTAGTTCTCTTCTTTGAAGTTCTTCATTTGTTATGTGTTATATCCTACTTGTATCCACTATCTGCCTCTGTATTGCCCTCTGTGTGACTCATTTACAGTCTTTTTCTTTTTTGAATTCAATTTTATTTTCAGTTCCAGATTCTCTCTTCCTATTCATTAAGAAGGTAAGAAATTTTTATCTTCAGACTGTTGTGTTCCATGTCTTGTAGCCATACAACAAAAGTGGTAGACTATTGGTATTAAAAAGACAGACCCTTGTTTCTGGGAGAGGTTTGAGGTCGTTAAAGGAGCTTTGCAATTTCCCAAAGGCAATCCAGCCCACTCTCTTCTCTCTGTTTTAATTCTAGGCCCAACTTGTTCATTTGGACTTTCACTCCTATATGGACTCTCACACTGATGGACTATAAGCTTTCCATCCAAATGCATGTGTTAATTTGGGTAATAAATATTTTGTATCCACTTGGTCTTTCCTGTGTCGATGGTCAGGCCAAACTCCGTTGAGTGATTATGGATTATTTCCAGGAGACTCTTCAGTGTTCTGGGGATCAATGTGACCCACATGATGCTATCTGCAAATAGTAGCATCTGGAAGGCCTCACTAGCCACAAAGGAAAACTCTTTCAACTTAGACTCTGTGCTAGATTTCCTCTATTACGGTGGTGAACATCTTTGGCAAGCATGCATCTGTCTATTTTACATATTACCTGTTTGTTATCATAGGATCATTGAACAAGATTGTTGATATTATATCTTTTGAGGAATCTCAGATTATTTTGATGTAGGGATGGGAGACACTTTGTTAGAAGAGAGCCTTCTAAGGGCAGCTTCTTTGTCTATCAATTCAAATAATCAATAAACAAATGTAGTAGGACCTTATATTCTCTACATCAGGCATGGGCCAAACCCAGCTTCCTGTTTCTGTATGGCCCGTGAGCTAAGAATAGTTTTTACACTTAAAAATAAAGTTTTCTTGTATTTAAAAATATCAGAACCATTCTTAGCTTCAGGGATGATGCTTCTCCTCCATCTTTTAGCCAGTTGCTTAATGGTAAAGGTATCTCCTGTGGAATATTGTGAAAGCCTGCCGTTTGTTGTCCCTCATCCAGGATCCCCTCACTATGTGTATAGATGATTCTCATAGAAGTTTTATAAAGATAGGAGAGTAGGCACATGGCCTGGTAGTTGCTAATGTTCCCTCAGTTGCCTTTTTTGTAATTTATAAAGTTTGAGATTTTTCCCACACCTTTGTTTTCTTCCCTTCCTTCAGGGACCTTGCAAATTGATCCTTCAATACCCACACAATTATGTTACCTCCATCACAGATCTCCTCTGTACACCCTTGGTCTACTCTGTGTTTCCTATTTTTGTTCCCTTTAGTGCTATTTGTGCCTATGGACATTGGCACATATGGAGGCTGTGGTGTTACAGTCTAAATGTGATGGCCACTGTTCTTTTTTTAATATTTATTTATTTTTAGTTTTCAGTATTTACTTCCATATGATTTTGAGTTTTGAATTTTCTCTCCCACACTTTCCTCACCTCTCCCCAAGACAGTGTGCAGTCTGATATAGGCTCTACTTATACCTTCATATTAAAAATATTTTCACATTAATCATGATGTAAAGAAGAGTGAGAGGAACTATGAGAAAGAAGAAACAAAACAAAACAACAAAAGAAAAGGAGAGCAAATAGTGTGCTTCCATCTGCATTCAGACTCCATAATTCTTTCTCTGGATGTGGACAACATTTTCCATTGTGAGTCTTTTGAAGTTGTCTTAGATCCTTGCATTGCTGAGAAGAGCTAAGTCTATCAAAGTGAGTCATCGCACACTGCTCACTTCACTCAGCATCAGTTCATCTAAGTGTTTCCAGGTTTTTCTGAAGTCCGCCTGTTCAGTATAGCACAATGGTATTCCATCATGTTCGTGTACCACAATTTGTTCAGCCATTCCCCAATTGATGAGCATCCCCTCAATTTCCAGTTCTTTGGATGGCCACTGTTCTTGAAGGTGAAAAATAGTCTGTAATGAAAAGCTTTGCAAATAGTTTCCATTTTTCTAGTTTGTTGTCGTCCTTTCATTTTCATCCTTAAATGGTCTTGGGACGACTTTGCTTAGTTGGGGCTCGTGCCAAGCTTTCTTTAATTTGGTTTACCCTCTACTGCTTTTTTATGAGCTTGACAAGGCTATACTGCATGTAATCTTTCATCATCCTTCTTTGTGAAATTTTACAGACAAGTTTATATTCTGAATTGGTATTGCCTTCGGCTTCCATCTCTTGTCTTGGCAAGTAAGCCAAGTGTTTTCTGACTGAGGTGCTTCTTAGACTCTTGCACTCTTTGTCAGAGCAATTATTTATATTGGTTAAACTTCCATGTAAAATTAAAAATGGTGGCTGTTATTTCTGCCATCTGTTGCCTAGTTTTCATTGCCAATAGTTTGTTTAAATATGTCAGGATTGAGTTGTTTCAGTTGCATGGCGTGTCTTTTTTCATTGCTATTCTTCTTGCTTTATACTAATTCTGATCTTTTTTCTAACAAGTTTGTTGTCTAGCTGTAGAAGGGTTGATTCAGGAATGATGCCATATCAATAACAGTCTTTGCTGGTATGTTAAAATGCAGACACTTCTATTGTAACACAATAATTAATGTGTGTTCCCCCAAACCGCCATACTATGCAAAAATCCCACAGTAAAAACCATGAAGCTCAGTGGGAAAAATGGGTTTAGATGTGCTGATGTCCATAGGTACAAAGTGATACTAAAGAGAACAAAAGATAGGAAGAGCAGTTATGTTGGACTGAGCATGCACGTAGGAGATCTGTGCTGGGGGCAGCATAATTATGTAGGACACAGTGCTCAAAAATTTTGTTAGTGACACATTAAAAAAAGATAGGAACTGAATAAGAATAGTAGCACAGCTTTATGTATGCTAAATGTTTAAGAAGAAATGCTTAAATACTGCAGTAAATAGGAGCCACATCCATGGCCTTGGGCTGCTGTTCAGCTTGCACCCTATTCCCATAGGGCAGCTTGCAAAGTCTCAGGCATATTGGGCAACCTACACCTCTGGGCCTCATTAGGTAGCGGGGAGGCCATGCTGAAAGGGGGGAGCATAGATCATATCTTCTTAAACTTTTTCTATTCATGACCCCTTTTCACTCAAGAAATGTTTACACAACCCTGAGTATATAGGTATGTAATATAGGTATACAAATCAAGCATTTGCTGATAATAAATCATAAAGAAATATATTTTAAAATATTTCTTTGGTATAAATAGATATAAAATTTTACCATTTATTAAAGACAAAAGCAAATTTGCATACTAATCAGGTAGATGTGCTTGTTTATTTTTACGTAAAGATTAAATCTTGGCAGAATATTTGATACTGCAGGATGTAGAGAATCTTCAATGTTTTTCAGAGGTGGTCGATATTTTGATTTTATAATTGTCAATGCTGAGAATGCCACTTTGCATTAATATGTAGTACAAAATGACAGAAGTATGTTTAGGGCCATTTCAGAAATTTTTGGAAATTCCGTCTTAATCCCAAGCCAAACTTCATTTAATGATTTTTTAGGAAACTCAGATTTTAAACCTGTGTTGCTCAATAACTTGGCAAATTCTTCTTGAATTTTTAATGGCAGATGACTGACGTTTTTGATTTGAGTATCTGCGTATCGTTAAAAACCCAACTTGGTCTTTTAGAATAAAAATTTGAAGAGAAATATTTCTGAAACTGTAGGCACTTCAGATGATCAATTATACCTCTTACAGTTAAAACTTTGGGAAGGTTATTTTCATTTATAAAATCATCTGTAGCTGTGAACATTTCTAAAGACCCCTTTTCTACCGTATTCTTCCATATGTTAACTTGTAAAGTAAAACTTTCAATTTTATCTTTTAACATAAATGTTACAATTTTTTCCTTGAAACAACATGTTTAAATCACTAAGTTTTTCAAAAATATCTGACAACACAGTTTGGAAAGCCGTAAATTGAATTTCTGCTCAGTCAAAAATATAACAACTTCATCTTTCAGTTTCAATAATCTGTTTAAACTTTGCCCTCTTGAGAGCCACCTCACCTCTGCATGTAGTAATAAGTTTTTGTAACCGGATTCACATCTATCCAAAGGTTTGAAAACAAAGGACTATTAAGGGCACAGCTTTTAATGAAGTTAATTATTTTGATAGCATCGCGAAGCACATCTAACTCTGGTGATTTTTTTTTTTTGCTACAAGTACTTTCAGAATGATCATGCAGTGAGGAAAAGTGATATGTTCATTGCCACCAGCTTTAACTTTTGCTACAAATCCAACATTCTCACCCATCATTGCTCCAGCACTGTCTGTCTAGACTCTAACCCAATTTTTCCTACTGTAAACCTTCATTTGTGAAAAATTCATCAACTTTAAGATATATATATATATATTCCTCTCTTGTGTGCCCTTCCAAAGGGCAGCAAAATAATAATTCCTCATGTATGCTTCCTTCACATACATATCTTACATAAAGTAACAATTGTGCCATGTTAGAAATTTTAACTATTTCATCTAACTGAATTGCAAACTTTGGGATGTCCTGGTAATAAGCTGCGGGAATTAGTCATTACTAATTTCAGAAATTCTTTTGGAAACAGTATCATTTGATAAAGGAATTTTACAAATTTCATCCCCATACTTGTTCCCATGGACTTTTTCTGACATTTTAATAGCAGCAGGTAACACGAGATCTATCATGTAGGGCTTTTTAGTTTTTGCAGTTAAATAAGAAGTTTCATAAGATGCAAGTAAAAACTTTTCATTGACAGTTACAAATTTCTCAAAACATTGTTTTCCTTTATTTGAAGATTTTAAAAGTCGTTCAAAAAATTCCTTTGGTTTATTGCAGTATGCTGCATGCTTAGCATTAAGATGATGTTTTAGTTTGGCTGGTTCAATATTCTCCTGCAGCCAAAACTTCATTACAAATTGAGCATAGAGGTTTTCCCACACCGTCATCATTATTAAAAGTAAATCAATATCGCAAACACGATTCAACATTTTCTTTTTCTTGTCAATTTAGGTGTACTACAACCCAGTAGTAAATACTGTGCCATATTGTCATCAGTATTTTTACCTCTTCTGTCTAAATTTAGCCATTTATCCATAACTAAAAAAACCTTTTTTGTCCTAAAATATTGATAAATATCACTAGTAATTTCTCAAATAAATACTAGCTTTAGTTTATGAAATTACATTTGTGCTTAATTTAAGAAATTGATATTCACACTTACGCATATAGCAGGGATGGTGAAGAAATATTATTAAAGGGCTTTTGTCTTGCTGCAATTAAACACTTATGTTTCTTTAAAAGGATATAACAGCAATTTTTAAAATCAAACATTCTAACACAACATAATCCAAGTTTGATACATGCTGAGGAATGACAGTAGAAAAATATTAAAAGTCTTTATTTTCTGTAATTTTTGTGTTTCTCTAAGAGCAGAAAACTTGTATGTACAGTAGAAACACTGCAGCTCATAACATACAATAGTCTTGGATCTGAGCCGGGGTATTTCTTACAGCATTCATAGGCGTTGTGTGGTGTGACAGTATGTGCAGTACAAAGTGCGTGTGTTGTGTGTTCAGAACCAATACTGCAATGATGTCGCACAATGCAACATGGTCAAGTGCTGCCAGAAACATCTCAGGTTCATTACACGTTTGATTTTGAGTTAATTTTTGGTCGTTGTGCGTTCAGAAACCTTTTACTGTTGCCAAATTTTTCGTGACCACCACATTCAGTTATGCAACCCCATATGGGATCACGACCCACAGTTTAAGAAGCGCTGGCATAGACCAGCCCTTCTCTGCCCACAGTTCTTACTGAACCAGAAGATATACAATAAATATGACACTTTGCCTTGACAAAGACCAGAAGTTTGTTTATGGAAGTGGGTGTCAGAAGGGTTGTGGCTTATGAGTTATTGTGAAGTAGGATGGTTTTTGAAGTCAGGCGGTTTCTTGTGGAATAAATCATGTAAAAAAGCAAACTCAAAATTTGCATTTTCTAAACTTATGTTGTGGCAGAACTGGCTATGTAATCAGCTTCATTTTGTGTGATGTTACATGGTGCTGTTGATGTCAGCATCTGCCAGTTCTTTTCTCAAAGAAAGTATTCATGATATAAAGGCATGAATCTTGTGTATAGTCTACAAGTCTTCGACCTCTCTCATTACTTCTTCCTAACCCTGTTCCCATCTTTGCAGTGAAGTCATCAAGAATCAAAGAGTAGACTGGTTTAATTTCAAGGGTCTTGCTGAGTTCTTCCTGGAATTACTCTACTTCTTCATCCTCTCTGCCCAGTGTGGGTACATAAGATGCATTCATTTCCATGATGGGCTTTTCTCAAATCCTTATCACAGGTATTGCAATGTGAAGTCGCCAAATAGCCTATAAAAGGTACTTCTTGTTGCCTTTAGGCCTGCCACAAAACCCTTTTCTCTAATTCCTTCCTTTGCCTCTTCAGAGAGAACCTGTGTGCCATTCTTCATTTAGCTTCTGCTTTCTTCTCTCTAATGGTTTTGTTTATGGCAAGAAGGTTGAGGTTAACATGATTTGTTTCTTCCAGTAGCACATCTACTTGGTCATTGGACAAGAATCTTACATTTGGAGTACCAAAATCCAAGTTAAAATGTATAAATGGCCTAAAAACTGTGTGATTCTTAATACCCTCCAACCCCTTTTCTGCAGCTGTCAATGCAGAAACAGAAGGGGAGGGTCATTTTTGCCTTTTTAAAAAAAATTTCCTCAGTTGCTATAGCTAAAGAATTGATCACCAAGTAGGTAGTGTACTGGTGATGAGCCTTTTTCTATACTGAGTTCGGCTGGGCCTTGGAAATCAACATTGGTCTGTTGCTCTTAATGTCCTTGAAGGCTTTCCAGTGTAGTCCCTGGAAGCTATGCTTGTCTTGATGCAATACAAAATGACATTGGTGTTCTTGGCTGCCTGACCACTCTGTTGACTTATCTTGGGATTTAAGTTCATTAAAACCTTAAGATTGTTTTCAGATGCACACCTATCTAGTTGTACCTCCTCTGGATTTTTACTTGTAAGGTTGACTTTTTTGAAGCCAAGTATAAGATCTGTCATTTAGCCCAGTTACATTTCATGTTATTTGATCTGGCCCACTCTTCTAGCCTATCAAAATCTTTGGGTAACTGTTTAGATCAACGCCTAGTACCTCTGGTGTGGATTGTTTTTCATATGGGCTAAAGTGAGCACATTATGGTCTAAGTACCAGTTTGTGTTTTTCTTATCCTTGCTACATAGGCTGTGTCCCAAAATGTGTATTTTCAGTTGATTCTGACAAATTGACCCATCACTGTTCTGTAATCTGGGATGGGGTGGATTTTGGTGTATATTCTGTGTGTATTTGGGAGGAATAAAATATATTCTTTGCTTTCCCCATTCATTTTTGTCTGCTAGATGTATTCAGCATTGCACCTTCATTCTTGTATGTCTTTTTGTTGAAATTATATTCAGGTAGGAGTATTCAAATCTACTGTTATTAATTTTCTATCTCTTTCTTATAAGACTTTGAACTCTTCCTTTATAAATTTCACTGCTTCATTATTTGGGGAATGAATATTTTAAAATGATTATGTTCTCCTTTTGAATACTACCCTTTAAACACAATTTCCTTATTTCTGCCTGTTAATACTTTCTGGTTCGAATTCCATTTTCACTGTCTAGACTACCACACTACTGTTCTTTGGCCAACTTCATGCCACATCACAGGGTGGGTACTCATCCTATTCTCTCTCCCTCCCACTCAAGTTCTAGCTCTGAAACCAGCGATCAAATCAACACTACCATTTCTTGAAAAGATGCATCACTCATTTGCCCTATGGCTCCACTAAACACCCATGTGACTTTCCAATTTAGAATACCCCCCCCCGGGGAACCCCTCTCCAGCTTGTTTTTCCCTGTCATTCACTTAAGGGCAAGAATTGTCTCACTTCTTGTATTTGTATCCCCAGTACGTAACATAGTGTCTGGCACCTAGTAAATTATTTATTTGTTCATTCATTCATTTCATTCGTTCTGATCTCCTCAAATACTACTCTTGCTTTTCTTGAGGAAGCTTTAAACATTTTGGTCCCCAGGGGTGGGGAACCTGCAGCCTCAAGGCTACATGTAGTCTTCTCGGTCCTTGGGTGTGACTTTTCGACTGAGTCCAGGTTTTACAGAACAAATCCTTTTATTAAGGGGATTTGCTCTCTGAAGTTTAGATTTAGTCAAAGGGCCATGCTTGAGGACCTAGAGGGCCACATGTAGCTTTGAGGCTGCAGGTTCTCCACCTCTGGCTTTAGTCTCTTGGGCTGCTAGGTGGCACAGTGGATAGAGCACTGGGGCCTGGAATCAGAAAGACATCTTCCTGAGTTCAAATCCAGCCTCAGACACTTTCTAGCTGTGTGACCCTGGGCAAGTCACTTCACCCTGTTTGCCCCAGTTTCCTCATCTGGAAAATGAGCTGGAGAAGGAAATGGCAAACCAGTATCTTTGCCAAGAAAATCCCAAATGGGTTCACAAAGAATTGGACCCAATGGAAACAGCACAGTAACAACAACTAGTCTCTCAGCTGTAATCTGTGTTAATGTTTTCTGTGTTGAATGAGGACTGGGTAAGGGAACTGGGGATGATGGCCAAACATGAAGACTTAGAGGGAGATATGATAGCTGTCTTCAAGCATTTGAAGGACTAGCATATAGAAGAGGAAATTGACTTTATTCTTCTTGACCCTGACCCCAGTGGGCAGAACTAGGAGCAATAGATATAGACATTACAGAGAGGTGGATGGAAGGAGACACTTTCTGAGAAGTAGAATTTTCTTTTTTTCTTTTTTGAAATTTTTGTTCCATAAATTAACCCATTTATTGTTGAACTGTGGGCTGCAAATATTTGATAAGAAGGGTTTACTGGTCTTTCAATTCCTTCATTCTTCTGATGATCTGACTGTGACTGCAGAGGTGGTATTGTAGGTTCATACACCACGAGCTACTGTTTTCATACACAGTGCCACATATTCACAGCCTGTGTCTTCATTTTGGTCTCACCACAGAAGGAACAGGTATACTTGGCATGCTAGCTTATTTCAGTTTTCTTCACTATTTTTCTGAGGGATACACCATAACGTGTTCCATGCTTACCAATAATTCTGACCTTCTTGGTATGGTTAACCGTGTTGCCAGTTGCGGGGCCAGAGCTCAGAGAAGGAGGTAGAGTTTTCTAAAAGGGAAAAGGCCTACACCTGTAGGTTCTTCATCATAGATCCTCCAGCTGGGATTGAACATTCTTTGCAGGTTGGCTTAGATCACCTTTGGGTTCTCTTCCAACTCTGAAATGTACTTCCTCTATCGTTGGATTCTATTTTCTAATGCACTCCATAACCCAGCTTCCCCCTTTAAAAAAAGATTTAATTGTTGCCTTTTGTTTTTTAAACCGTAGCATTCTCCCTTAATCTCCTCCGCTGCCTAAACCTTCACTCATAACAAAGACATTTACACAAAGCTGACACCCAGACCAGGTCTGACATTGTATACTTCCTTTTCATTGAGAGAAAAGTATGTATGATTCCTTCTGGTTTCTCCTGGACCAGGATTGTTCCTTGCTGTTCACTGGTGTTCTGCCTTATTTACATTATTATAATCATTGTGTATATTATTTTCTTCCTTCTGCTTTATCTGTGAATTTTTTCTACATTTCTATGAATTCCTTCTTTATTGTTACTTATGGCCCAATGATATTCCATTCCATTCATATAACACAAATTTGTTTAGCCATTCCCCCAGTTGAAGGGTACCCATTTTATTTCCAGGATTGGTAATTTGTTTTGCTGCTATAAAGAGTGCTGCTATTAATATTTTATCATATATAGCAGGACTTCTTAAACTTTTTCCACTCATGACCCTTTCAGTGCTTTTTAAACTGTGAGTGGTGACTAGGACCTTTCTTTCAGCCATTGATCTCCCTGGAGTATATATACCCAGTAGAGGTATTGCTGGGTTAAAGGGTATGAACAGCTTAGTGACTTTTCTTGCATTATTCCAAATTGATTTCCAGAATGGTTGGTCCAGCTCTGAGCTCCACCAATAGTGTATTGGTGTACCTATGTTCCCACAGCCCCTCCAACATTGACCAGCATTGACCATTTGTCATTGTCATTGCCACTCTTTCTTGTATTTGGAGTTAAGTGCATTTATACTTAGTGTTATTATGGTTCCTTCAATTCTTTTCTTGAATTATTATTTGTTTTTTCAGAAGGTAAAACAAACTTTAATTACTTGTCATTAAAACAAATGACAGTACTAAACAAAATTCCTATATTTTATGCTATTAGCAATTTGTTTCTCTAATTCTACCCCTTCCCCGCCACATACCCATTTAATAAAAATAGAAGCTTCACTTTCAGTTCACCTTACTCCCCCACACCCCAACTTCCACATTCTTTTTCTTCTCCATTTATCTTAGATGATTTATCCAATACTATACTTAAGTTAGGTTAACAGTTTACCTAGTTTAAAGGTATATGTATTTTTCTAAGCACTTCTCTTCCATTCCATTCATAAACCAGAATTTATTCAGCTGTCCTCCCATGGATGAGCACCCACTTCCTTTCCTTCTTTGTGATATTATAAAAAGAGCTGCTCTAAATATTTTAGTAAACATATATGGGACCTTTCCTTTTGCCTGTGACTTCTTTGGAGAATTATGCCCATTAGGGTTATCAGTGGGTCAAAAAGTATGTGAACAGTTGTCCTAACTTAATTTCAGAGTATTTTCCCAAACAACTGGACAAATTCAGATCTCCACTAATAGTGTATCGTACATTTTCTGTCTTGCCTTTTTTCATCATTTTTCTGTTTTTTAAAAATTTCATTCACATAGCTTCAGTTCCTCCCCTGGGAATTTTTAATTGTTCCAAGTTCTTCTGTTACCTTTCGTGATCTTCTCAGTGTTAATTCTTCCTTGAATTATTGAAGCGAGTCATTTATCCATTTGAGAATGCCCTTTGGGATAGCTTGCACTGTTCCCTTTCTGCATCGCTACTGCTGCTTTTGGCATTTGCGTCAGCTGATTCTTGAATTTTAAAAAATCATCAGCTCTTTTTTGGTTTATTAATTTCCTTTAGAGAGGGGAAATTTCAATTTTTCTTATAATTTAAAAATTGTTTCCCTTATTTTTGATATTTTGTTTTTACAGGAGATTATAAAGAGGTAAGCTATTCAATCCTTTTTCTGAAAGCCTCCTCTTCTCTGGGCTAAACATCATAAGTTCTTTTAGCCATGTGCATATGCCATAGCAGGGGAGTGGAGGGGGAAGGAGAATGAGATTCCTTTCCCTACATGCCCTCCAATGGATATGCTCTAGTTTGTTACTGTTCCTCTTAAGATGTGATGCCAAGGGGTAGCTAGGTGGCACAGTGAGTAGAACACGGGCCCTAGAGTCAGGAGAACCTGAGTTCTTAATAGCTTAATAGCTGCGTGACCTTGGCAGGTCACTTAACCCCAATTGCCCTGCTTTCCCCCCTCCAAAAAAAAGTTGTGATGCCAAGAATTAGATAGGATACTCCAGACATGGCCAGGTCTGGGCAGAGTGAAGAAAACTACTTCCATCTTTCAGGATGTTATTCTTCCTTAACATAGACTACAATTTCCATTTGCTTTTTAGGTTGCCACATAACACTCTTGACTACGAAATTTTTTTTACCTGAGTGTAATCTTTTATCATTCCATCTTTCCCTCTGCCTTACAAACCCTGACTCTGTCCTTCCTCTTCGCCGCGACTTCCAAACCTTCCACCCCTTTATTTTTCTCCAAGGCAATCACCTCTGTACTGGCTTTCCTTCCCTTTGTTGACTCCTTGATGATTCAGTTCAACTCTGTGCTGTCATCCATACTCAAATACTTTGCCCACTTGTCTTTTCCCTGGTCATGCTTTGCATCACTCTCACCATCCACCACATGCTGCTGAGCATGGGTCCACTTCCAATTTACTTGAGTCTCAACTGGGTCCTCATTCAAGCCTCCCATGGCCCTGTTCCACTCTCCCACCCCCTCACTGTCCCACCCCCTGCAGCTGAGGACCCTCATTGAAAAAATTGAGCCCATTCATTGAGAACTTCTTATCTCTTCCTCATAATGTCATCTTCTTCCACTATCTCTTCTTTCACTCCTGTCTCACGTGAAGAGATGGGCTCTCTCTTTGCCAAAGCCAACCACTCTACATGCACCCTTGATTCCATTCTATTCTACCTTTTGCAACAGATCAACCTCTCTGTCATCCTCTCTAATCTTCAATTTCTCTTTGTGTACTAGCCGTTTCCCCAATACCTTCAAACATGCCCATGTGTCCCCCATCTTCAAAAAACCATCACTTGATCCTACCATCTCTGCTAGCTGTCATCTTATATCTGTCATCCCTTTTTCAGCCAGACTTCTTAAGACAGCCTTCTAGACTAGGCACCTGCGCTTTCTATCTTCCCACTCCTAAAACCCCTACGGTTTGGCTTTTGACCTCATCATTCAAGTGAAACTACTTTCTGCAGCGTTAGCACTGATCACTCAATTGCCAAATCTGATGAATTTTTCTCATTCCTCATTCTTCTTGATTTCTTTGCAAGATTTGACACTATCAGTTTCTTCTGGATTGTCTCCTCACTAGATTATCTTGACATTATCTTTCTATGTCTCCTCCTACCTGTCTGACTACTCCTCAGTCTTTTTCCTAGAGGTCATAGACTCTAACCGTGGTCCAAGGCTCTGTCTTGGACCCTCTTCTGTTTTCCTTCTATACTACTGTACTTGGTGTTTTCATCAGTTCCTATTGCTTCAGCTATCTCTGTTCAAATGATTCCCAGGTCTCTAAGTGCATCCCTCATCTCTCCTGAGCTCTAGTCTCTCATTAACAATTTTTACCTTTTTGCACATCTCAAGCTGGATGTCTCAAACTCATCATATCCAAAATGGAGCTTGTTATTTTTCTCCTACCCTTCCTCTCTTCCTTTGTAAAAACAATTACTTTTTTTAATTAACAAAAATCTTTTTTCTCTCTCTCATCTCCCCTTCCTTTCACTGGAAAAAAATTGTAACAAAAATACCTAGTCAAGTAACAAAAATATATAGTCAACGGAAATAAAATCCTGCACTGGCTATGTGCAGACATATATCTCAGTCTACACCTTGAGTTCACCACTTCTCTGTCAGGAGATAGGTAGTATGTCTCATCATGGGTCCTCCTGTTGGTCGTTACATAGATCAGAATTTTAAGTCTTTCAAAGTTGTTTGTCTTTACAATGTCCCTCTTATTATAAAAATTGTTCTCTTGGTTTTTTGTTCACTTCACTTTGCATCAATTCATACAAGTCTTCCCAGATTTCTTTTAAACCATCCCCTTCATCATTTCTTACAGGACAATAATGTTCTATACATTCATACACTGTAATTTGTTCAGCCAACTGATAGGCATCTCCTCATTTTCCAGTTCTTTGCCACTATAAAAACAAAAAAAGAAAAAGCTACTACAGTTTTTGTACACATGGATCCTTTTCTTCTTTCTTTGATGTCTTTGGGGTAAGGCCTAGTAGTAGTAGTAGCAGAAGCAGCAGTAGCAGCAGTAGCAGCAGTAGTAGCAGTAGTAGTAGTTACTGCTGCTGCTGTTGTTGTTTCATCACCATCATCACCATCATCATCACCACCACTACCACCAGATCACCACCACTACCACAGTTTCGTAACTTCAGTGGCATACTTTTTGTTTTTTAAAATGACTGTACTTATAGCTCCACCAATAGTGAATTCATGTGCCTGTTTTCCTGCAGCCTCTCCAGCAATGGTCCTTTTTCTGTCAGCTTTGCCAATCTGACAATGAGGTGGAACCTCAGGGTTGCTTTAATTTGTTGTGGGTAAGTTATTCTTGATTATAACCCCATATTCTTTGCCTTCTGGAATGTTGTATTCCAAACTCTTGGCACCTGTAGGGTAGCGGCTGCTAAATCATGTGTGATGCTTATTGTGGTTCCTCAATACTTGAATTCTTTCTTTCCTTCTGCTTGCAGTATTTTTCTTTTATCTTTATTTCTTTTATCTGGATTTTGTCTGTAATGTTCCTGGGGGGGTTTCTTTCAGGAGATGACTGATAGATTCTTTCTATTTCCCTTTTGCCCTCTGTTTCTAAGATAGCTAGGCAGTTTTCTTTTATAATTTCTTGAAATATTATATCTAGGCTCTTTTTTTGGTTGTGGCTTTCAGGTAGTCAAATGATCTCTAAATAGTCTCTCCTTGATATGTTTTCCATATCAGTTGTTTTTGCTATGAGATACCTTATATTTTCTATTTTTGTTTTCTTATCCTATTTTTATTTTAAATTCTACTTTTTCAGTCTTTTGACCTTGTTTTAATATTTTTGGTTATCTCATGGAGTCTGGCTTCTGTTTGGTCCTTCAATTTTTAGGGAGTTTATTGCTTGGTCAAGGTTTTGTGCCTCTTGTGCCAAGCTATTACTTCTCTTTTCAGTTCTTTCTTCCATAGTTCTCTTTTCTTTTCCATTTTTCCCTTTAGTGCTGTAATTTCATTTATAAAACATTTTTTAACTTAAAAAGAAACTTGTTTCACATCTTCCAGGAATTCTGTGAATTTGTGCCCAAGCTGTGTTTTTCTTTGAGGGTTTGCTTGTAGTTATTTTAGAATTATTTTCTTCTTCTGGGTTTGTGTCTTGAGCATCTCTGTCACTATAATAGTGGTTTATGATATTATTCTTTTTTGCCTAGTGCCTCTGGGAACTTCTGGAAGGAATGCCTAAGTGGTTCTTTTGCTGTTTTCTTGGGGTATTGAGTGTTGGATTATTCCTGGTTATTAGGGACAGCTCAGGATGGGATGCTCCCAGAATGGTCTGATCCAGAACAGAATCTGATGGCTACCCCTTTGGTCTGAGCTCTCCAAGTTCTTGACCTGGATTTGGGTCTGAGCGACAGGCTTGCGGGTTTGCCACCTTTGGAGTTTCAGTAGGTTTGCTGCTGGACTCAGCCCCTATCAACGAGTGGGAAAGCTCTGCTGATCCAGGAAGATCTGCACGCTGTCTTTTGGTCTGGGATTTCTGCCATGGTTATTCCTCAGCAGGCTTCAGGCTTGGTTAGAACTGAGTTGGAACTGAGACCTCATCCTGCTCCTCGGGGTCCAAGTCTTCTTGCTTCTGAACTTGCTCCTCTCACTCACTCAGTGTGTAGTGTAGGGCTTATGAACACTCCTTACCCTAAAGTGCCACTCCTGGGCAGCAGTTCCTTCCTCAGGCCTCCCTGGATCTGTGACCTGGAACTGGTTAGTGAGTAACAAAAGTGCCAGTTTAGCACCTGTTTTCACAGCCTGCATGAGGTCATGATGCTCCAGTATGGGTATGGGACCTCATCTTGTCTCAGTGTGTGGCCTCGGTTGTCTTTTGGTCCCTGAGTGCATACTACTAGCCAGACCCTGTTCCCCTGTGTCCCTAGACCTCTGACTGTCCTCCTGTGCCCACCTGTGCTGGAAGAATGACTCACTGTGCTGTGGTTATTTGATTTCTTGATCAAGATTCAGTCTAGTATGTTTGCTAGATTAAGAAGGGGATGATTTTTTTTGGAGCCCACTCTATTTCTTCCTGCTACTTCACCATCTTGGCTCTGCTCTCTCTTCTAGTTTAAACATTTCCAGTGCCTTCAGCTAATCCTTGTATGACATGGACTCAAGGCCCTTCCCCATCTTGGTTGCTCTCCTCTGATTAGTAAGCCCTCTAGCTTACCAGTGTCTGTGTTAAATTGAGGTACCCAAGGTACTCTACATGTGGTCTGATCAGGGCCAAGTACAGAGTGATCATTCCTGGAAGCCATATCTTATTCTTATACCTTATACAAGTTATATATACCTTAGACCTTATTCCTGGAAGCTGTACTTCTTAATGTCCAAGTTTACATTTGCCTTTGGGCTGCCACATCACATTACTGGTTCATATTTTCAGTCAACTAACCCTCTGGATCTTTTTCAGAAAAATTGTTATATGGATTGTCTTCCCTTGTCTGATTCTTACAGAATTGAATTTTTAAACCCAAGCATAAGGCTTTGTGAGCAGCTAGGTGGTACATGGATAGAGTGCTGGGCCTGGAGTCAGGAAGACTCATCTTTGTAAGTTCAGATCTGGCCTCAGACACTTCCTAGCTATGTGACCCTGGGCAAGTTGTTTCACCCTGTTTGCCTCAGTTTCCTCTTCTGTAAAATGAGGTGGAGAAGGAAATGGCAAACCACTCCAGAATTTCTGCCAAGAAAACCACAAATGGGGTCACAAAGAGTTGGACACGACTGAAAAACTACTGAACAACAAAAAAGACCATGTTCATCCCTATTGAATTTCACCTAAGTAGATTTAGCCTAATGCTCTAGCCTGTCAGGATCCATCAAATGTATTAGCTGTATGGTGCAGCGGTAAGAGCCCTGGATTCAGAGTTAGGGGATCTAAGTTCAAATCCTCACATTGCTACTACTTGTGGTCTTGGGCAAGTCATTTCTCCTCTCTGGGCCTCAGTTTCCTCATTCATAAAGTAAAAGTATTGGACTCAGTGGGCGTGGACTTCTAAGGTCTCTTCCACTTTGAAATCTATGGTCCTCTGATCTCCACCATTAATGAGCATGCCATCAATGCCTTGATTCAAGTCATTGTTCGAAGTGTTAAATGTTAGCCCAAGGTCAAACATAGGTCCTTAGAGAATTCTTCTGGAGACTTCCTGCCAAGTTGTCCAGAAGAACAATATCTACAATCACTCCAACAGTACAAATGAAAAGAGCCCCCAAAGGAAGCTGGCCTGGGAGTAATTGAAAAGCCAATAATGGTCCCAGAGAACAGATAATGAAACCTATTACCTTCCTTTGAGGAGCAAGGCCGGGACTTCAAGGGCAGAATGTCGCATGCACATAACGTTATCAGACATAGTCACAGTATCAGTTGTCTTAGCTTATCTCTTTTTCTTTGTTATAAAGAAGGATTCAGTCCCCAGGGTGGCGAGGGCAGCACATACCCCAAAATGACCCTGATGTTAAAAATACAAGGTATCAATAAAATGGCTTTTTTTTTAAAGTAATGGACAGGTAAGTGAGATTGCCACTCACAGCCGACATCAGTCCCCTTGTTCTTTGTTTGTTCCCGTTCCCTACTATAATCTCTCAGCTCTTGTCTTTATCTTCTTTCGAAGCTTGCTTGAAATACCACTTTTTCCAAGAAATCTCTTTGGTGGGTGAAAATTGAAAGCCTGTGAAAAACCTGGTTTAAAATGGATTACTCTTGTAAAATTTGTTCTAGAATGCCTAGTCTGAGTGAAGAGCTCGGACCCAACAAAGTAAAACATTCCAAAATGCCAGAACAAAAGGATGCGTTTGTCTTGTCTGGTTGGATTTGCATCATTTTATTTATTGGTAGATTGGGCAGAGGACTCTGGCTCCGGAGCTGCATTCAAAGTCTACTTCTGATGGATGAGGTGGCCTGGGGCGAGTGGCTCCTCCTCTGTAAAGTGGGATGTTTGGGTGAGATGGCCCCTAAGGTTCCTTCCAGCTCTGGATCTCTGATCCTTAGAATCATATGGGTATTCAGAAGGAAGGCAGCATTGGAAAAAGCATAAGATTTGGATGGTGTGGGATCTGGGGAGGAGATTTCAGCTTGATCATAATATGAAAAAAAAACCCAACCCACTGAGGAAAAAGGCAGGAATAACCCAGGAGTTATAGCAGTGATTATCAAAGAGACTGGCCTGACTAGCATAGTTTATTTTTGTTGGATAATGACTCAAGATAAGATTGTATTGGTAGGGCTAAGAATCTTGGATTCTTGGCTGAGGCATTTGGACTTAACTGTTAAACAGACTCCCCTCCCTTCACGCCCCCATTTCTGTACCATTCTCCTTAGTCAAGATTTTGCCACTTTTAGACAATCACTTATGTGTCTCAGTGATTATGAAATAGGCTTGTAACTGGTATGATATTGTGAGATTTGGGTAATTGAGCCTGACTTACTCCTGTTGAAATGTGATTTCCTCAAGAGCTCCACTCATAATACTACTGTGGTATTATAGAAGAAATGTAGTAGACTCAATTTCTTTTGATGGGGGACTCCCTGAGCTGGAAATGGAAATACTTGACTTAAAAGTGACATTATTTCATCTTTTGTTTTTGTTTTGTTTTAGACTATACCTATGATTTTATAGGTCTGCGGAGGCCCCCTCTGCCTTCAGAGATCATCTATCATCTGTCCTGTACATTCTAGTCTTAGAAAAGCTGCCCAGAGTCACACAGCCAGTGGACAGCAGAGGCCTTGGAGGCCTCTAGCATCTACTCCACATGACCTCTCTCATGCTTCTTACAGGAAGTGATTTTTATTTTGTCAATTTTTTATAAAAATCCTAATTTCACCCATCTCTCCATTGCCACAGGCCTTCTGGTTGGGACACTTGATTCAGTCTTAGATTCAACTGCGAAAGTGGCTCCATTCCGCATCCTCCATCAGACACCAGGTTCTCAGGTCTATTGGTCCATCGCATGTGGTAAGTGGGGCTTTGAGAGTGTCTTTCCGTTTGAAATGAAGAGGACTAAGAATTTGTTTGGACCCATCATTCTGTCTTCCAGTTGTCTGGCTCATGCTATGAAAACCCATCTGTTACCTTGCTGGGATATAATAGTAAGATTTTCTGTTATTGTATTTTTGACAAAAATGACATAATACTTTTCTCTTTTTGCCCCTCACCCCAAATTCTCATCTGGTGTGGAGGGCAGTCCATTAATAGTACAGATTCTAGCCATGCCATGCAAGTCCGTCTTTCAAACCTAGTCAGTCAATAAACATTAAGCACTTCCTATATACCAGGCATTGTGCTAAGCACCAAGGGTACAAAAAGAGGCAAGAGACAGTGCCAACCCTGGAGGAGTGCCCAGTCTAATAAGAGAGACAACATGCAAACAACTATGTAAAAACAAGCTATAGACAGGGTAGATAGGAGATTATTAAGAGGGGTTGGGAAAAGCTTCCTGTAAAAGATGGGATTTTATTTGGGACTTACAGGGAACCAGGGAAATCAGTCCTACTGCTCTTATTACTTTCTCTTGCTCATCCTTTTAATACCTTTCTGGGTGTAGCCCTTTGGAAGATCAAGATCCTAATCCAGAAGTTCTTCCTCCGTCCCCACCCCAATAGTCCACACACTGACAATCTGACACTGACTCTGTCAGTCAGTGAACATTTATTTAGCACCCACTGTGTGCCGGCCCGTGTGCTGAGCACTTGGGATACAAAAAAAAGGGTGAAACACAATCCCTGCCCTCAAAGGGCTCACAATCTAATGGTAGAAACAACAAGCAAACAAATTCTGTATAAACAGGCTATATACGGGATCGATAGGAAGTAATCAGTAGAGGGAAGGAATTGGGGTTGACATGTGAACCTGCCAGATGAACCTCTTCTACATGCTCACTTAACTTTAGAGTGTGTGCGTGTGTGTGTGTGTGTGTGTGTGTGTGTGTGTGTGAGTGAGTGTGAGGTGCCCTGGAGATATATGATGAACTGTATAGCAGGGGAAAATGTTTGCCAGGGTTTTTAGCTAACAATATTCAGATGTTTGCTTTGAAATCCAAACCACAATGACTGCTTGTTGCTTAGCTTTTTATGCTATTGTAATATTGGTCTAATTAGATTCTGAGATTTCTACCTTTCCTTTTTAAAGTCGAATGTGAGACTCTTTTGTTTTCTCTTTTGAGTAGGTGTTTTTTCTCAAGCTGCACGTGACCTATGAATTTCTGCAGTTCATATACGTAGGTAAAGAATGTATAAGTTACATGGAGACAAATATGCCCTTGTTTTTGGGCTTGCTATTTCATTCTTCAGTGTGACTGGCAGATTGCTTCCTCTCTGACTCTTTTAAACCCAATGCTGCATCTGGCCTTTGTGGTCACAAGCCTGTTGACGTGAAAGGTCCATGTCATTTCCAGCCTAATGGATGAATTGGTAACAAAGGTTTAACTTCTGTCCACGTAGAAATCCAGCTTCTTTGGCCATTTTTTCTGAAAAAGAAACATGTACATTACCTATTCTGAATAAACTGGAGTCAAAGAGGAATAGGGCCCATTGGCTGAGTGTCATTATCCTTCTTTCTAAAAAACCAGAAATGAGCATGTACTGGAAGTCCCCTTCAGCTTTTAAATGACAGTCATAACAAACTGTCCTAATAGGTTTGGGGAGCACCTTTTATGGATCGCTGTTATGTGTATGCTTGACTCATTTCAAAAATGCAAGATTCTTTAAGGGAAAAAATAATACTTTCTGGGATTGATTTCCACATGCGTCAAAATGCTCAAAAACTGGACTAGGAGAACCAGGGGCTATAGCACTATACTGATGGAGAAGGTGATAGATGGGTCTTGTTGCTTAATGGACAACTTTATTTAGGATCTGATTGCAATAGCTGGTTCCTCTATGTGTCTGTGTATATTATGGGTCCCTTTCCCATCATTAAGTAATGCAAACAGGAACCCCCTCCATCTCTGGGGAGACAGATCTCCTTTCAGCATAAGAAACAACTATACCATCAAATTGCATAAAGCTATTATTGCTTGCCACATTTTCATTGTTCTTTGAAGAAGTCTTTGTTTCTATAGCTCTAATCTGGAATTGATAGAGAGGAAGAGGCCTCCCCCCAAATATTACTTCTGATCAGTTACTACTTGAAATAGAAATGTGAGCTGACATTCTCAGTTGATGTAGCTACATTTGATGCTTTCTTCTTCATAATAAGCACGGACTTCTTAGAGAGGGAGTGCTTAACAGCAACCCCCCCCTTGTTTTGTTCAGATCCCCAGCTCTCACTGCTCTCCCCCTTCTGCCTGAGAAACTGTTTCATCCAAAGACACCTACTTAGCAGAGAGGAAAAAACAAACCAAACCAAACCCTTGCCATCAAGGAGCCGAGCTATACAAGACTCCAGTAATTGCTTTTCGAAAATATAATAGGGACATCAGAGCTTGGCAGCTGTATTAGGTAGAAACCATGTGTTTGGCTGTGGGTGGGTGTGTGGGCGGCTGGGTGTGTGGGTGTATGTTAAAGTTGCTGTATGAACATGCTGGATTAACCTATTCTAGCCAGTCACCTAGCTTGCTTTAAAAGATAGCATGCCCCAGAGATATATGCAGTGTGTGTATATCTATGCATATTGTAAATATGTACACACTTAGGCACCATTATAAATACACACACAGAGGCACATTATCAATATACAGATCCACAGGCACATTGTAAATGCGTACACATGGGCATGTTGTAAATATATGGGCACACATAACCGTAGTGTAAATTTGCATACACATATACATAGATGTGTGTGTACATTGTAAACATACAGGCACACTTGTGCATATTACAAATGTACATCTGGGCACACTCGTGCATATTATAAGCATATGGGCTCACTTGGGTAAACATATGGGTATGCAAAGGTGTGTTGTAAATATGTGGGCATATAGAAATAGTGGAAAAGTACAGGCACACTTGTACACAAATATACATATGGGCATACTTGTGCATATTTAAACATATAAGCACACTTGTGGATGTTTAAATATGTAGGGACATGTAGGTGCATCGTAAATATATACCTATGAGGGCAGCTAGGAGGCACTGCAGTGAATAGAGTGCTGGGCCTGGAGTCAGGAAGCCTCTTCTTCCTGAGTTCAAATCTAGCCTCAGACATTTATTAGCTGTGTGACCCTAGGCAAGTCATTTCACCCTGTCGGCCTCAGTTTCCTCATCTGTCAAATGAGCTGGAGAAGGAAATGGCAAACCACTCCAGTATCTCTGCCAAGAAAACCCAAATTGTGTCATGAAGAGTTGGATATGACTGAAAACAACTGATCAGCAACAAATATATACCTACTTGTGCAGTCAGTCAATAAGCATTTATTGAGTGCTTATTTACTGTGTACCAGGCATGTTCTGAGCACTGGGAATTCAAAGAAAGGCAAAAACAATCTGTGCCCTCAAGGAGCTCCCAGTTTAATGGGGGAAATAACATGCAAACAACCGTGTATAAACAAGATATAGACAGGATAAATGAAATAATCACAGAGGGAAGCAACTAGCATTAAAAGGGACAGGAAAAGGCTTCCTGCAGAAGGTAGGATTTTAGCTGAGACCTGAAGGAATCCAGGGAAGCCAGGAGCCAGAGACAAAGACAGAGAGCATTTCAGACATTGAAGACAGCCATTGAGAATGCACAGAGTAGGAAGACAGAGTGTTTTGTGATATGATCAACAAGGAGGCCTAGGTTCCTGGAAAGATAGGAAGGGGCCACGTTGTAAAGGACTTTAAAAATAGAATTTTTATATTTGATCCTGGAGGTAATGGGGAGTTGATTGAGCGAGGGAGGACGTGACATGATCACACCTATGCTTTAGGAAGATCGCTTCGGTAGCTGAATGAAGGATGGGCTGGTATAGGGAGAGACTTAAGGAAGAGAGACCAGCCAGTAGGCTGTTGTGATAGTACCAACGTGAGGCCTGTGCTAGGGTAGTGGCAGTGTCACAGAAGAGAAGGAGGCATATTTAAGAGATAATGTGAAGGTGAATTGATGGAACTTGGCAATAGATTGGATATGTGGGTGGGGCGTGAGAAGAGAAGAAGGGGTCAAGAGTGACACCTAAGTTGGGAACCTGGGAGATTGGGAGGATGGAGTTTCCTCTGACAGTAATAAAGAAGTTAGGAAGATGGGTGGGTTTGGGGAGAAAGATACTGAGTTCAGTTTTTGACATTTTGAGTTTAAGGGACATCCAGGTTGAGATGTCCATAAAGGTAGTTGGAGATGTAAGACTGGAGGTCAGCAGAGATAGAGGTCAGCAGCTGGATAACTAGATTTGAGAATCATCTGCCTTGAGATAATTACATCCATGGGAGCTGATGAGATCATTAAGTGAATGACGTATGGCACACTTATAATGTGCACATTCCAAGTACACACATAGGCATATTGTAAATATGCACACACTTGTGCTCACACAATGCTCCACAGTAGTTGCCTTGCCCTTGCACCGGTTTCCGCACACCCCCCCTCCGCTTCCAGCAAGATGCACTAGTCTGACACCCTGGAATGAGTCCCCCCAAGGCCAAATACTCATTAGACTGGGAGCTTCTTGAGGGCAAAGACTGTTTGGGGCCTTTTTTTGTATTCCTAGCACTTAGCACAGTCCCTGGCACATAGCAGGTGCTTCATAAACGGTTGTTGATGTGATTTGATGCACAGGGGCACATTGTAAATGAACTGACACCCATAGGTGCATTATAAATACACGCCTAGGCACACACTTAGGTATAAGTATATGTATAGGTATATTATAACAACTTGTTGTCACAGTAAGTTAATTAAGTTCATGGGGCCCTTATTCCTGTTGAAATATCCGTTGCCCTGATTAAGAATTTTTCTTTCTCCTACTACTATTACTTTCTATGTTGCTGGAACAAGAGTCGTAGATTGTACATTTAGACCTAGAAGGGAACTTAAAGGTCATCAGATCCAACCACCTAATTTTATAAATGAGGAAACTGAGGCTTAGAGAGTTAAAGCAACTGATAGGAGATTACTCATAGGCCCCTAACTTTATAACCTACAAGGAGGCCACCAAAGACTATGGCGCCCAACCTCCTCTTGTTCCTGGGGAGGTAATAGAAGCCAGAGAGCTGACTGAAGGGACTGGTATGAGATCACTCCTAGGATCCTAGATTAATAACTGGGAAGGCCCTCATAGACTGTGCCATCTAACTGCCCCCCCTCCTTCCTGTTACTGAGGCATATAGAGCTAAAGCCACTGGGAAGAGACTGTGCCATCTAACCACCCCCACCCCGCTTCTGTTACTAAGGCCTAGAAAGCAAAAGTGACTGCTGTGAGATTCCCTCTTAGGTACCCAGAACTTGAGGCAGCAGGGCCCTTAAAGGCCTTGGAATCCATCCCCCTCCTGTTACCCAGGAGGAAATGGTGGGCTAGTGAGTTGAAGGGACTGATATGAGATCACCTACATAGGCTTCTGGATTCATAACCTACAAGGCCCTCAGAGACTATGCAGTGTCCTCCTCTTAACTGAGGAGGAAACTGAGGCCAGGGAGCTGAAGGGACTAGGGTGAGATAATTCCTAGGATTCCAGATTCATCGGTGACAGGGCCCTCAGAGACTGTGCAGTCTAACCCTTTCCTCTTACTGAGGAGGAAACTGAGGCCAGGGAGCTGAAGGGACTTCCTCATGGTCACACATAGCTAATAGCATTTACATAATGTTTAAGGTGCTTAAAGAATCCTTTATTTATATTTGTTGGTCTCACTTGATCCTCACAACAAACCTGGGAGAGAGGTGCCATTGTTATCCCATTTTTTTAGTTGAGGAAACTCTGATTGTGAGAAATTAAGTGACTTGTCCAGGGCCACACAGCTTTTAGTACCTTTTTTTTTTTTAGTAAGTATCTGCAGCAGGATTTGAACTCAGGTTTTTCTGAATCCTACTGTCTCAACTAGCTGCCTATATTACATATAAGACAGTAGATCTAGGGTTGGAAGGGACCTCAGAGGTCAAGTCCAACCTCTTCATTTTATAGGGGAGGAAACTGAGGCCCAGAGAAGGGAAGGGACTTAACTTAAGGTCACACAGAAAATCTTTGATTTGGAGCTGGAAGGGCCTTAGAGACCATCTAATCCAAGCCCTTCATTGTACCAATGTAGAGGATGAGGCCCAGAGAGTTTAACTGACTTACCCAGGGTTACACAGGTGATGTCAGAAGCAGGATTTGAACCCAGATGAGTCTCCCTCTGTAAATGGGGGAAAAACAATTAAACCGATCACCACTCACAGATCATGGTTACACAAGTGGTGTCAGAATCAGGATTTGAACCTAGATGAGTCTCCCTTTGTAAATGGTGGGGGCAATTAAACCAACCTCCACTCACAGAGTTACACAAGGGGTGTCAGAAGCAGGATTTGAAGCCAGATGAGTCTCCATTTGTAAAGGGGGGGGAAACAATTAAGGCAACCCCCACACACAGATCTTGGTGTCTGAAAGCAGATTCGACAACATTCCACCCCCGGGGTCCTCTTCCTTTCCTTGAAAGGAGGCAGGTGCATTCATTCCCTCTTCTTTACTCTTCTCTTCTCCTGAGCCAAGATTTGTCATTTGAATATCCTGGCATTGATTTTTTTGTTCTTTTCATTTACATAGTCATAGTCATTGTGTATGTTGTTTTCCTGTTTCTGCTGACTTCCCTCTGTATCGTTTCATACTCACTGTGGTATAGATCTAGAAACAGAATACGTGCCCATTAACAGAGAATTCCTAAACAAATTGTGGCCCACGGCCATAATGGAATATTACTGCTCCAGAAGACTTAACAAATGTATGGAGTTTGAAGAAGCATGGGGAGAGGGAAGACTCTGAGAGAGATCCAAAGTAAATGGCTGTTAATATAATAAAGATGACAGCTCTCTCAAATAAATGATTTCATGCTGTATCAGTCACAATACATTGGTATTTAGAGAAATTATAGCATTAGATAAGATAGTAAAGCTCATGGAAGAAGAGCAAAGGGACAAGACCGTCAAGGGAAATTGAGGGAGGAAAAGGAAGAGGAACTGGCACTGATCTCTCAAATTATTTACAAATCAATAATCACGAAAACTGTTGTACTAGGTAGGAATTTTTAAAAAGATCAGTGGAACAGATGGGGTAATCATGATCAAGAACCAAATATACACAGTGGACTAGCGTTTTATAAAGCTAAGGTCACAAAACACTGGGAAATGAAATGTGATTTGACAAAACCTGAAGACAACATTGGAAAACAGTTTGCAAAAATAGAAGTAGACCCACATCTCATACCCCATAATAAATTTTAAATAGCTCAATGATTTAAATGTTTAAGAAATCATCTTAAAATGACAAGATAATGGAATGTTATACCTTTTAACTGTGGAGAAGTTAAAAAATTAGACTTTTATGATTTAGAGGGAATTATACAGGACAAGATAGATGCATTTAGTTGTATAAAATTAAGCTTCTATGCAACAAAAAGAAATACATCCAGAGTGAAAAGGAAAGAAATGGAATAGGGGGAAAAATCTTTACAGTAATATCACTTTAGAAAGCTTAACAACCCAAATCTGTAAGTAATTGACTCAAATATATAAGAATAAAAAACATTCTGTAATACATTAATGACCAAAAGATAAGAACTGACAGTTCTCAAAAGAGGAAAAGTTATCAGTAACCATATGATTCAAATTCTCCAGTAATGATAGGAGCCTTAGAGTCACCTAGCCCAATCTATAGCTAAACAAACAAGAATTCTCTCTCTCTCTCTCTCTCTCTCTCTCTCTCTCTCTCTCTCTCTTCCTCCCTCCCTCCCTCCCTCCCTCTCTTCCTCTCTCTCCCACACACACACACACACAGATGTGGTCAAGTCTTTGTTAGGTGGCCTCCACTAAGAAGCAGCCCACTAACTCTTGAGGCCGCTCACTCCACATTGGGACAGCTCTTAATTCTTGGGAAATTTTTCTATGTATTTAATTGATACCTCCCTCTCTGTATCATCTACTTGTTGCTTCTAGCAGCGCCCTCTAGGAAATGTCAGTTGCTCAGAGAAATGCAAATCCTAACAAGTCTGAGATCTCACAATAGTGATCTTGGAGAGGGAAGGGACCCTAAACTTACATGGGAGCTGACGAGATGATCAAGTGAAGTAGCCTAGAGGGAGAAGAGGAGAGGGCCCAGGACAGAACCCTGAGGGACACCTGTGGTTAGAGGGCATGATCTGGAGGAGGATTCAGAGAAGGAGCAGCCCTAGAGAGGTAGGAGGAAAACTGGAAGAGTGGGATGTCCTGAAAACCTAGAGAGAAGAGAGTATCGAGGAGAGAGTGAGCTACAGTGTCCAAGGCTGCGGAGAGGTCAAGGGGAATCCAAGACCACTGGATTTGGCAGCTAAG
The DNA here is from genome assembly GCA_028646595.1 of Phalanger gymnotis. NCBI lineage: Eukaryota > Metazoa > Chordata > Mammalia > Diprotodontia > Phalangeridae > Phalanger > Phalanger gymnotis. The sequence continues at coordinate 51,618,744 of CM053628.1, read as the reverse complement.
AGAGCTTTAGTAACTTTGGAGAGAGCAGTTTTGGTGGAGTGGTAATACTGGAAGCCAGATTGTAAGGGGTTAAGAAGAAAGTGAGAGAGGAGAAAGTGGAGGCACCTAGTGTAGACAGCTTTCTTGAGGAGTTTAGCCACAAAGGGCAGAAGCCATTTAGGATGAGAGTGAGGATGGAAGGAGGAGATAGACAGCAGGAAATGAGCCAGTAGAGAGGGAGAGATTGAGAATAAGTGAGAGTGGGGATGACAGAGGGGGCACTCTCTTGGAGGAGATGAGATGGAGTGGGATCACTTGAACAAGTAGAGAGGTTAGCTTTGGCAAGGGATAAGACCACTTCATCATGTGAGTCAGGGGTTAAGGAGGAGAGAGAGAGGCAGAAGGCACCTGAGTGATGGGAGATGAGGAAGGGGGAAGAAGAGGGAGCTCATAACTGAAGGGCCTCAATTTTTTCAGTAAAATATGAGACAAGGCTGAGAGAGTTGGGGGATGGGAAGCCATGAGAGGTCTGAGGAGGGGTGAGAAGGTTTGGAAGGACTGCTGTGGAGAGTGGGAGAATGAGTTGATAGGGGAGGTAGAGTAGGATTGCCTAGCAGCAGTGAGAGCCCAGTTGAGGTTGTATAACATAAATTGGTAGTGAACCCAATCAGAAGGGTTGTGTGATTTTCTCCATCTTCATTCTCTTCATTCAGCAGCACATGTGTAAGAGTGAAAGCAGTGAGTGGTGGGAATGAATCTAAGGCTGAGTCTTGGCTGAGCATAGGTACTATGAGAAGAGGCCTGGGGATTCAAGAGAGGAAGATATAGAACTGAAGTGTAGAATTGAAATGGTTCACTAAGGGGTCAAGATGGGGAAACAAGAGAGAGTAGTTAGTGCAGGGGTGATGGCCCGGGAGAGAATTAAGGGGTCAAGGTATTGGAGGTCACGGTGCGCACAAAGAGTAGGGTTATTAAGGGAAGGCAGAGGGAAAGGTGAAAAGTTGATAGATTTTTGATTGGATACAAAGATTTCACAATTCTTAAACATGAAGATGGTTCATTTCTGGGCGATGGCAAGATCAAGGTATGGCCATCTTTATGGATGAGGTGGAGTGGGGTGGAGGAGTAGCTCATGGGAAGTAAATAGGTGGAGGAACTGGAAGATTGGGGTATTTGAGGGAGAATCAGTGTAATATGTTGAAGTCCCCTAGTATGAGGGCAGGATTTGGGGAGGAGAGAAAAATTGTGAGCCAAGTACCAAACTCCTTGAGGAAGGAAGGGGAATGACCTAGGATTCTGTAGACAGTAGCTACCAGGATTTTGATTGGGTGGTAGATATGAATGGTATCAACTTCAAAGAAAGAGGAGTAGAGGGAAAACCTGGAAGTGGCAATGGAGAGCAAAGAATATTCAGACTCCCCCATCTTGACCAGTGAGCAGAGGGGAATGAGTGAAGGTGCAACCAGTACTAGAAAGGGTGACTGTGTTAGCAGTGGTTTAGCAATGGTTAGCAGTAGAGTCAAGTTTCAGTAAGAGTTAGCAGATGGCAGAAGTGGGGGAGGAAAAGATTTAAGACAAAGGGAAGTTTGTTGCTTATGGAACAGGCATTCCAGAGGGCACAGTAGAAGGGCTGGGTGGTTTGGTTGAAACTTTGGAATATGAGGGTTGAGGGAGGAAGGAGGAATCTGGCCGTGGAAGATGGGGAATGGGTTTTGGATGATGATCTTCAGGAGTTCAGAGTCACCCAAATATGAAGATATAATCAGGCGTGAGAATGTTTATCATCGAGTGGAGTGCGACACTCCCCTTCCCAGCAAAGGGCTGGAGGCAAGTGCAGAATGAGATAGGAGGTTCATAGTCAGGTGATCAGATGAGAGGCCACACTTCGCAATTCTTCTTCCCTCCAAAGGCAGGCCATTCTGAATTGACTTAAATTTTACTATTGTGTACCCCAGCACTACTTTAAGAAGTGCTTGAAGGGGTCACGACTGGAAAAAGTTTAAGAAGTCCTGGTCTAGCCCATATCTCTCCTTACCCACAAGTATAGCATGAAAAAGCTATTGTCCCTTTTGACCCAGCACTTCTAGGGCCATATCCCAAAGAGATCATACAAGGGGGTAAAGGACCAGTATGTACACAAATATTTATAGCAGCTCTTTTTGTGGTGGTAAAGAATTGGAAATCAAGGGGATGCCCATCAGTTGGGGAATAGCTAAACAAGTTGTGGCATATGAATATAATGGAATACTATTGTTCTCTAAGAAATGAGGAGCAGACGGACTTCATAAGAACCTGGAGAAACTTACATGATCTGATGATGAGTGAGGGGAACAGAACCAGGACAACATTCTACACAATTACAGACACACGGTATCTGTGATGACTAACTTTGATAGGCTTGGCTCTTCTCAGCAATGAAAGGTTTTAAGACAGCTCCAAAAGACTCATGATGGAAAAGACTGTCCACATCCAGAGAAAGAATTACAGCGTCTGAATGCAGATTGAAGCAAACTGTTTGCTCTCTTTTTTTAAAAAAATTGTTTTATTTTTGGTTTTGTTTCATTTTTCTCATGGTTCATTTCATTGGTTATAATTCTTCTTTACGATTTGATTATTGGGAAAATAAGTTTAATGTGAAGGTTTATGCAGAACCTATATCAGATCACATGCCATCTTGGGGGAAGAGGGGGAGGAGAAAATTTGGAACTCAAAAACTTGTGGAACTGAGTGTTATAAAGTAAAAAATAATTAACTTCTAAAAAAAAAGAAAAAGAAAAAAGCTATTGTCTCCTCCATTGGAATGTATGCTCCTTGAGGGCAAGGATTATTTCACTTTTGTCTCTGAAACCATAGTGCTTTGCCCAGTGCATGGCATCTACTCAGCACTTGTTAAATGCTTACTGATCAAGCTATTGGATAATACATTGCTGACGTCCAGTTAAACTATAGGTGTGGTGTTCCCCAGATCTACCAGTTTAGTACCTATCAAAAAAGGAATCCTTTGTCCTTGATGAAACCATGATGTAGATCATGTCATATGTGGGATTTGAACCCAGGACTCCATGTGAAAATCGAAACACCGATCTTAAGAAAGATTCTGCGCCCCTTTCAGTTTGGTATCCTTAGACTACTCGGCCACCATGTCACAAATAACACGTCATCAGACTGGGGCAGTACAGATACAGCACGGTTTCACTCTGTTTTGTGTGAATCATCTATAACTAAAGGAGGATTCTAAGTACAGGGATTTGGTGGAGGTGGCTAGGCCTGTGGTTTCATTATAGGGAAGTACCTAGGAGGAAAACCTCCACAAGGGCATATCAGCCACTGGCTGCGGTTTGTAATGGTAGAGAGTTGTATAGGGCACTGAGAGATTAAGTAGCTCGAGCGGGTTCATCCAGCCAGTACATGGGACAGTAGCAGGGCTCAGACCTAGGTCTTCCCAACTACAAAGCCAATAAACTTTCCTTCCTTCCTTCCTTCCTTCCTTCTTTCCTTCCTTCCTTCCTCCCTCCCTCCCTCCCTCCCTTCCTTCTTCTCTCTCTCTCCTTCCCTCCCTCCTTCCTTCCTCTCTATGCTTTCTTTCTTTTCCTTCCTTCCTTCCTTCCTTCCTTCCTTCCTTCCTTCCTTCCTTCCTTCCTTCCTTCCTTCCTTCCTTCCTCCCTTCCCTCCCACCTCCCCCTTTTTTTAAATTCAGGAATTTGTTAAGTCCCTGTACAAGGCACTAGGTACACAGCAAGACAAATCCAAGACAGTCTGTTTCCTTGAGCTTCCACTCTCCTGTGGGGCAGGAAGTTGAGAGGAAGGGGGACAGGGATGCAGACAACATGAATACAGAAAGGTCAATACATGGGGTATACAAGGTAATGGGGAGGGACCTAGCACCTGGGCAGGTGGGAGTGGGAGCCTTCCCAGGGGCCTCTGAGCTGAGCCAAGGCCAGTTTGGTAGCCCTTGCGCTACTCTGTAAAAGCTTTTCTAATCATTTGGAACTTTCTTTTTCGTAGGTTTTTGTTTTTATTTTCTCTTGTTCTCAATTTTATATGTGAATGCCTTTCCTTGTCATTAGTAAGTGAAATACAGTTACTTAATTTTTAAAAAATGAAACAAATTCAGCCAAGGATGCCAAAAAACATCTTCCGGAGCTCTCTCCCTTTTCTGATTCATCATCTCCTTTTTCACATTGTCTGGTAAAGGAAGGGGTGACTGTCCGAGCAGAGGCTGACTAATGTAGGCAGAATTCGAACCCAATGACAGCTCCCCACTCTGGGCAATTCATATAGGAACAAGTGTTCAAGTGAGAAGGAACCTAAAAAGCCTTGCAAAGTTTTACACCGTGCTGGGCACCAAATTGAAGACCATAGGGGACAGATAGTGTTTTCATTCCTACCGCTGATTGAAGGGAGAGGAGTCAGAAGGGAGAAGCAGATTTGGAAAGTGAAGGTGTCTGAGAATTAGATTAAGGTTTCTGGACCACAGCTTAAAATAAAGGTATGATGGGCTCTTGGCCAGCCAGATAGAGTACACTTTGCAAAGGCTTATTAAAAGCCTATTTGCCTAGAGTCTTGTGAACCTGATTGAGAGGGTTTTCAACTGAAAAGGAAAGGGGAAGAAGAAAACTGCCACTATATATTGGTAATAAAATCTGTGGCTTCATGTGTCTATGTACAGATATGCAAAGTATGGGGAGTAACCAGAAAGAACTAGGAAAACTAGAAAAAAGAAGTACCTTTGACTTGATTTATGTCATTGAGACTCATGATTTGGAAGGAGTCTGGAAAGGGAGAGGGATAAGGGCTGGATGCATGATTTCATTGGCCTTCGGAACTCTCAGGTGAGAAAACTCTCCCTACTAGTGCAGATTCGTACCTTCTCTGCAGCTTGAAGTCTGAAAGAGCTGCTTGGAGCATTACTAGGTTGAGTGACTTGGCCAGGGTCACACCGTCAGGATACATAGGAGATGGGATGTGACTGGATCTAGGTCTAACTGGCCCCAAGGCTGGCTCTCTATCCATTGCGCCATGCCTCTAAGGTATTCTCTGGAAGGGTATGCTTCATCCAAAAAGAGTAGAATGGGTAAGGGGCTATTGTGAAGATATAGATTCATGTGAGGAGTCCAAGAACCCAGGTTGGAGGAGAACAAGGGAGAGAGGATTTGGGTGGGATCAGCGAGTGAAGAGGAGAATAGAAGCAAGATTTTCGTGGTAGAATACTCTAGAGCACTTGAAAAGAATGCAGAATTACACAAGGCATTTGAGACCCATGACATCACAACTCTGGTATGAGGGCATGATGCCACAGTAATGGAGACATCTGCTGGAGCTCTCTTTCTGTCCAAAGCACGGCAGCTGGTAAATTCATGATTTAATGATGAATGCTTCTGTCCTTCAAAAGTCGAAGTGGTGACAAGGAAGAATAGCTATTCTAGGCTCCACTCAGAGCAACGTGGAGGGAATGTTTGTTGGAGTAGAAATAACAGGAACATGGCGGGGCAAATTTCATGGTAGAAAAGGGAAGGAAGTTAGGCATGATTTGTTATGCACCCCAAGTTTTAGCAGAGCAGCTCTTTGGGAAGGGTAGGACAAAAATGGTTAAGTTGAAACAGGAGATAAGTGGGAAGATACTGAGTCTTCTCAATGAGATCAAGTTGCCTGGATCATTGGGTACTGAGCCTACGCCAGTGCCCCTGTGCTCAAGGGCAGTGACCCTAGTCTGACTGATCTCAGCCCTGCAGCGAGTGTCCTTGTGGCCCTCAGCCCAGGTGGAGCCAGAGGTGACCCATGGGGACTGGCTAGGATGTGCATGTTGGGCTGCTACTAGCTGATCCTATCCTACCTGAATCATCCCCTTACCTTTTCCTTCCTCCTTGTTCTCCCCTCACCCCAGTTTCACATCTGAATCTGAAGATACTAAGGAGGGCACTGTGGACACCATCAGCTCATCTCCAGGGCCTTTCAGGACTATCTTTTAGGAGGGAGGAGAATTTCTCCAGTCTCAGAGGGACAGCTGTGTCTAATAATTTTCCCTTTTGTGGGTAGATAGGACTTCCTATGGATTTTATGCCTGTGAAAATTTACTATGGCTCTATCGTCCAAAAACAAACCAAAACCAACCCCTAGCTCTAAACTGCAAACATCAGGAAAACAATTATAACTAAACCCCGCGTTGAAGTTAAGGGTGCCTGAGTCCAGGAGAGCTGGCTTGTAGGAGCGTTCATCTTCCAAGAGGACTCCATCTGGCTCCTATGTACTCCCAAAGTATCATGCTCTCACAGCCAACTCCTCCCACCAGAGCTACTCAGAGACAGTCTGGGTGCTGAGACTGATAATGACTCTTGCCTATGCTTTGCACTGCATTAAATCTCTCTCTCTCTCTCTCTCTCTCTCTCTCTCTCTCTCTCTCTCTCTCTCTCTCTCTCTCTGGAGGGAGCACATTGATTCCTGTAACAGTTACCACCCATGGCTTTAGAAATGATGACAGCCACACCTCCTCCCTCCCAACCCCCCCTTAAAGAAGCAAGATGATGGATGGGAGGAAAAACACTCTTTCTAAAAAAGAAAAAGAAACTGCGTTCAGTTAGGGCTGGGAAGATTCTTGAGAAGCATGGGACTGAATACTTTTCCTTTCTCTCTTCCCCCAACATCCCCACTTCCCCCAACCCTGTCACCATCTATGCTGGGCCTAACCTCGGACCCACAGCTACTCTCCTTCTGGAGTCAGTGGAAAGACTCAGTTACACTCTCCTCTGTGTCATCGCTTCCATCACTCTTCCCTCCAATAATGTTCTGATTGATTTGACCCTGATTAAAGGGTGTGTGGGCCTTGACAAAAATCCTCTGACACTCAAAGAACTGACACGTGATTGATGTTACTCTTACTGATCTTAAAAGATGGAAGGAAATGGGAGAGATACAGTAGCATTTGAGATAGGCAAATGTCTTGACTTTGAGAAGAGGAGCCAATAGACTATGGGCTAGTGAACTTCAGTTCCTGGCAAAACTCTAGAATATCTTAATTAATGGCTGGTTGGTGAGCATTTAGAAAAGGAAGCTGTGATTACTAAAAACCTTCCTGGGTTCATCAAGAGCAGGCCATGCCAGACTAAATCTCATTTCTCTTTTGAGCTGATAGGTCAAGGGAACCCTTTAAATAGAGAATTCCTAGAGGGTTTCTGCATTTTAGCAAAATGTTTAACAACCTCTCGTTCAATCCTTATGGATGAGATGGAGAGATGGGAGTTAGGCAATAGTGCAGTCAGGTGTACTTGAAACTGGTTGGATGGTGAGACCCAAAGAATAATCACTAATGGGTCAGTGGCTTCTTAGAAGACGGTCTCTGATGGAAAACTCCAGGAGTCCACCCTTGCCATTGTACTCTTAGCTACAGATGATGCCGTTGCTCTCCTGGTTTACATTAAAAGCAGCATAGTGCCCCAAATGAGAGAGGCCTCAGCTTCACTTTCTTTTCCCTTGGCTAGATTCTATCTGGGAGTCCTGTGTTCGATTCTAGATTGTATGCCTTAGGAAAGGCATAGACAAAGTGGAACATGCTCAGAAAAGGGCAGCCAGTGAGGACTAAATACCATGACCTCTGAGACCTGGTTAAAGGTATTGGAGAGAAGATCCAGGGGGGCATGGCAGCTCCCTTCAAGTACTAGAAAGGCTGTTGGGTGGGAGTGTCTCTAGAGGGCAGACTAATGGAAACAATTAGCATCAACCACAGAGAGGCAAACAGCCACTCAACATAATCCTACCCATGACAGCTGTCCAGAAGTGGACGGGGCCACCTTGGAGGTCCCTCTGGCCCTGAGATTCCAGAGGTTGCAGAGATTGGTAGGTTCTTAAAATGTGTAGACCACCATTGCACTTTTTTAAGTGCCCAAGTATTCATTGTTGACTATATCAATCTTTTCCTCACCTTAGCACACATAGTTCTTAGCCATTATCAATCCACAAGCATTTATTAAGTGCCATTACATAGTGCCGAGCACTATGTAAGGTACTGAGGATTCCAAGAGAGAATGCAACAGGAGTTTATTTTTTAATGAGGCATTAGGATACGTTATTAGTAATGTTACCCTTGTTTTAAATATCTCATTTTTTCTAATTACATGTGAAAACAATTTTTAACATTCATTTTTTAAAATTTTGAGTTCCAAATTTTCTCCCTCTCTTCCCCCCAAATTGAGAAGGGAAGCAATTTGATATAGGTTATACATGTGCAATCATGCAAAACATATTTCCATATTAGTCATGTTGTGAAAGAAACACTGACCAAAAAAACATAGAAAGTGAAAAAGAGTATGCTTCAATTTGCATTCAGACTCCATCAGTTCTTTCTCTGGAGGTGGCTAGGATTTTTTATTATGGGTCCATTGGAATAGTCTTGGATCGTTGTATTGCTGAGAATAGCTAAGTCACTCATCATTGATCATCCTACAATATGGCTATTACTATGTAAAATGTTCTCCTGGTTCCGCTTACTTCACTTTGCATCAGTTCAAGTAATGTTATCTTTGAAAATAAAGGATAGCTGTATGTACTTGTGTCCCGACCTCCTTCTCACTCCCTAAAATAGATACTAATGATGGTAGATATTGAATACCAAGGAGCATCAGGCCTAGAGTCAGGAATTTCTGAATTTCAGTGTGACCTCAGATGCTAACTAGCCATATGACTGGGCAAACTATTTGCCTTGGTTTCCTCAATTGTAAAATGAGGATAATAATAACACCTGTCTCCCAGGTGGTTGTGAGATGAAATGAGATAAAATCTATAAAGCACATGGCAAACCTTAATGTGCTTTTTGCACTCTAGCTCTCATCATTATTATTACTACTGGCATTATGATTTCCATATTTTTATAATAGTCTTGCTTATGAAGTCTTGATTTCTTTGCTTTTCTACATTGTAGTACTTTATATTTCTACTAGAAGAGTATTGATGGTGGTAAAAACTACCTGCATATGTACCCAGTTGAAATGGATGCTAAGCTTGGTACTCTTAGCCTTCCATACTTATTGTTACTGTCACCTTTTGAAGGTACTTAAAGGTAATCAGAATTCAGCTGGACACAAGTGAATGCTATACACAATACAGCAAAAGTGTAAAGGAATAATGATGTGGAGTTTGACATCTTTGTCACTCTCTCATGTTTTCAATCAGGAGCCAACAGAGAAGAAATCTACAAGCACTGGGAGTGGTTGGAACAAAATGTCATGAAGACCTTATCTGTGTTTGACTCAAATGAAGATATTACTAGTTTTGTGCATGGAAAGATAAGAGTAAGTGCCATGGAGTCCTCTTAATAGCAGAAAGGCTACAATCCTAGTGCTGAATGGAGTCAGCAGCCTCTGTATGGGTTTCCCAGGTAGCCTTGGTTATGATTTTTCAAGGCACCTCCTTCAGTGGCTAAGTTTTGTTCATTCTGCTTTTCGTTTTCTTTCTCTCTCTCCCTCTCCCTCTCCCTCCCTCCCTCCCTCTCCCCCTCTCTCCGTCTGTCTCTCTCCCTACCTCCATCCTTCTCTCTGTCTCTGTTTCTGTCTGTCTCCCTGTTATTCTCTATTTGTGTCTCTCTAACACACATACGTACACCCACACCCATACCCATATCCTTTCTCTCCACCTCATTCCTGTCTAGACTGTTGTCATTGTTTTGTTCCTGCCTTGCAACGATCCTTCCCAACACTGCCCAAGAGATTTTCCTAACCCACAACCTTGGTCATGTCATTCCTCTACTCACAAACCCATTGCCCCCTGGATAAAGTGTTCACCCCTAGTCCTGCCATCCCAGGCAACTCCCAGGCTTGTTCCAGGCTCCTACTCTGGCCTCATCTTCACACACCTAATGCTGTATCCAAACCACTTCCCTCTTGAATGATGTGTGTGGGCATGTATACATGCACAGATACACCTCCCCCCATGGTTGAAAGTGATTGCCCCCTTCTCCCTCTTCAAATATCTTGTAGCACTTTGCCTGCTTCTCTCTTGTGTTCTTTGCATGTATTTTCCCCACTGTCAGACTGTCACCTTCAGAGCAAGGCCTTTGTTACATATTTTTGTATTCCCAGTGCCTGGCACAATTTGTTGCACACAGTAGGTGCTTAATATTAATGGGATGATAAATAATGGGTCAACCCCTCAGGGTTGCAAAGAGGCATGTGTGGGTACCAGAACTTGACCTTTCCGAGGAGCATTTTTATTTTAAAAGGGGACTCTTGTGAGTTCTTGTTTATGTTTTCCAATAAATCATCCATGAAATGTCCACTAAATGTTCTAAGGATCTTCTACTCTTCTCATGATGTTTTGTGGACAGCATCTATGGTGTTCATCTCTTGTTTGTACAACACGATCAACCTACCTCTTTTTCTAATCATGTATGTCCTCAGTGATATCCTTTACAATGCTTCTCACACAAAAGTCATTATTTGTTATATCCTACTGTCTATTGTGTGGGATAAGGTGATATGGACCATTTTTGATCTGGACTAGTAAAGATAATGCTGCGATCATTAAATTATTCAGACTCTCAACTCCTGATGACTTGGAACGCCATTTTGGTAAGATTGCCAACCCCCTGTCCAGGCAAATGTTTATTAAGACCCTACTGTGTGCTAGGCACTGATGAAGATGCAAAATTTAGAGAAGACCCAGTCCCTGCATTTATGGAAGTGTGATAGAAAACTCTGACACATACACAAAACACTCTGCTATAATGCACAAGGCGCAAACTGATTACTGGCTGAAGTCACAGAGAGGGAATGTAATGCATTATAGACTGAAGTGGATTAGGGAAAACTTCCTGAACAAGTGTGAGTGAAGATAGGAATTCATCAAGGGAGGGAGGGCATTTCAGGCCTAGCTAATAGCATGAGCCAATGAAAACATGAAGTTCCTAAGGCATATTCAGGACACAAGTAACTGGGCCATGGAGTAGGAAGAGGGAACAATGACATAAAGCTGGGAAGGAAGGGAGGTGTCAGGTTGTAGGGATCCTTCAACTCTCGACAAAGGAGTTAAAATTGATTAAGTGGGGAATAGGGAGCCCCTGACAATTTTTGAGCAGGGAGGTGACATGATCAGAGGTCATGGTAGGTAAGAGAAATTAGCCCAGCACTTGTATGAAGGATGGGTTGGAGGAGAGGACTCATTAGGAGGCTCTTGCCATAGCCCAGGTGGGTGGTAATGAGGTCTGTTCTCTGGGAATAAGGAGGTGGAGATAGATATGACACTGGAACAGTCCCATGATTTGCTGACTGATTATACCGAAGAGGTCAGTGCTGACAAACACCAGGGTTTTGAACCTGGGAAATTGGGTGGATGTTGTTACCATTGATGGAAATAAGGAAGGTGGAAGAAGGAGCAGTTTTAAGAGGAAAACTGATAAGCTTGGTTGTCCATGATTCTTTGGAGTTTCCAGGTGCCTCTGGTGCTCCATTGTGGGGCATGGAGGTGACTCTGAGTCTGGAGCTCAGAAGAGAGGTCAGGGCTGACAATACTGATTTGGGAGGCTGTCTCCATGGGGCTGTGAAAGTGAATAATACACTTGCCAAGGGAGAAAATACAGTAAAACTGTAGCTTTATTTATTACCTTCCAGGAAGCAATTAGATTAAATGCATTTTCAGAAGCTCTTTTTCCTCTCCTTTAGGGACTGATCGCCGAAGAGGGAAAGGATTCTCTTGTAAAAGGTGATGATCCTGAGAAATTTCGAGAAGCTCTCATGAAATTTGAGAAGTGCTTTGGTTTGGCCAAACAAGAGAAGTTGGTGACCTATTATTCGTGCAGTTATTGGAGAGGACGAGTTCCTTGCCAGGGTTGGCTTTATCTTAGCACCAACTTTCTGAGTTTCTATTCTTTTTTGTTGGGATCAGAAAGTAAGTGTTTTTTTTGTTCTCTACCATGACTTTGGGCTTTGAGACTGATAGACTTCTTGGGTTCTTAATATGTGTGCAAGGCAATTGAATTAATATGTGTGGGTAACTGGCTTAAAGGTAATGATAACAAATTACTAAAGAAAACATGTCTCCATTTTGGTTCCATATTTTTTTCACCACTTTTAAGGTTCAATATAAAGGGAAGGGGAGTAGAGAGTAAGCATTTATTAAGCACCTACTATGTGCCAGACACTGTGCTAAGTGCTTTTACAGACATCTCATTTGATCTTCACAACAACCCAGGGCATAGGTGCTATTAATATCCCCATTTTATAGTTGAGGGGACTGAGACAAAGAGAGGTTAAGTGACTTGCTCAGGGTCACACAGCCAGTAAGTGTCTGTGGTTGGATTTGAACTCAGTTTTGCCTGACTCCTGGCCTAGTGTTCCATCCATTCATTATACCACCTAACTTCTTAGAAAACCTATGTAAATGATGTGCTTAAAGATTTTTAAAATTTATAAAAGGTCACATAATTGAAACTTTGAGAATGGAAGGAAGAACATTTCAGGTCTCTGATTTAGGGAGAAGTCTTAATCAGGGATAGAGATAAAAGATCAGATAGGCAATTTTGATTGCATCTAATCCAAGAGGCATTTATTAAGCACCTACTATATGTATGGCACCATTCTGGCCTCTAGGTATACAAAGCCAGAAGGAAACAATTATCTCAGCCTTCCAGGTTCTTACCTTTTTCTGGACGCAGCATGTACACAGTTAAGGAAATGCATGATGGCATTAGGTGGGAGGAAGCACTAACAGCTGGGAGCATCTGGAGGCAGCACATGAATTGATCCTGGGAGGGAGCCAGGATCTCCAAGACACAAAGATATCGTAGAGGGGCTACATTCTCAGGCATAGGAGATAAATAGTCTATAGGCATAGTTGCAGATGCATATAGTGAGTGCTTAATAAATGCTGGTTGGCTTGTTGATTGGTTGATTGACAATGGGGCAGCTGGGAAGTAACAAGGGGCAAGACAAGTGAAGAAGTACAAAGATAGAGCTCCTAGCTGACTCCTTGCCTGTGTCCTTCTCCCATGGTTCTAACTTGCTCTGAGCATTCCCTGCTCCACCATTCCAGTTCCACTCATTCATCAAGCTCCCCCCATCACATGTGACTTAGGCTTCCTGTGATATAAGCAGGTCACAGGGGCCTATTAATGGATGAGAAGATCTTCAGATCTATACTACCATTACAGTTGGCCAGGGTCGAGCCTAAAGCACCAGCACTCAAGGCTTAAACAGGCCCAGAGAGTGGCCTGAACCTCTTGGGAATTTGGTAAATAATACTAGGACAATGCTCGAGGCTAGCATATTGGTTTGTGGAGACTCTTTAAAATTACAAGCTGCCTGTGCCTGTTTTCCAAAGATGATATAACCAGCCTACTTGGTCCAACAGCTGCATGTCTTGTAGCCTCAGAGAAATAAGACAGGAAGTGCTACAGAGTAAGATTTTTTTTGGCGCAGACCAGTGATTTCGTCAGTATAGGGAGTTTCTGGTGAAAAAGCTCCCTCTGCCAATAATGATGATACTGATGATGATGTTAATGGCTACCATATGCTCTTGGCATATACTGTAGCTTTTGATCCTCACACTAACCCTATGAGGTGTGTGCTATTATTATGAGAGGTTAAGTGACTCCTCCAGGGTCACACAACGAAGAAGTGACTGAGAAAGTGGGATTCAAGCTCGAGTCTTCCCAACTCTCAAGTCCAGTTCTTTCCCCACTATGCCAAGCAACCATTGCAGATCAGTTGTTGTTGGTCCTCCATTCTTGAAGGGAACCAGTGATATCAGGAGGGGGATGTCTTGACTTACAAGTGAATTGGATTTAAGTGAGGCAGGGCTGTGCAAGGTCACCAGCCTCACTTTTTGCTCCAGAATCATCAAGGTCCAATGGCAAGACGTAGGTCAGGATGACTGGTGATGGGCTCGGGTGCAGTGGGAAGCCTTGGCCTTTTTAAGCTAAGGTCATTCCCAGGTCTCAGTTTGTCTGAGACAACACCCATTCAGAAGTTAAAGGCTAGGTGGGAGGGGAGTGGTGAAAGGGAATGAGTGAACTTTACTCTCATGGGATTTGGCTTAAGGAGGGAATAACACATACATTCAGTTGGGTATCTTACCTACAGGAAAGTGGGGGAAAAGGGGATAAGAGGGGGATGACAGAAGAGAGGGCAGATTGGGGAAGGGAGTAGTCAGAAGCAAACACTTTTGAAAAGAGACAGGGTCAAAGGAGAAAACTAAATAAATGGGGGATAGGATAGGATGGAGGGAAATACAGGGTGTTCCTAAAGTCTGGACACGTACGCAAAAATGCATATTTTTCAAGAAATGAAATGAACGAAATTTTCAACGACATTTTATTTAATTGGAGTATTAACAAGTAACACCTACAATATGATTTCCATCATTTGTGATGCAAAGGTTGATGCACTTTGTAAGATTCATGTGAACTCGATGCAATAACTTAATAACTCCACATTGCCGTCAGTTTTAGCACACTCATTCTTTATGTGTTCAGTCAAGTGTGTTGCATCTGTGATTTTCATTTTCATTTTCACTCACCTTCTCCTTTAGCATACCCCAGAAAAAGAAGTCGCTGAACAACATAGAGTCTTTGGTGAAACGGTTAGTGAGATGTTGAGATTTCCTATGTGTCCAGACTTTAGGGACACCCTGTATAGTTAGTCTTTCCCAACATGAGTATTATGGAATTGTTTTTCATAATGATACATGTGTGGCCTATGTTGAACCGCTTGCCTTCCCAAGGAGGGGGCGCGGTGGGGAGAGAAGAAGGGAGAGAATTTGGAATTTGTTTTAAAAACAAATGTTAAAAATTGTTTTTACATGCAACTTGGGAATAAGTTATATAGGCACTGCGGTATAGAAATCTATCTGGCGCTCCAAGAAAGTAAGGGGGAAGGGGATGGAGGGGGGAGAGAAGAGAGAACAAACTGGGGAAAGGGGCAATCAGAATACATGCCACCTTGGGGTGGGGGGAGGGGAGAGATGGGGAGAAAATTTGTAACTCAAAATCTTGTGGAAATGAATGTTGGAAACTAAAAATAAATTAATCTAAAAACATTTTTAAAAAAGGCTAGGGAGATTGTTTCCCTTCACAAAAGAATCTATCTCAGAGGGGTTTCTGACCAGAACAGAAACAGTTTTTATGTACACTCACTCTGAGCCATCTGAACCCAAACCATGAGCAAGTGATATTGGGCTGGGACCTATTTTTGGCCAATCTGTGAGAGCCACAGTAAAAGGCCCATTGCAGATCTGCATCTACTGGCAAAGGGCTGGTCTGAGGGCATTGTCCTAGGATGGTGTCAGAGATAGGACTTGAACCCAGGTCTTCCCGACTCAGACTCTGATTCCAAGGCTGGCTCCCATTCTTCAGCTTTGTGCTGCCTCACAGCGGCGAGTGGTACTTATAAATAAGATAAAGATTAATGAGAAAAAATTCTGGTTAGAAAGAGGCTGAATAACAAAATAGATGGCTGAATACACATGTATGTTTTTAAGGCTCCATTTACATTTTTCTCTGGCTACCCTGATTATGTGTTTATATCGTTTTAACCAATGTTATAACCTAGAATCTAAGCAGCATTTTCTCCACAGCTGATGACTATTCTAAAAAACTTGATTAACTTATAAATGTAAGCGAATACTGAGAAATTAATCACATCTTTGCTTAACTCATCTTTGCAGTCAAACTTGTTATCTCCTGGGATGCCATCTCCAAACTTGAAAAAACATCTAATGTCCTTCTCACCGAGAGTATCCATGTGTGTTCCCGGGGAGAAGATTACTACTTTTCAATGTTTTTGCACATTACTGAAACGTTCCTTCTCATGGAGCAGCTCGCCAACTATGCAGTAAGAAGACTTTTTGACAAGGAGACATTTGAAAATGACCTGGTCCTCAATGATCCTCTTAAAATCACCAAAAGGTAATAACAGTCCAATTGCAATTGGCTGCCTTTTTGTCTGTACCTTTTGAAGTGGGTTCAGATCTCACCTCTGTGGGATTTGTGTGTGTCCCTGGGCACATCTCTTATCCTCTCTAGGTCTGAGTTTCCTTATCTTCAATGTGAGTGGGTTAGGGTAGGTGGTGCCAAGGTCCCTCCCAACTCCAATAATAGCTGATGTGATTTGGTTTTTACAACCATCCTGTGTGGTAAATAAATGGCTAGAGACCTGATGATCCTGAAGCTTGGGCATATTTCTTAAGTGACTAGCTCATGATGATGGAATGTGTCCCCTATGAAATTCAAATCCAGGTCGTCTTGCCCTTCCAATTCTGCACTCTGGCCACTGTACCACACTGCCTTCTCTGGCACTGACTGCTACAAGTTATTAACTGGTCTGTGCCATAATGGTACAGGTGTTCACTGTTGGCTTCATTTCACCGGTATACGTTGACATGCTTATTCATGTATACTTCCCTCAGAGTTGTGTCTTTATTCTTGGATGATTTTTCTCTTGAGATGTCACCGTGGTTAGATCAGATTTCTGAAACACTGTGGCTAGGTAAGGATCTCTCTGTAGGTTGAGGGAGAATCTGCCCTCCAAGCCCTTATAGGCATTTGGGCAGCTGTTGGTTAGTTATAACTGCATTGCTTTTAGTTGCAATCACTTAGGGGTTTTCTCCCAAGGGGTTGTGCATATTTAACTTGGTTAAATCTGCAATTCATTCTTGGATAAATGTGTGGACTGTACCTTTTCAAACGGATTCTATCCAGGCTGGCCATCTTGTCCTCTAACTTTGGCTTGTTCCAAGGCTTAACATCTTGCTTGATTGCACAAGGAGAGGGAGAGTAAAGCAACAAGAAGTACCTGTTGGAAGGAACTTTTGACAATGAAGGTGAAGGTTGTACATATGAAAGAAGGAGGAGAGACCTATGACTCCTTGGGATTGTAGGCGCCGAGATTTAGAGGTGGAAAGAACCTTGGAGGGCTCATCGTGCAGAGAAGGAAAACTGAGACCAAGGGAGAGGAGTGACCTGTCCAAGGTACTCAGAGGATCAGAAGTGACCCCAGAGGCCATTTAGTCAAAGTCCCTTATTTTACAGAGGCCAAGGGAGGGGGAGTGACTTGTCCAAAATCACACAGGCAGTGAGTTAGCTCACTGCTCAGCAGTGAGAAAGAACAAACGATTTCAGGCTTCTGTGGCTCACAGCACAGGTTAGGCTTGGTGCATTTATTCCTTTTCTCTCACCGCTAAAATAGGATTGAAATCCAAGATAGAATTTAATTGTGAACCTGTCTGTGCTAATTTTCTATATGCCTTTAAAGATTTAGTCATAGGGATGAGACATTTTGTACCATACACAAACATTAGTACTGTGTGCTTATTAATAAGAGGTAAGTGCTGTACCCCAAGCCGGGGGACTGAAATCTCTATTTGTGTTTGCTTTCCATTTGATTGTTGTCTTTACTACTTATGTCTTGTTTAGCTGTTAAAAGGTACTCTTCAAGGTCTTCTTCGGCTTTTTCTTTTCCTTTTTTCCATTTCAAAAGGGATCTGTCAGAAATTTACTTAGCTCCTTAGTCTTTGTTTAAAAGGAATGTAGCAAATGAGTTTTTTGCTCTGCATAATTTCTCAAGAGCGTCTTTTCAAAATTACATGCTTTTAAGTTCATTTATGAGAATGCTAACTTATTGAAAAGGCATACCCAAATGACATTTCAAATGAAGGTAAAAATTAATATAATTTGCTCTTAATGTGCATCAGTATAATTTTGAAACATCTTATCAAATTCTTCCTCTACCTGTACCGAGAAGATGAGAAAAGAAAAAGGGAGTTTGGCCTTTACTTCACTAAGTGTGTTTTTTGTCTGTTTATCGGTCCTATGATTCCAATGATACAGCTACTGACTGGCATTGTATCTGCCGCCTCAGAGTCTTAGAATTGCCTGGGGACAATGAGAGATGAAGTGCTGGGCCTAGGCTCTCCCAGCCAGAACGCTTCAGAGGCGGGCCTCTAACCCTGGTCTTTATGGCTCTGACCCTAAAGCTGGCCCTTTTGCTGTTCTGCCACAGCTCTCCCTTGCAAGTATGAGTTATTGCTTAATATACATACTACCCCACCCAGATGGCATTGCTGTTTGCCAGGTTTCCAGGGGCCCCAAAACAACCATTTGTTTTTCATCTTGTTTGTAGATCTCTTTATAAATTAATCAAATGACTGTGTTTATTGAACACCTGTTCCTCCTTCAAGTGTGTGTTCTCTTTTGTATATATTAGGTTTTACCTTCAATTTTTGATAAACAGATGTGAAAGATTTTTGATAGCCAGAAATGAAAAATGCGCTTCAGAAGTTAGGTTAGGGCCATATTCGCTTATGAGGCGTGTAGATTTTTATGAGTCCATAAGCATTCTGCTTTAATACATGGGAAATGATCTTCATATTTAGATATCATATTCTTTTGCTTAAACTGTACAGTGATAAATCCCAGAAAATGTCCCTTTTTTACAGCTGATATCTTTTATTGTAACGTGTTTGTAATAATGTGAAAGGGAGTCTTACAAATGTTCAATAAAAATCATGTCTTAAAAAAGAGTACAAATAAATTAACTTATTAAAAAAGGAGCATAGACTTCTTATAATTCACCCCTTAAGAGAAGGTTTCAAACCCAGCCACATAATACTTAAGACTTTTGAAATATTTCATCTGTGAGCCACAATGGGGAGAGATTTTGTTGGAAGGAAGAATGAGAGAAACCAACCTAGAAGGAAAGAGAGAGTGTTTGTCTTCCCTTGGGCTTTCTGAGGAACAATAGGCCATTCAGGTTTTTAGTATGTTTTCTTCTTAATGTGGGTAGTTATTCCCTTACCCTTCCCCCTCCATGGTCTGCCAGAGTCAGGAGTAATGCTGGAGAAACCAAGTTCAAACCTAAGTTCTCCTGACTCCAACTTCAGCAATCCATGTCTGATCCTCAACACTAGGCCGCTTCTGGTTAGGCACTTAATGAATATGGAATTCATTGTTAAGGCAATTTTTATCCGTATTAACACTTCCTCCCTGAAAGAAGAATTTCTTTATTGGCAGATAGGGAGTACCACAGTGCACAGAGTGCTGGACCTGGAATCACAAAGACCTGAGTTCAAATGTTGGTCTCAGATACTTACCAGCTGTGGGACCCTGGGCGAATCACTTAACCCTGTTTGCCTCAGTTTACTCATCTGTAAAATGAGCTGGATGGAGAAGGAAGGAAATAGCAAAGCACTCCAGTATCTCTGCAAAGAAAGCCCTAAATGGAGTCATGAAGAGTTGGACGCGACTGAAAATGACTTTACAATAATGCTAGCTATTCTTTATTTTTTGTTCTTAAGCCATCATTTCTTCCTCTCTATCACTAAGCATTAATAAACTGTGGTTTATTAGAGCTGGGTTCTAGTTCTGACTCTAACGTTAACATGGCTACATGCCGTTAGGCAAGTCCTTTCCCCCTAGCTGGGCTTCAATTTCCCTCTCTGTTGAATGAAGGAATGGCTTTGATGGTTTCTAAGGGACTTTCTACCTCTGGGGTTCTGTGGTCCTAACTCTTATAATGCAGCCCTTTGCTGTCTCATTGTTTCATATGAGTGCAGTCTCTTGTGCTCCACTGGAAGTTTCTACTAGAAGTCTTTTTGTGTGTCATTCAGAGCTCCAAGCAGAATGGGGCTGGATAAGTCCCATTTGAATGAAGATCCTGTGGACTGAGCATCAGATACCCTACACAAACAATTCCTGTCAACCTGCGTAGCTAACCCTTTGAGATCAGTGTTCTTCACTCCTCCCCTCCCAATTCCTTAGCTATTCCATGTTTTTGACGCCTTTATTCACTTTGTTCCCTGGTTTTTTAAGTAATAATAATAATTGCCAGCCTTTATTAAGCACCTGCTATGTGCCAGGCACTGTGCTCGGACCTTTACAATTATCATCTCATTTGATCTTCACAACAGCCCTGGGAGGCAGGTGCTGTTATTATCCTCATTTTACAGATGGGGAAACGGAGACAGAGAGTGGTGAAGTGATTTGCCCAAGGTTACAAAAGAAGCTTGTGAGGCTGGATTTGAACTCAGACCTTCCTAACTCCTGGCCTAGTGTTTTTCCACTGTGCCACCGAGCTGCTTTTGACTCCATCCTCACCCATCTCCATCTGCTGAACCCCTACCCACCTGCAACCACACTGACATACCCAGGATGGCTCCTAGTGCAGGTTCTTTTATCTGTTTTACTAAGGAAAGATAGCTGTTTCAGGGATCAACAATCTTTTTTTTTTAATCACATAAGATACAAACACAAGAAATACAGAAAAGAGAAATAAAGACCAGCAGACAGGGGTCTACTGCCTGAATCAAAGCTTTACATCCACCACTGAATCGAGAGAGCCTTTACCTCTGAGGAGTCGGGGAGCTCTGGACATATGGCCACTTAGAGTCATGACCAGGAAATCACAACATCTTTCTCATAAGCGAACCCCCAAAGCAAAAGCTCACTTCTCACAATAGATATACTCTTTAGGCTCAGTGTCTAATTAGAAATTAACAAAAGGTGTGTAAGCCTTCCTACAAGCAAACAAGCTTCCCTTAATGGGGTCCGCATGAGGCCTATTTTTGGTCAGGGAAGATCTTATTCCCCATTAACCTTATGCTACCCTTCATTCTTTTTGCACAGAATGATGGAGAACCTGGCTCGCAGTGAGCAGTTCAGTTCATTTTTTAGGCTCCCCAAAGAAGAGAACCTTAAAGAAGTACATGAATGTTTGTTACGGGTACCATCAAGCCACTTGAGTGCTAATGGGAGAATGTATGTTTTTGAAAACTACATCTGCTTTGCCAGTCAGGACATCAGTCTCTGCAGTGTAGTCCTTCCACTAAGAGAGGTAAGATAATAGAGGCTTTTTACGGACCAACGAATGTTTTTCTTTCTGCTCAAAATTGGATGAGAGCTTCCCTTTCTACCTTAATTTCTGCATTTAAGTTCATCATTGTGCTACAGAATAACTGTATTTGCCAGTTAGAAACTCAGTGACTTGAGGTTATATTTGTAAAGCACTTAGCACAATGCCTGGCACATAGTAGGTGCTTAATACATGCTTCTTCCCTTCCCCATGTACTGCAAGAAGAACCCCTATAGTGAGAGGGGCGAGGTCCTGACATTGACTAGTCGAAGTTGGGAGCTTGAGTGGGCTTGTGCATGTGTTTACGCAGTCTGGATGGCAAGAGGCAGGCCCAGTGCCCAGCAGCCAAGAGTCACTATCCCACCTGGTATGTGCAGTTCAAAGAGGGAGAGACTAGAGCAGAAAACCAGAGCTTGGTGAGCCTTGCCAAAATCAGTCCCCAGGTACTTCTGAAGTCCCAGGCACTGTGCTAGGCAGTGAGGATGCAGTTACCCAAAAAAATGAAGCAATTTCTGTTTTTAGGAAGCTTGCATTCTTTCAGAGGGAGTGTATATAGAAGAGACAATTGGAGAGGGAGGCCCCCAGCAGGCTCTAAGAGACAGAGGGAAGGAGGAAGTGCGTTCAGGTCCAGGAGAAGGGGGATCCCGCCAAATGACATCTTTTATCACTGTATTTTGTAGACCAGGAAAACTTCCACCTCAAGAAGTAAAATGGCTTGGCCCAAGGTTATACAAGTCAGTATTGAGGTTTCAATGCCAAGGCCTGTCCTTGTACTACAGAACCAGGAGACCACTCCCTATGAGGCTTTGTGTGAAAGATAAGGGGGCAAAAAAAGCCGACTTGTACTTTTCTCTTCAGGTCCTTGCTGTAGACAAAGTGGATGACTCTAGCCAGTCAGTCGTCATTAGCATCAAAGGAAAGAAAGCCTTTCGATTCTCTGACGTCAGAGACTTTGAGCAGCTTGTGGCAAGACTGAAACTTATATGTGGAGCAGCTTCTATTCCACAGCAGGAAGTTAGCACAGAGGTAATTCCATAACAACTGTCATTCTTCTCAGGGCTCTGTTGGATGGTGCTTCATCTTCCCAAAAGTAATAATGATGGTGGTGGTGGTAGTAGTATTAAGTGACATGTATACATAGGACCTTAGGGCAGCTAGGTGATGTTGCCGTGGATAGGCCTGGAGTCAGTAAGACTCATCTTCTTGAGTTCAAATCTGGCCTCAGTTGCTTACTAGCTGTGTGACCCTGGGCAAGTCATTTAATTCTGTTTGCCTCAGTTTCCTCACCTGTAAAATGAGCTGGAGAAGGAGATAGCAAACCAAGAAAACCCCAAATGGGGTCACAAAGAGTTGGACACGACTGAAACAGCTGAACAGTAAATATAGTGCTTTAAGACTTACCTGTGCTTTATGGGTATCATTTCATTTGGTCGTAACTACAACCCTGAGAGGTAGGTGCTATTGTTATCTCCATTTTACAGAGGAGGAAACTGAAGCTCAGGAAGGTTTAGTGACATGTCTAAGACAAGATTTAAATATAGTTCCTCAGATTCCAAACCTAGCAGTCTGTCTCCTTTACCACACTGCTTTTTGGTAACAGCATCCTTCATCTTCAAAGCTACACCTATAAAATCATAGTTTTTTAAAAATATTTATTTATTTATTTTGTGTTTGTTTAGTATTTTATTTTCTCCCCATTGCATCTAAAAACAATTTTTAACATTTGTTTTTACAACTTTGATTTCCAATTTCTCTCCCTTCTTTCTTCTCCACCCCTCCTCATTGAGAAGGCAAGCAGTTAGATGTAGGTTATACATGTGTAGTCACACAAAACATATCCATAATAGTCATGTTGTGAAAGAAAACATGGACAAGAAAAATTCAAGAAAAACAAAGTAAAAAAATAGTATGCTTTGATCTATATTCAGACACCATCAGTTCTTTCTCTGGGGATGGAGAGCATTTTTCATCCTAAGTACTTCAGAGTTGTCTTGGATCATTGTATTGCAAGACTAGCTAAGTCATTCACAGCTGATCATCTTACAATATTGCTGAAAAATATAGTTTTTAATAGTTGGATTAATTTGCGATCCCATCAATATAGTCATTTCCTCCAACACTGCATATTGCAGCCTCAGTCAGTCAGTCAACAAAGTATTTATTAAGCACCTATTGTGTGCAAGGCATTTTGCAAGGTTCCAGAGATTTAAGACAGTTAAAAAAAAATCTTGTAAGCCCTCCACATCCTGGGTTGCTCTTCTCCTGGGCTCCATCCTTCCCCAGGGGGTCCACACATAGGGCCAGAGATTATCTGTCCACTGGCTATCCTTTGCTCTTACCACATGACTACCCTTCCTCCTTCTTTGCTGGTCCTACAGCTAGCTCCCTGCCATTCTGTCCACCAATTCTGTGAAGGAATTGAGAAGTCCAGAAGACTGAAAGGAAAGGGGACAGGGAGGGAGCAAAGATAACGAATTCTGTTTTTCACATGCTGAGTTAGAGATGTCTGTAGGACATTCAGTTTTCTCAGAGAAAACACAGCTATATCTCAGCAGAGGGTCTAGGGACAGATATATGGATCTTTATGCAGATCCCAGATCATCTTCATAGAGATGATAATGGAACCCATGGGAGCTGATGAGATCACCAACAGAGATAATACAGAGCAATGATTTTTCACCTGGAATCTGTGAACTTGTGTTGGTTTTTTTAATCATTTGATAACTGTGTTTCAGTATAATTGGTTTTCTTTTGTACCCTAATGTACTTTATTCGATTTGTTTAAAAACATTATTCTGAGAATAGGCTTCACCAGACTGCCCAAGGGGTCCATGACCCAAAAAAGATCAAGAGCCCCTGGTAGAAGAGAAGGGGGTCAAGGCCAGAGCCTCAGGGACACCCACAGTTAGAGGGCTTGATCTGGATGGGGAGCAAGCAAACGGGACTGAGAAGGAGCAGTAAGAAGAGGAGAGAACAATATCCAGAAGAAAGAAATCAGCAGTGTCAAAGGCTGTAGAGAGGGCAAAAAGGACGAGGATTGAGAAAAGGCCACTGGATTGGACGACTTGAGATTTGGCACTGGGAACTTTAGAGAGAGCCGTTTGAGTGTGTGATGAGAAGTTTGAGCGGAAGCTAAACCCAGGGAGGGTTTAGAAGACAGTGAGAGGAGAGGAAGCATGGCACCAATTTTAAACTCAAGATGTTTATCCAGGAAGGGGAAGAAAGAAATAGGATGATAGCTAGTGGGCATGTTCAGATCAAGTGGGGAACATTCTTGTCCAGGATGCATGGTTCATTCACCAGCACAGAGTGTTTTCTGGTGTGCTGTAGAAACCTTTGCACTCTGGAAGCTCACTCCTACCCCAGGACTAACTCTCACATTTGATGTACCCTCCTGCCCTGCGGCCTCTCCCTCTGGTTGTTTGCTTCCTCCCCAATCCTCCATTTTGAGGAGGCCTGGGCCAACCATGTATTGGTCCCTCTCCAGGCTGCATTGCTGACTCATTTACCTCCTTCAGCTCCTTTTATATGTTGTTTCTCTCCATTGAAATGTAAGCTCCTTGAGGGCAGGGCTTGGCTTTATTTCTGCTTGTATGTGGCTCCCCAATGGCTGGCACACTGTGAACAATATTATATAAATGTTCATTATCATTGTTATTATTATAGTTGGAACTTACTAAGTGCTTGTTGACTTAGGCACGTTTGTAGGCAGCATTTGAAGGCGCCCACAGATTGGGAGAAATTGAAGTTGAGAAAAAATGGAGATGAAGGGGGGCAATTTGCTGGAGAAGCTAGAAGTAGATGGCACTCCGGGTGCATGTAGAGGGGCTTTTCTTGGAAAGGAAGAGCTTCTGAGACTGGAGTGGAGTAGATAGTGGAGGGCAATGTCAGATTTAATGTGAAATGAAGAAGAGGGGACAGGAGGGAGCTCTCAGCTAAGAGGCTGAATTTTTTCAGTGAAATATGAAATGAGGTCTACAGATGAGAAGGCCAGAGGCTTGAAGAGAGACAAGGTTTGTGGAGAATGGGATTGGTTGGAGAACAGGATAGCAAATCAGGGAGGACATTTGCCTTGTTGAAACTTTTTGACATAATTTGTAGTGGATGTAGTCAACCCAGTGTCATGATTTTTCTCCATCTCTGTTCAGCAACACATGAATAGGAGCAAAGGTGGCAGATGAGGGGAATAATTCAGGGTTGGAGCTTGGCAAGACATGGTCAGTGATAGGACAAAGGAGTCACGGTGGAGGGTAGTCCAGAGTTGAGTTGGTTTACCTGGAGTGGAGGAGTCAAGATAGGGAAGGGAGGACCAATTAGCCAGTCCCAAGGGTGATGTGGTCTGGAAAAGAATTGAGGGCTGGAGGTATAGAGGTCCCTATGAGGCTGGAGAACGGGGTTAAAGGTCATAAGGTCTAGCAAAAGATGGACTAGTAAAAAATTAAGGAACTTAAGAGTTGATGAACATGGAAATAAATGGACCACTTATGGTTGATGGCAAGGATCTAGGATGTGACCTGCTCTCAGGGTACCTGAGGAGTAGGTCAGAGGAAATATGAATAGTGAGAAAACTGGAAGTTGGAGCATCTGAAGGGGCATTCATATGAATGCTGAAGTCCCTTAGTTTGATGGCAAGAAATGAGGAAGAGGGAAGAACTGAGTCAGGCACCGAAATCTTTGTTGAAATGTTTGTTGAATTTAGTGTAATTTAGGTTCGCAATTTCAAGACGGCACTTAGGAAAACTGCTGGTGCCCCACTGTAATTTCTTCATTTAGGAAACACTGCCACCAGGTGG
The DNA here is from genome assembly GCA_028646595.1 of Phalanger gymnotis. Taxonomy (NCBI): domain Eukaryota; kingdom Metazoa; phylum Chordata; class Mammalia; order Diprotodontia; family Phalangeridae; genus Phalanger; species Phalanger gymnotis. Next base: position 51,593,147 of record CM053628.1, on the reverse strand, counting down.
CCCAGATGCTAAGGAAGGAGTGTATTTTCTCTAAAAGCTGGAATGACAACCTTGAATTTTCTGCTCCTTATTTTCAAAAATAGGATTCCATGCTAAAATAACTAGACTTTAACAACATTTACCAGTTAAGCTGATAATTATTAACAAGAGATGTTTTTTTAAAAAATAAAGCCGGTCTTAATAGCATTTTGGAATCATGCAAGAAATGTGACTGAATCACCTTATACTCTTTACCTAGCAATCCTGGTGCTTGACTTATGCCACTGGGAAGTAAGAGAGAGAAGCAGAGGGCAGCTAGAGAGCGACATCACTCTTCAGAGTAGCAAAGAAAGTTGGGTGCACATCCATTGAGAAATAGCCCCCCAAAAAACCCAACCCTATAGTTATTAATGTAACAGTATGAGTATGTAGTAAGAAATTATGAATTTGAGAAACTCAGAGGGACATGGGAAAGTATGTACAAACTGATACAGAGGGAAATTCATGGAGCCTAAGGAATAATATACTCAGTGATTACAGCAATGTAATTGAAAAGATCTCTACCAGGAAGCTAAACTCTGAATGAGTGAAAAACCAGTGTGAGCCCCAGAGGAGAGACAATGAAATCTGTGGCTGAGAGACAGGGAGCACCTAGGGTAGGATGGTGTATATGTTGTTAGACTGAGTCACCAGTGCTTGATTGATTTTCTTTGTCATGCGGAAGGTTTCACTGTGGGGTGAGGAGAAAGGTCCCCCACCACTGAAATGACCACAACGTGAAGACAAAAGACATCAAAGAAACATTAAAAAAAAGTCAACTGGCTTAGCTTTTCCTCATTGATCTTTTTTACAGTATCACAAGCTTAGTGACATATCTGGCTTTTGGTTAGAATTTTTCTTTCTGCCTCATCTTGCGTTCTACTTTGTCCCAGTAGACCCCCCCCCCCTGCCCCCGCCTGCTGCTAGGAAACATAACACTTCCTAATACTGAAGTGACTTTTGTCTGGTCCTGAGCCTCTCAGCTGGTAAAAAGCCTGTTTGCTAATTAAATTTCACTGTGCCCTGAAATTAATTAGATAGATACCATCATGGCCTGATAGCCCAGAGGAGGAGAAGACAATCTCTGATTATAGCTTATTTATTATTAGAAAGATATTTTCTGTATTGTGGTTTGCAGTCGACACTAGAATTTTGAAAAGTGTTTCTCTCATAGAGATTGAAAAGCACTCAGGTCATCGTGGTAACATTCGAACTCTTCTTTGTAGCCCATCCCCAGTGCTGACCCTGGGAGCTCAGGGCAGTCTTCTAAAGGGCCCTCTCTGATGGGACAGAAAGATTGCAGCAAGACTGTGAACACACAAGCTTTAATGACAGAATTTCATCCTCAAGATTTGGAGAATCTTGATTCCAAAATGGTAAGAGAAGAGACCTTGAAGATCTAAGAGCAGAGATAGATGTCTGAAAATGAAGAGAAAACTGATCCACAATGGAAAAAAAGTCTTCCTTTTGAGAGCTAAAATTCTCTCCCATCTGACCAATGTAATTCTGTCATGTACTAAGGAATAGCAATGAAAGCCAGCTGTGGAATAATAACTCTGCTCATCCACAGAATTGGATAGTTATCTGCCTAGTGGTTGAGGTGATAAGGGGGAACCAAAGGATTCAGAATGTGTTTTGCCTAAATCAAATAATAATAATAATTGCATTTTTATATCACTTCATAGCGTGCTTTCCTCATTCATTTGCTTCTTTGTTCCTCAGTGACCTACCCAAGGAACAAAGAACACATGAGGGAGGCAAGATCAGACCCAGGGAATTTTTTTTCCACTGAGTCTTTGGCCTTTCCTAAGAGGAGGGCTCACATTGACCTTGCTCAATCTCAAGACTCCATCCAGGGTTTTGATTACAGTTTAATGTTGGGGAGCATGAAGGTGCTTGGCTGTCTCTTCCCTGTCATGATGAGTTGCTTTGAGTTTTCTCTTATAGCTGAAAGAAAAGATGAAGGAACAATCATGGAATATACTCTTTGTGGAATATGGCCGTGGCGTTAGCATGTTTCGGACAAAAAAGACTCGAGACTTGGTTGTAAGGGGTATTCCTGAGACTTTAAGAGGAGAACTGTGGTTGCTTTTTTCAGGTATTACACACATGAACACACACACACACACACACACACACACACACACGTCCTTTGCCAAAAGCTGAGCAAGTTAATATTGTAGGTAGAATATGTAGTAACTAAATAAAAATACTTTTAGTGTGCAGAGCAAGTCAAGTCCAGCTCATAAAAACATCATCTTATTGGGTGAGGTTCATGCCCTTCACACAAAATAAGCCCATGAGTGGTTTGTGGTTGTTATTCTGTTCCCCAAATACTACTGTAGTAATTGAACCCTTAAGAGGCAGATGGGTTATCATAGGTAAAGAAAGAATGGCCTTGGAGTCTGGGGCAATCAGTTAATCAGCCAATGTTTAGTAAGCACCCACTAGAGATACGAAAGCAAAGAATGAAATAATCCCACCACTTAAAGAGCTTATATTCTAAGGGGGACCACAGTTTTATGAGGGAGGAAGAGCTGGGTTCAAGTCTTGCCTCTGACTCATACTGATTTTGTGAGCCTTTCTGGGTCACTTGACTCTCAGGACCCCAGGCAACTCTGTAAGACTGACTCTACACTGCACACCAGTTGCTGATCTGAATTGGTGAAGGAAACCGTCTTATACCTGAGAACTCCTCAAGTTAGGTCTAGACCCTTCCCCCCATCCCCACCGAAAGAAAAATTACTTGCTTATGAAGGAGAAACTTAAGTTGATGAAATTCAATTTTTTGTGTTTAATTTGCAAAAAAAAGAAAAGAAAAGAAAGAAACTTTATTATCTTCTTCTGTATGCTAATATAATCATTTTTCCCAGGTGCTATTAATGATATGGCCACTAATCCCGGCTATTATGCTGACATGGTCGAGCGGTCCTTAGGGACATATACGGTTGCTACTGATGAAATTGAACGTGACTTGCGTCGCTCCCTACCTGAGCACCCTGCCTTTCAGAGCGACACTGGCATATCTGCATTGAGGCGGGTACTCACTGCATATGCATACCGGAACCCAAGAATTGGCTACTGCCAGGTAGGGCTGCATAGAGAGCCCAACTCTGTTGATATTCTAAAAGATAAAACCTCATTAAATCCAACTCCATTAATCTGAAATTGGTGGATGGGAGCCAGGTAGGAGTTAATAGCACATATTGGAAGGCTGTGTTATAGGGGCCATACTTCAGGAGAGCTAAGTGTACTTAGGCATCCAAAGACAAGACATTTCAGCTTTCTGGTCCCCAGCTTCCTTTTCTATGAAATGAATTAGTCCTAGCTATTCATTAATAGGTCTCTTAAAATGGAATTTGAGCATAAATCAACAGCTGTTTATTGGGCTTTTTCTACTGGGTTATTGAATCGTTTTCTCTCCCCTAGGGAAATTTTCATTTATGATTGCTATGCAAGTGACTTCCATATCAATAGATCTAGACTTTATCTCTTCCCTCTACTCCAGTCCCCCACCAACATCTGCCTGCTGGGCATTTTTACCTGCCTGTGCTACAACATGTCCAGAAGATTGGAACTGACAATTAACAGAAGAGGAAACCCGATTGCATTTTTTAGATGCAAGAAATATTTTTGTTTCCCCTTCCAGATCTACCTGACTTTGTTTTCTATCTTTAAAATTTTGTTTTATCTGATTGAAACACAAACTGTAAAACAAAACAAAACAAAACAAAACCTTGAGAAAATGTCCAGTCTCACTAATAATCCCATGTTTCTCTAAATTCCTCGTATAGCATTTCTTACTGTTTATGTAAATTAAAACAATTCTGAGATGCCACTTTGTGCCTATCAAATTGGCCCAATTAATTAAACTCAGTGCTGGTGATGTTGTGGAAAAACAGGTTTCACTCATTCATTCCTAATGGAATTGCAAACTAATCAAATGATTTTGGAAAGCAATCCAGCGATGTGATGTCAGAGATACAAAAACAATCAGATACCCCCACTGCCCACTCCCTGATCCAGTATTTACACTGTTGGGAATATGACCTGAAACTGTTTTCATATGTATTCTTCTTCAATTTTAGGCAATGAACATTTTGACATCGGTGTTGCTTCTGTATGCAAAAGAAGAAGCAGCTTTTTGGCTTCTGGTTGCTGTGTGTGAACGGATGCTGCCTGATTATTTTAATCACCGGATTATTGGTAAAAACATGTTTAGAGTGAATGCCTGCCTCTTATGAAGTAATAAACTGAGACCAAATGACCAGGGAAATAAAACTGCTGCCTTAAGTTGTAGAAGATGAAAAAGAAAATCGAACAGTTTTAAAATATCACATGGACTAAGTAGACTTTTCAGGGGAGAGACTTTTAGTGTTGATTTTATCTTTTCTTTAATATATTGCCTTAATTTTAAAAAGTGCTAACCTGATCTGTTTCTTTTTTTTAAATTTTTTTTCATTTTATTTAATATGTTTAGTTTTCAGCATTACTTTTCACAGGAGTTTGAATTACAAATTTTCTCCCCATTTCTACCCCCCACCCCACTACAAGATGGTATATATTCTGGTTGCCCTGTTCCCCAGTCAGCCCTCCCTTCTGTCACCCCACTCCCCTCCCATCCCCTTTTCCCTTCCTTTCTTGTAGGGCAAGAAAAATTTCTACGCCCCATTGCCTGTGTATCTTATTTTCTAGTTGC
>CM053628.1:51571188-51587930 GCA_028646595.1 Phalanger gymnotis | reverse complement strand
TGTAGACTAAAGAGTTCTATGTTCCATGCTTGGGCGGATGCGCTGCCACACCAGCACTCTTCCTTGCCCAAGAACCCCCTACCCTGGACTGGGCTTAGATCTTCAGCAGGCTCTTCACTCCTGCTCTTATCTGCCACTTAATTCCTTCCACCAGGTGGGCCTGGGGCCAGAAGCAACTGCAGCTGTAGTTCTGTAGCTGCCCCACCTCTGCTGCCGCCAGGGACGGTGGCCCAATGGCAAACTGCCTGTCCCCAGCAGCTTTTCCCACTAACCTTCTCTGTTGTCTTTGCTGTTTGTGGGTTGTGAGGTCTGGTAGATGCCACAGCTCACTGATTCAGGGCACCAGGGCACACTCCACCCAGCTCCTGGTCTGGTCGGTCCGCGCTGCCCATGCTGGGCTGTGCTCTGCTCAGCTCCCAGCCCCGTGCAGGATAGACCTTACCCAGAGATCATCCAGGCTGTCCTGGGCTGGAGCCCTGCTTCCCTCCGCCACTTTGTGGGTTCTGCAGTTCTAGAATTGGTTCAGAGCCAGTTTTTATAGGTTTTTGGAGGGACTTGGTGGGGAGCTCAAGGTAGTCCGTGCTTTCTAGCCGCCATCTTGGCTCCGCCCCCTGATCTGTTTCTTAATAAAATGGAAGTCCTGAGCCCATTCCCAAGCTTCTAATGCAGTATCAACATGAAATTTTCAGAGCTGTTGGGATTTTTTTTTTGGAGTGTATGAGGAGTGCTTATAATCAGTGAGCTCAAAGTCCCATGTCTAAGTGGAGCCATATAGATATCCGTAAGTGTCTTTTGAAAATGATCATTGTTTGGCAGTACCTTTTCCCAAAAGATGGCCAGCATATAATAGTCAAATCAAAGAGGAAGATCGGTTTCTTTCCTTAAATTATTCATGGATGGTCCGTCTTTATTAAGTGCTTCTAGGTGTATGTACTAGGTGTACTTATTAGCTCCTGTTGTATTTCACTGAACCTTGACCTCAGAAAGCTTAAAATCCAAGATAGTTCCATATCAAGTAACAGATCAGAAGAAAGCTGAGAGGGTCTTATGGTCACACTGTGGCTCCTGAGGTCATAGAGAACACTTCAATAATCCTTGTGTCGAGTGAAGGAAAGAAGGTCTTACAAATGCCAAGAGTGAGCTCAAGCTGAAATCTCTCAATTCCTCCACAGGTGCCTTGGTGGATCAGGCAGTCTTTGAGGAACTAATCAGAGAGCACCTTCCTCAGCTGACGGGTCACATGACTGACATGACCTTCTTTTCTTCGATCTCCCTCTCCTGGTTCCTTACCCTCTTTATCAGTGTGCTTCCTATCGAAAGTGCTGTGAATGTTGTAGATTGTTTCTTCTACGATGGGATAAAGGCCATCTTACAACTGGGATTGGCGGTGCTTGACTATAACATGGAACAATTGCTGAGCTGTAAGGACGATGCCGAAGCTGTCACAGTGTTAAACAGGTACTGGTGGAATTGTCAGGTCTCTCTAGGAAATCAATCTGAGAAATCATCTAGCCCAACTCTCTTATTTTATCTTATTTTATTTTATTTTTTGAGGGGAGAAGGCAGGGCAATTGGGGTTAAGTGACTTGCCCAAGGTCACACAGCTAGTAAGTGTCAAGTGTCTGAGGCCGGATTTGAACTCAGGTCTCCCCAGCTCCAGGTCCAACACTATCCACTCTACCGCTTGCCTCTGAAACCATTGGGATCATCTTAAGTATAGGTGACACACTTACTATAATATACTCACCACTTTCCTGGATGATGCTATCAGATAAAAGACAGATTCTGTTCTTGGGGAGCTTGTGGTACAGGAAATAGTTGGTGGTATTGTTATTGTTGCAGCTAGGTGGTGCCATAGTGCATAGAGTGATGCTCCTGGAGTCGGACGCATTTTATTGAGTTCAAATCCCATGGCCTCAGTTACTTCCTAGCTGTGTGACCTTGGGCAAGTCACTTCACTCCATTTGCCTATTTCCTCATCTATAAAATTAGCTCAGGAACGAAAGGGAAAACCAGTCCAGTATCTGACAAGGAAACCCCAAAAGGGGTCACAGAGAGAGTTGGACGTGACTGAAAACTACTCAACAACAACAAATAATTGCTAGTTTTAAAGCCCTTCATCACCTGCCTCACCCCCAGCCCCCAGCCCCTTTCCAGTCTTATGCCTTACTCCTCTTCACTGGTACTCCGAGATCCAATGACACTGGCCTCCTTACTGTTTTTCCCACAAGACACTCTGGATGTTTTCGGTGGTGATCTTCCATGCCTGGAACCCTCCAGGTCTCTGCCTCCCGGCTTCCCTGCTTTTCTTCAAGACTCTAACCTCCTATAGGAACCTTTCCTGGTCCTCCTTAATCTTCATGCCTTCCCTCTGAGATTGCCTCCAGTTTATGCTGTCTATAGCTTGTTCGGGAACAGTTGTTTGCATGTTGTCTCCCCGGTTAGAATGTGAACTCCCTGAGGGCTGGGACTGATTTTTGCCTTTCTTTGTATCTTCAGCCCTTAGCTAGATGCCTAGCCTCTAGGACAGACTTCGTAAACCCCGGTCAACTTGAAATTGAGTGGTACAGACTAGCAGCAGAATACAGACTCAGAGACGAGGAGAAATAGTGTGGGTTGGAGGGGCCAGGGAAGATGTCCTGGATGAGAGAGGCCTTAAACTGGGTTTTGAAGGATGAGGAGTACACGTGTAGGCCAAGGAAAGAGCATAGGGCATCCCAGGCATGACCAACAGCCCAAGCAATGTCCTGTAGGCAGGAAAGAACATCCACTCACCGTGAAGGTCAACTGCAACCAAGACCAAGCCGTTGTCCCAGAAGAGGGCAACAACCAGGTACTGTTTCTGTATTCTAATAATTTGTGGTCCCATGAACTTTGACACTAATATTCCTTTTGACCAGGTTCTTCGACAATGTCACTAACAAGGATAGCCCATTGCCTTCGACTGTTCAACAGGGCTCATCTACAAGTGATGCCAAAAGCCAGCAGAGTAAAGTGGATGTTACAGATTTGATTAGAGAAGCAAATGAGGCGAGTTCTTGCATGGTGACAGTGTTTATACAGCATGTTGACAGTTTATTCCCTTTTTTGTTAACTGAATAGTGCCTGGTAATCATGATTGCTAGCCCAGGGGCCAGGTAAAGAAAATCACAATACAACAGTCAAGAACATTTCAAACTCAACTTCATTTTTAAAAATGATCTCCACAGGGGCAGCTAGGTGGTACAGCGAGTAGAGCACCAGCCCTGGAGTCAGGAGGACCTGAGTTCAAATTTGGCCTCAGACACTTGGCACAAGTACTAGCTGTGTGACCTTGGGCAAGTCACTTAACCCCAATTGCCCTGCCTTCCTCCCTCAAAAAAATGATCTCAACAAACTGGGAGCAGGTCCTATAACCCCTCTGACCAAGTTCCCTTTTCTTTAAAGTGAAGTTACTTGTCTATTTCTTTTTGTTCAAAGTCAATTAAGTTAATGCATTTAAACCGTATTAAGTTACTGTAAAAGAAGGTAATAAATTACACCTTTCTTCTAAGAGACTTCATGCATTTCATAAATATCCTTACATTTAATTTTAGTTGGGTAGTAAACAGAATTCTCATCACTAATTACATGAAGCAAAGCAAGAACTAGAAATGGATTTGTCCCTACATGGTGGTATCCCAGGAACATGCTTTCCACCTGCCTCTCACCCCAACCCCCAGCACCACCTGCCCTACAGGTCTTTTCACCAGCCCCACCCCTTCGCCATATATCAAAATCCACAGCTCTCTCTCTCTCTTGGGGTGAACTCCCATAGAATGGAGTATACACAACCTTTTCCTTTGGCCATAGGCCCTGGGCCTACATGGTATGTCTGGGATCAGTTGCATGGGCCTCCCATATGAGTAGTAGTCAAAGCCCTTCCCTCTCTTCTACAGCATACCCTGTAGATAAGGGGTTCTTACCTAGAACCCATTAACTTGTATTTAAAAAAAAAATAATGACTTTTTCAGTAGAATTGGTTTCCTTTATAATCCTACGTTGTTTGTTTCATGCACTTAAAAACATTGTTGTGGAGGGAGAGTCCATCCACAGGCTTCACCAGCTACTGCCAAAGAGGGCCAGGACACACAAGAAGGGAGAGAACACTCCATTGCGCTTCCTCACTGGGTTTCACAGCAGAGGAACCTAGCGCAAACTTTGGCTCTGCCACTTACCACCTGTGGGATGCTGAGCCACTTATTATAAAATGAGGAGGTCTAATAGCCCTCTAAGGGCTCCTTCCAGCTTTGAATCTCTGGTCAGACCTAATTTGGAGACAGGAAAACCTGGACTCATTCTCACTTCTGAGTTTCAGTGGTCTCATCTGTAAAATGAAGCCTTGGACCTGACCCTACCTCTAAGGTTTCTTCCAGCTCCAAATCTGTGATCCTAGATCAGTTCTTCTTGGATTCCTGCCATCTTTTGGTGCTCTTTGAAACCCGAATTTCTCCCAGTGACGTCACATTTCTTGGTACCATCCTCAAAGCTGACTGCTCTTCTCTATCACCCCTGACACATACAACCAGGATGAGCCATTAGCATGCCCTTTGTTCCCCATGGCCTCTTCCAGTTCTATTACTTTGTAGCCACCTCTGCTTTAGAGCTCATTCTAGCCACTCCAGATCCCTCTTGCTGCCATCTCTGGCTCCCGAGGTCGTTCTTCCTCCTCCCCAATGTGTTTAGTACATGGTTTGTTCAGATGCCCTGATCTCCCACTTCCTTAACCTCCACAACTGCAATCTGCCCCAACCCTACACAAGAGAGCTAATACCTCAACACTCCAGCTTGGCCTCCTCTTACCCTGGTACCTGTCCCAGGTACCAGAATTCCTAGTTAGGCCATGCTAAGGAGGAAAAAGTGGAATCTGGGGAAGTTGAAACTTCTGCAGAACTTGAGCAAAGTATTCAAAGCCATTTATCTCGATATTGAGTCCTTTGTAAAAGGCTGCCCATAGAAATGCTGCCATTCTTCTTATAGAAATACGGCGACATTCGCTATGAGGATGTGTATAGCATGCGCCGGAGAAGTCTGCTGTATGTGATCCAGGTGCTTGAGGAAACCACAAAGCAGAATGTGGTAAGTGGGTGGAGGAAATGAAGCCACACAATGTGGCTCTTTCTCTTTGGGCATCTTTTGAAGACAGTCATTCTGTGGGAGGAAAAAAGAAAAGGACAAGAAGAAGAGCCCAGAGACTTACTGGGGCTTCAGAGACTGTCTTAAGAAACGATTTTAGAGGAAATGAACTGTTTGTCCCCTTCTGGCTATGGTGCAGGTTATTAGCAACCCTTTGTGTGTGATCTGGCCAGCACAGCTGTAGCTCAGGAATGCATTCAGAATGTAAGCATTCAGGGATGCCATTTGTATGGTGGGCTTTTCAACGAGACCCCGACTTAGTCATGCTGGCAAAGAAATGCCATTGTCTCAGAACTAAATCTTGTGAGCTGGGCATGGTGCAGCACACAAGGCGGCAGTGGACTAAGCCAATCAGGTGTCCAGTCTGGCATCAATGTGGTGAACCCCAGGGTGGAAGGCGGGGGTGGTAGGAGTGAGTCATGGCAGGTTGGGAACAGAATTAGTCAAAGTTCTTATGCTGATCAGTAGTGGGATCGGGCCCATGAGCATCCACTATACTTCCAGTCTGGACCAGCTAGGGAGACCCATTCTTTGAATAACAACCAAAAAAAACCCCCTAAATACTTTGAAATTATAATGACCGAACTTGGTCCCAAAGAAGAGCTAGGAGAAGTGGGGGACTGAGGGAGTGGTAGTGGTGATTGTTTGCCTTTTGTTTTCAGAGAGGACCAATCAACACTGCATATGATGTCAGACTTTTTTAGGGTATTGGTTAGTTTTGTGAAACCATTTTCCTCCTCTTTTTTATTCTTATAAGAGATGATTCTTTAGGAGGAGGTGGGAGGAGAGATACATCGAAAATATACGTGATGTAAAAAAAAGATAGTAATAAATTTTTTTCTTTAAAAAATCATGAGTTGATTAAACCCATACCCAAAAAAAGAAACACTAATTGTTCTTGGTGGTACAGCTACTACTAACTGATCTATATTAGGGCTTTAAAGTTAGTAAAATACTTTTCATCTATGATTTCCTTTGGGCCTCACATCAAACCTTGAGTTGAGATGTTAGCGCTACAGGTATTGTCACATCTCCATTTTTACCAATGAGAAAACCAAGGCTCAGAGAGGTTGACTTGGCCAGGGCAGAATTTGAACCTGGATTTTCCTAACTCCCAATCTGGGCCTCTGTTCACTCTGCCATGCCAATGAGAAGGGCCTTATGGTCAAGTATTTTTAAATGTACCCTTCATTCTCCATTTAATAATTTATAACCAAGAAAATAACATTCTGAAGATAGGGTCAGTTTATAACATTGCCAAAACTTACTCGCTTCAAGACTGGGTCCCTAGAGACGTTAGGGCACATTTCCACAGGTCTCAGGCCCGACATGCAGATAAATAATTCAGGGACTCCATTAGCTTTGTGCCCCCTTGTTTATGCTGTCATTTGGCCTAGCCTTCATGAAGTAAGATACAATTACACCGTTTTAAATGGTTTCCTGGAAGGTTCTGTTTTCCAGCCCAGATCTCCTATGGCCTTTGAAGTGTTTGATGACAGGCCTCCTTGATGACTTGAAAAATGGCCGCTGTTTGTATGTTGCCCATAACCAGCACCACTGGCTTCTGAGCTGCTGGCCTCCTTCGTCACTAATTTACCTCTGTCTCTTTTAAGCTTCGGGTTGTATCACAGGATGTCAAATTTGGCCCTCGTGAATTAGAAGAGCTTTATGACATCTTCAAGGTAATGTTAGCTTTCTAATTGAAAACTAATGCTCTCTTAGGCAAATTTTATCAATGTCACAAGCTGCTTCTGCTTTAATGAAATATTCTTGTAATTGGATATTTTTAATAAGATCGAGTTCACTCACAATGTTTTCTGCTTCGATGCCTTTCATTGTCTCGACAGAGAGAGCACTTTTTGTCTTGTTATTGGAATTTGACCAGCACTTCCCTGAGGCACCATGACCCCAGCCTGCCATACTTGGAGCAGTATCAGATTGACTGCCAGCAGTTCCGAATACTGTATCATCTCTTGAGCCCCTGGGCTTACTCTGCCAACCGGGATTGCTTGGCACTCTGGACCTTCAGATTGCTGGATGAAAACTCTGACTGCCTTATCAATTTCAAAGAATTCTCCTGTGCATTTGGTAGGAGAACATCAAAGCTGGTTCTCTTTTCTATAGGAAAAAAAACTAAAGGAACCTAGACTTGTAGGATAGCCTGGGTACAGATGACAATGATGCTAACAGCCATAGTAGTCATAGCTAGCGTGTCTCTAGCACCCTAAGGTTGGCAAAGTGCTTTACAAATATTATCTCATTTGATCTGGACACTTTAGGCTATATTCTTTCCCGTTTTAATAGCTCTTGACTATTTTTTTCTGGATTCTCAGAGCCACATTTAGAGGCCATGGAATCCCAGAGTTGGAAGAGTCCTCAGTGACCATCTAGAGTTGGCCATCAGACAGTAATCACATAGTCCAATCTCTGCCCAAAGCATAAATCCTAACAAGTAGTTACGTAGCCACTACTTGAAGACTTCCTGATGGGCAACTCACTTTCTCTTGGGACAACCCATTCTATTTTGAAGGTAACTTTTAATTATTAGGAAGTTCTTTCTTAGATTGAGTTGAAATCTGCCTCCTTCTGACATCCATCCACTACTAGTTCTTCACTCTAGGGCCAAACAGAAAAAAAGTCTAATCCATCTTCCCCACGACAGCCTTTTAAATACTTGAAGACAACTCTTCATGTCCCTTTTGAGTCTCCTCTTCCCCGTGTTAAACCTCTCTACTTCTTTTGGGTGATCCTCATATGACATGGACTCCAGGCCCTTCCACACTCTGGCTACCCTCCTCTGGACACTCCCCAACTTATCTGCGTCCTTCCTTAGCTGAAGACCTCTGGGCTCAGAAACTCTGCCTCTCTGTGCTGCCCAAGTAGCTACTGCCTCACACCAGTTACTTACATCGAGCTTGCTGGCCGCTGCAACCTCCAGATCTTTTTCAGACAAATGTTTGTCTGGCTATCTCTACCTCACTTTATCTGTACTTGAAAAGTTGATTTCTTGGGAGCAAGCATAATATTTTACATTTATTCTTATGGAATTTCATCATTCCATCTTTTATAACTTTACCAATTTGATGGGTGTGAGGTGAAATATCAGAGTTGTTTTCATTTGTTATTTCACTTGTTATTAGTGATTTTAAGCATTTTTTCATATGGTTATTGATCATTTGAATTTCTCCTGAAAATTGTTCAACCCTTTATCTAATGGCTCTTTATGTATGTATGTATGTGTTTGTTTATATATTTATATATATATATACACACACACACACACACACACACACACACAATATATTTATGGCAGTTCCCTAAACATCTTTTGAAGCAAAGCTTAGACACATGCACCTGGTTGACAGCTTTTCTTCTTAAAATAGTTGCAATCCACTGAAACCCTGAGGTCTTTTTTTATGAACTATTTTTTTAGTATTTTATTTTTCCCCATTTACATGTAAAACATGATTTTAAACATTCATTTAAAATTTTTTTTGAGTTCCAAATTCTCTCCCTTCCTCCCCCTCACTGAAAAGGCAAGCAATTCGATATAGATTATATATGTGTAATCATGCAAAACACTTCCATAATCGTCATGTTGTGAAAGAAAACAGACAAAAAAATACCTCAAGAAAAAGAAAGTAAAAAACAAGTTTGTTTCAGTCTGCATTCAGACACCATCAGTTCTTTCTCTGGGAATGGAGAGCATTTTTCATCCTAAATCCTTCAGAATTGTCTTGGATCATTATATTGCTGAGAATAGCTAAGTCATTCACAGCTGATCATCTTACAGTATTTCTCTTACTTTGTACACAGTGCATTTCAATTTCACTTTGCATCAGCTCGTCCAAGTCTTTCCAGGTTTTTTTGAGTATCCTGGTCATTGTTTCTTATAATACAAGGGTATTCCATCATAATCACTTACCACAACTTGTTCAGCCATTCCCCAGTTGATGGGAATCCCCTCAGTTTCTAATTCTTTGCCTCCATAAAAGTGCTGTTATAAATATTTTTGCACATATCGATCCTTTTACTTTTTGTTTTTTATCTCTTTTGAGATACAGACTGAGTAGTGGTATTGCTAGGTCAAAAGATAGGCATGGTTTTTTAGCCCTTTGGCCAGTTCCAAATTGCTCTACAGAATGTTTGAATCAGTTCACAACTCCATCAACAATGCATTAATGTCTCATTTTTCCCATATCCCATCTAACATTTGTCATTTACCTTTTCTGTCCTGTTAGCCAATCTAATAGGCATGAGGTAGTATCTCAGAATTGTTTTAATTTGCATTTCTCTACTCAGTGGTGAGTTAGAGTAATTTTCCATACGGCTGTAGATAGTTTTGATTACTTCATCTGAAAGCTAATCATATCTTTCGATCATTTACCAATTGGGGAGTGGCTCTTATTTTTTATAAATTTGACTCAGTTCTCTATAGGTTTGAGAAATGAGAGGCCTTTATCAGAGAAACTTGTTTCAAAATTTTTTTCACAGATACTATTGCTAACTGTATTTTCCTCTATTCTATTCCCTCCCATTTATTCTATTGTCTCTCTCCTTTCACCATGTCCTTCCTTAAAAATGTTTTGCTTCTGACTACCCCCTCCTCCAACCTGCCCTCCCTTCTATCACCACCCCTCCCCTTCTCTTATCCCCTTCCCCTCCTGCTTTCCTGTAGGGGATAACAGATCATGAATTACTTTTTAAAAAAAATATATTTTATTTATTTTGATCAACCAAGGTCCCTGCTCTCTGCCCCCTCCCCTCCACCGAGAATATAAGAAAAACAAAACCCGTCACACACACACATAGTTGATCGAAATGACTTTTTATGTTGGCCATGTCCACAAATATTGTCTCATTGTGTACTGCTGAGTCCTTCACCTCTCTGTCAGGAGGTGGAAGGCAAATTTCATCTTGAGCCCTCTGGCATTGTGGTTGGTCATTACGCTGATAAGAGTTCAGCACAGTGGTATTCCATCTCATTTATATGCCATAACTTGTATGGTTGTGGGAGGAAGAGACTTTTGCCATTTTCCCATAGTGATATGCACTGTTGCATTTCCATGACCTGCTTAGAAACCGTAGAAACCAGACAAGTGAGGATAGGGGCAGAAGGTGGTTGCACAGGCAACCGGCCAATCTCTCACCATGCTGGGGCCTTGCTGTACTGCCCTGCCGTAGTAGCTCTCTGCCAGGGACCAGGCAGGCTCCCAGAGGGCAAGTCTCCTTTCTCTAATGAAATTCAGTTTGGGGAGGGAAGCTAAGAGCATCTAAGGAAGCTCACAGAGAGTTTGTCTCTTAGCTTCAGCAAGTGGGGGCTCCCGAATTATGGCTACTGGCTAATATTTGAACTTTAATCAACTTTCTGGGCTGTTAGCATTGGCGAATTGTTTTCTGGGGGCACGTGCCACTGCAATGAATGCTTCAGGACTTTTTAATTGCTCCTTTTTGGGTTTTTTTTGATTTGACAGATATCCTGTATAATGGAAGTTTTACTGAGAAACTTAAGCTGCTTTTCAAGCTGCATGTTCCACCAGGTAAGACTTGGATAATGTCAGGTGCTGTAGAGTAGGCATTAGGGGGCACTCCTTAGTGAAAATGCCAGTGACTTGGAGTCTTTGAGAGAGTTGCCTGGGCACTGAGATCCTCGGGCTGTAGATCTGAGCTGGAAAGAATATTAGGGTCTTCTAATGCAGTCTCCCCATTTCATGGGGAAAGAAACTGAGGCCAGAGGAAATTCAGTGATTTGCCCAAGGGCAACACACACACGGAGCTCTAGAAGGCACCTCCGAGACCATCTATTTGGTCTGATTGTCCCAGGGAAGGCCTGAGGTCAGACAGCTAATGTCTCATATGTAGGATTTGAATATAGGCCTTCCTGCCTCTAAGGCCACATTGTCTCTTGATTGTTACAGGAAGAATTCAGTTTGAACAGGTACCATTAGAATGAGCAATTGAATATAAAAAGGCCATTTCTATCTTGTGGTTTAAAGTTCGTATTAACACTGTTTTGCGGATATTATCAATACTGTGAATTCTGCTGAATAGCTTGTATTTTATATATATATAATTTATTTGTTTTCCATTTTTAACATTCACTTCCACAAGATTTTGAATTCCAAATTTTTTCCCCATCATTCCCCTCCCCCCACCCCAGGACAGGGTGCACCCTGACCACCTCTTCCTCCAATCTGCCCCTCCTATCACCCCCCCTTCTCCCATCCCTCTCTCCTCTGTTTTCCTGTAGGGCAAGATAGATTTCTATACCCTATTGCCTGTACATCTTATTTCCCAGTTGCATGTAAAAACAATTTTTACGTTCATTTTTAAAGCTTTGAGGTCCATAATAGCGTGTGTGTGTGTGTATACATATATATACATATATACACACACAGATACACATATATGTTATTGCAGTTGATTTTCACGACAGCCTGGGAGGGAGGTGTGGTTATTGTTCCCATTTTACAGATGAGCAAACTGAGGCTTGGGAAATTTAAATGACTTAGCCTAACTAAGGTCACACAACCAGCAAGCAGTAGAGCCAGGATATAAATTTGGGTCTGGTGCCTTTTCTACTCTGCTACCCACACCAGCATTTAAACAAAACCAAACCCAACCCATTTGAGTCATCTCTTAGTCTGAACACTGAGTTGCATTGGAATTCAGCCAGAACAGAAGACGGTATCCATTTGGCATGCTGGCTTTATTAACAGTATTGTGCAAGGCACAATGTGAAAACACTCGAGCAAATCCAAAAGAAGAAAGCCCTCACCGAGTGCCACAGTGCTCACAACCAGTGGCTATGGGCTTTCCTGGGAGTGATCGAAAACAGCACCCCCTAGAAACTCCAGCCTCCTGCCAAACCACTTCTGTAAAGCTTCGACCTGTATGATTAGTTTTCCCAACCCTCTCTTAGGTGGTGTGGCTATACTTCCCATTCTCTTCTTTTTAATAAAAAGATCCGCTGTGTAAAGACATAGCCTCAATACCCTCGTTCAGCATTCATTGTCATTTTCAGAGGCTTGCTTTGCTCAGCTTTATGTCAGAAGAGTCATTGATGGAGTGTCAGAAGGGACTGCAGACTCCATCTAATGGAACCAAGGCATTTTACAGATAAGGGGAAACCTAGGCCTGGCCAGGGGAAGGGACTCAGCCAAGGACACCCGAGGGTCATAGAGCTAGAAGGGATCCCAGAAGCCACCTAGAGAAACTCTCTCATTTTAGAGAGGAGGGCACTGAGTCCCAGGGTGGGGAAGGGACTTACCTAAGGTTACCCAGCTATATAAATAAGTATTAGAGATAGAATTTGAACCCAGGTACTCTGACCCTAGGCAGCTAGGTAGTGCTGCAGTGGATAGAGCACCCGGCCTGGAGTCAGGGAGACTCATCTTCCTGAGTTCAAATCTGGCCTCAGACACTAGCTGTGTGGCCTTGGGCAAGTCGCTTAACCCAGTTTGCCTCAGTTTCCTCATCTGGAAAATGATCTGGAGAAGGAAATAGCAAACCACTCCCTGTATCTCTGCCAAGAAAACCCCAAATGGGGTCACAGAGAGTTGGACACAACTGAACAACTACCACCTGTGACTCCAGAGACGATTCTCTTTCCACTGTGCCAGCTAATAAATGCTTTTCTTTTTCAACATTAGGCCAAGGTTGTATTCCTCAGTTGAGTTATTGAAGGAGACTTTGTGAGTGACTTAGTCTAAGGTAGTGTTTTCAGAGACCCCCATTGAAATGCTGCATCTGTCACGTACTTCAGCTGGTGCCATTTCATGGGCACTTGCAAAGACAGTCCCTGCTTTGCTCTGGGGCTCTGTGGGACTGCATGTAGCCTGCTTCCCACTGGCATTTGAGCATTTCTGCATCTCTTTGTGGTATCTCTTTTTTCCTTCTAAAATGAACTCGCTCTGCCACTACCTTGGCAGAGACAAGTGTTAGTGAACTTGGGCAAGTAACCTGATCTCCCAAGGTTCCTCCCAGTTCTAGATCAAGGATTGTATGAGTAAAAATGGACAAATCACTTCACATCTCTGGATCTCTGATTTCTCCTGTGTAAAACAGAGGGAGTTAAACTCATCTTTACGAGGTCCCTTCCAGGTGTACATTGAGCTCAGATCCTATGGGTGATTTCCCCTCCCTGGGCTCCATTCACCTCTGTAAAAGGAGGGGGTTGGGCTGGTCAGCCTATGAGGACCTTTTTCAGTTCTAGGTCTACCTAGAATCCTCTGTGATTTCCCCTCTGTGAGCCTGAGTCTCCTCCTCTGTTAGAGGAGGGGGCTGGACCCGCCGACCTCAGGGGTCCTTCCTTCCAGTTCTAGAGCTGGAAGCCTTTATTTGCCCCGAGATATAGCACACTGGCTCTCTTATCCTATACTCCTGACCTTCTTCTGATTCTGCTTTTCACCACCAATCCCATATGACTCGGGTTGTCTCTTTCCAGCTTTTACTGAAGTGGAGTCTGTGAGCCCTTCAAAAGGAGATCAACTTTCCAAGGATGAACTTCTCCGCTTCAGCCAGTTCCACGGTAAATGGGCATTCCAAAGTTTAGTCCCACTAATGGTGGTCAGTCAGGCTCGGAGGCCGTCTCAGCTCCGGTGCTCTACCCATAGGGAAACAAGACAGCCTTTGTTATCAGGTGTTTTCCACTTCATCCATAGCCCATGGTTCTAGGCACCTTGGTACTCACTAAATCTTTGACTGATTTCCTGAAATACAAGGCTTTGTCCAGTAAACTGACTTATCTGGAAAATTAGGCAGAAAATGTTTTTCATAAAAATGTATTTGTAGTTTGTTTTGCTTGACTATACATATTTGTTATAAGGGTTTTGTTTTTCTTTCTTTTTCGGTGACCAAAGGGAGGGGCATCAGAGAAAAGGCATATTTTTGTTAATTTTTTAAAAATTATTTTAAAATGTATCCATTGCCTTTCTCAACTTTAGTATACCGTATCTAGTACATGGGATGATCGAGGATCAGTTAGTCAGCAAACATTTATTAAGCACCTTCTGTATGCCAGGTGCTGTACAGGGCTAGGGGTAGAAGGAAAAGTAAAAGGACAGTCTCCCTGCCCTCAAGGAGCTCACCATCTCATCTTTGTGTGTCTCAGATGGGTCATTGTGAATCTGAATTTTCATTGTATTGGTTGAAAAGGCAGCATGGTGGGAGTGGATAAGAGCTGTCCTTGAAGCCTAGAAGACCCAGGTTCTAGTCTGTCCTCAGCCACATCCTGGCTCTGTGACCCTGGGAAATTCACCTCACTTCTCAGGAAATTCTAAGAGCAGGTACCCCATCTGCACTGACACCAGTGAGTTCCTACTACACCAATGAGATCCCAAGCCCGATGCAAAATAAAATGGTAGATGAGACTGGACTGTATATGTAGTGGCCCCAGGAGTCCCCATAAAGTCTGGGCTTTTTGCTTTCCTTTTTAATTAACCCCCTGATAGAAACCTTTTGCCTTTTCCTTTGATTTATTCTCCCCAAATCTAGGCACCCAGTCAGATGGGGCAGTAGGCCCGGTTAGCCAGTGACATTACCATAGGAAGCCAAAGCTCTTGCATGGTTTTTCTGTCACAGTATCAGGCCATTTCAGCCAAAATTGGACCCCCGTGGAAGAAAGTGAGCCATGCTGATTGCTTTGCATGTGACAAAGCTAGGGTTCCTTCCAAAAGGATTTGGTTAAACCAAGGAGTTTGAAGAATGTCATGTGTTCTCTTCCTCTAGTTTCCTTATCTGCACGTGGACAGGAAGTAGGATCAGCGAAAGGCAGCCCAGAGAAAGGTAACAAATGAGGCTTTGGGAGTTCACTTAATTATGGTGCTGTGTCCCCAAAATTGCAGCAGCAATAACCATTACTACCTCTTCTGATGCATCCATTACTAGTCAATGTGGGGACTCAATCAGTCGGTATAGAGTGTAGCCCCTCTACGTTATCTCCTCCTTCAAGACTTCTCTGATACAGTGGAAGGAATACTGATAAGGGAGGCCTGGGAACCAGGGTCAGATCCTACCTCTGATACTTCCTGCCTAGGCTTCCTGCCTAGGCTACCTGGGACAAAGCACTTCCCCTTCCCAGGCTTCCATTTTCTCAACCACTGAACAGTGGAATTGGACTAGCTAGCTTCTGTGGTCTTATACCTCTAGATCTAGGATCCCAAAATTTCTCCCTAGGGGACCTCCTCAACAAGCTGGAGGTCATCTTCTTGCACTTTTGGTATTTCATGGACATGAACAAAAAAAGTCAGTGCTGCTCATTTGTTTTCAGACAGTCCTTAAGTTCTAGAACTTCTTGTATATATTTTGCTTTAGCAATTTATTTTACTGCTTCACTTAAATATTAGAGTTTCTTAGTGAGAGTAAAATATATGGTAGTCAAAATTTAATTTAATTTAAAATGCAAATTCTGAGTGTTTTCTGGCCAAGTAATAATAATAAATTGGTGAGGGCTATACAAATTTCTGAAATGCATCTTGGGCTTCTTACTCATTTGCTTAAAAGATTCTGAATATTTATTATTAAGTTCACACCGGTAATATCCTAATCAATCTATTTTAAAAACAAACGTGTTGCATTGTATTTGGTAAAGCCCTCCAGGCTGCTGTAATGTTTGTGTATTGAGAACATCTGGAGAAATTGTGCATGAAACAGCTCGTCAGGAAGCAGGCATGTCCAGACAACCAGATCACTGAAAATGTCAGTTTTTTTCTCTCCCATACCCCAAAGTTGGTCTCAATAGAAATAGAGGCAGAGTTCCAGAGGGAGGCAGCAGGGGACCGTACCTTCACCTGCCCTTGCTATGCCCCTCATGCTCTTTCTTTTTCTGCCTCATTGCTCTGACTTCTAGAAAGAATCGTCTGTACTCACTGCTGCTTCCTCACTGTCCGCTCACTTCTCAACCCCTTTGCAATCATTTGACTTCCAGTCCCACCCCTCAACTGAAACTATTCTCCCCAAGGTTACCAATGATCTCTTCAACACCAGCCTTTCTCTTCTTTGACTTTTTTTTTGATTCTGTGATGACTAATCTTTTTTTATATTTTTTTAAATATGTTTAGTTTTCAGCATTGATTTTCACAGGAGTTTGAATTACAAATTTTCTCCCCATTTCCACCCCCCGCCCCCACTCCAAGATGGCATACACTCTGGTTGCGCTGTTCCCCAGTCAGCCCTCCCCTCTCTCACCCCTCTCCCCTCCCATCCCCCTTTCCCTTACTTTCTTGTAGGGCAAGATAAATCTCTACGCCCCATGGCCTGTGCATCTTATTTTCTAGTTGCATGAAAAAAAAACTTTTTTACTTTTGAACATCTATTTTTTAAAACTTTGAGTTCCAAATTCTCTCCCCTCTTCCCTTCCCATTCACTCTCCCTAAGAAGTCAAGCAATTCAACATGGGACACATGCGTATCATTATGTATAACCCTTCCACAATACTCATTTTGTGAAAGACTAACTATATTTTGCTTCTTCCTAACCTATCCCCCTTTATTGTATTTTTCTCCCTTGACCCTGTCCCTTTTCTAAAGTGTTTGTTTTTGATTACCTTCATCCCCATCTGCCCTCCCTTCCGTCATCCCCCCTTTTTA
>CM053628.1:51544917-51570688 GCA_028646595.1 Phalanger gymnotis | reverse complement strand
TAAGTCCCTTGCAATTTCTTTTTCTTGTTCTTTTTCTTGATTACCTTTTCATGCTTCTCTTGATTCTTGTGTTTTAAAGTCAAATTTTCTATTCAGCTCTGGTCTTTTCACTGAGAAAGCTTGAAAGTCCTCTCTTTGACTTCTTTTTAAGTTTGGTTACTGTTGATCATCCCCTTCACCAGGCACTCTCTTCTCCCTCAGTGTTATAGCCAAGACTGACTCAGGCCAGTGTGGTGCTTTATGTTTAGAATTGGAATGAAATGAGACTCATAAACTGTCTAACAGTTAACAACAATAACAACAGAAAAAGGGTTTATGTAGCCATAACATGAAAAGAAAACTGATGGATGCGTCACTGATTCAGCTGAGCACAGCTTCCTCGCCTCTGTGTTGGACATGCTGACCTAGTGGTCAAAAGCCTGAGGGAGGACTAACTCCTGTACCTAGGCCGGTGGGAAGCAGCAACAATGGGTGGCCAAGCCTGAGTCTGCTCAACTAGCTAAGTCTGGAGGCTTTCCGTACCTTTAAAGAACAACGAGCCTGTCCTCCATGGCAAATACTGTGCCAGCCTCACTTGGATTCAGTGATACTTTTACCTCCTCATTCATGTGCTCCTCATAGTCCCCTTTGCTGCCTCATCATCCACCGCCCACCTCAGGCCTTTATCTGGAGCTCTTTTCTCTTCTGTCTCCACACTCCCTTGGTGATCCGAGCAGCTCACATAAGTTCAAAGTGGCTTTTTCTCTGCAGATGACTCCAGAGATTAGATACTCAACCCTAACTTCTAAATTCTTAACTCCAGCTTCATCTAATCAGTTGACTGCTGGATATTTCCTCCTGGATGTTGTCCTGTAAGCATCTCAAGCTCAGTCTGAGCAAAATGGAATGTAGGAGCTTCCCCCACTAAACCTGCTCCTTTCACTGACTGCCTCATTTCCATTGAGGATGCTACCACTCCCTAAGTCACCCAAGTTTGGTCCCCAGCATTGACCATCCCTCTTCTATAGTCAGGTTGCAACATTTCTCAGATCACATGAATACTAGCCTAGTTCAGGCTCTCAGGTCACCCCAACTATTGTAAGAGTCTCCCAACTGATCTCCCCATTTCCAGCCTTTCTGATCTCCCTCCATCCCATCCACAGTTGCCAAAAGAAACCTTCCTAAGATGTAGCTCTGTGCATGTCATCACCTGCTCAAAGGTTCCCCACAGCTTCTAAGATAAAATACAAGCTCCTTATGCTCAGGCCCTCCCTGGTTCCCACCCAGAACCATACGTAGGCTAGGGCAAATGGAACTTTGTCCAGGTATGGCTGTGTTTAGAGACTATCAAATTGATGTCAAAAGTGTTGAGAGCAGAATGACTGAGGCTCGAGGGGGTGAAATGGAAGGGAAGGATAGGACAGCCAATGCTTTGGGCTCCTCTATTTAACATGATTTGTCCAAGAGTGCCTTTCCCATGGGTACAGGCCCTTTCTCCTGGTGGACAGACTTCCCTAAGGGCAGCAGGAAGAGCTAGGTGCCTGGGGTTGTGTACAGACGCAGGGGTCGGGGAGAATCTATATCTGGCCCTCACAGTGCACACACAAACAGCAGGAATAAGACCACTTGTACTCTTCCTGGGTCAGGTTTCCCACTCGAACTACCTTCGTGTCTTGGGGGAGGGTATTGGGCCTTTGCCAATCCAAGCCTGGAATAGGGCCTCACCAACTGTCACCATGAAGAGGAAAAGATGGTTGCCCAGGGTCACAAGGTACTGACAGGGATGGTGATGATAGAGGAGAGAGTCAGGTGGGTAGAAAAGGATGTAGATCCTTCCACCCCACCCCACCCCACCCCACCCCACCCCAACCTGCCTTCCTAGGTAACCATGCATGCCTAGCTGGCACCTAGTTGGGAATAGTAGTTAAAATAGTAAGTTTTCTCCTATGCTGTACTTACCTCTCACAACCAAACTTCTAGTAAAATCTCCTCATACTGCTTTTCTTCACTTCTCCTCCTACTCATTTCCCAATCCCTTGCAGTCTGGTTGCTGTTTGTTTTTATACCACAGACATTTGTGAAAATGGCTCCCTCAGCCTCCCAAACACCCAATATTGTGAACTCATCTGATGTTCTAGCCCAGGGGATGTCCCACTCTAATAGAAATGAGAGCCACTAATCCGTATATAAAGATCCCGCAGGTGGCAGATTGACTTAGTTTAAGATGTAATGTTATCTATGTTTTGTTGTCTTTTTATTTATTTTGCTAAATATTTCCAATTACATCAGCAATACATATAGAATTGTGTGACCTGTGGGTTGCATGTTTGATGCCTCAGCTGTGTACAGCACTCTGCCTTAGTATTCCTCCACCTCTCTGCTGAGAGGAGGAAGATATATTTCATTATCTGTTCCCTAGAATCATGATTGGTTTTTTAGTTATTCAGGTTGGCTCTTTTTACTGATCTTTTCATCAGTGTTGTTGTTGCTGTCCTTGTTTTGTTCATCTGGCTCTGTTCCCTTCACTCTCTCAGTTCAAATGAGTTCTCCTGTGTTTCTCTACAATACTCAGTCTTGTCATTTTGTATTATATGATGATCTTCCATTGCATTCATGTACCGTGGTCCTACCATGTGCCTACTTCAGAACATCTCTTATCCCCCAGGAGAATATAAGCTCCTTGAGGGAAAGCTGTTTTTGTCTTGATATTGGCATCACCCAGCAGAATGTTTTGCATGTAGTCGATATTAATAATTGTTTATTGACTTCAGTGAAATGAGTGAAATCAGCTTAGTAGCCAAGAGTAAGGCAATTGTTTTAAAATTCAGAGAAAAGATCTCTAAGATCCTATTGGACAGAGTCTCTACCAGGGAAGATGCCCAAGGAAAGAGAGTCTCAACAAAAGAAAATCTGGCAGTCCAAACCTGAGAGATATGATATTATAAACGTGATGCTCGACTCAAGTCATGTCACAGTACCCTCTCTTCTAGATTCAAAAGGGACAGACATGAACGACGAAAGCAGCAGTTAAAAACCTGTGACTACAAAAGAATGGCTAGACCTGTTAGGAAGAATAAGCTAAAGGTTTTAAACCATGCCAGGGCCAGCCAACACAGGTCTTCTGTTTTGGGGGTTTTAGGCTTCATTATATTCTAGGAAAAATGAGTAACTTTTATGAGCTCTGGGGGGCCTTATCACAGCTCTCACTCCCATTCATGTCTGTTCCCCCAGAGCAAGATTGCCAGCTACCTCCCTCTCAGGTTTCTAGGGAAACCCCCATAAGGTTAGTGGGGTTCTTCAAATGCTGTTGGCTTGAGGCTTCATTCCACCATATTACATTTAGTATCTCTTATATCATTGATTGGTCCCAGTGATTAGTGGCCCAGTATCATGTAACCAGTTAACATAAATTAGCTTTTACAAAGAGATATTTAATGAAGAGATATAGCAAATACCAGAAGTATAAAACATCCCCCTTCCCAACTAGGGGGACCACATTCTCCTCCTCTATTCGTCCCTGAGTAGAGAAGACTCAAACTTAAAGTGTTTGCTATGAAGCATTTTCCTCACCAAGGTGACTTCCAAATGCACCACAGTCAACAAAGTGGATCTAGAAAACAATGTCTTAGCTGCTGCGTTCAGGTCATTGCTGGGGCCGGCCGTCATAAGCTGCTCAGGGCTTTGCCTACCAGGTGTGGCTGTCTGAAAACTCCAGAAGGATTCCTGACACTGTCCCTCTTACAGCTCCCTCTTCTGACCCTTTGAAGCTCATAGGGTTGTATCGTAGTCCATGTGGCGTCTAATATTCTTTCAGCTAAGGCAGGAAAGAAAAATGTTGGGGACAGAAGCAATAGCCAGGCTATGTGCCCATGACTTCATGTTGACCTGAGTGGGGAGATAAGACATTGCTCACCTATCTCCTCTCCTTCCTCTCCTCTCTTCCTCCCTTCCCCTCCCCTCCTCTCCTCTCTCTTTCCTCTCTCTCCTTTTCTCTCCCTATCTCCCTCCATCCTACCTGGAGACTTACAACAATCCTTGCCTCCTTACTTACTAGAATGAAGCCAGGCAGGCAAAGGAAGAGAGAGTTTGCTTTGGCTGGTTTTAAATGCACGCTCAGTTCTGTCTCAGAAGCCAATCAAATAACTGTTACTTCACATGGTTAGTGAATTGGAAACGCAGAATGACCACTTATGTTCCCAAATGAAACACTAGGCCCTTCCATTTCACTCGATCAGGAACTTCCCGAAGCCAGCTTACCAAATGCGCATTCTCCCAGGACTGAGCCCTCCTTGGCCAGTCTCCTTTACAGAAGGAAGGACAAGGAAGGAGGAGGTCTGCTCCTGGAAGTAGAGGGGATGATGGACAGTGAAGAGAAAGCAGAGCTATCAGCTGCTCTTTGCTTCCAAGTCCTCTTGTCAAGAAGACTGATCTGCAAGCTGGAAAGGGTTGAGGAAATCAGGGCTGGTGCCTAGCAAGTGTCATTGAGGCCAGCCCCCTGGCCTAGAAAAACTATACCCCTAAGTGCTGAAGGAGCAGGTATATAATATAGGCTTCCCAAACCATTATATATTATACCATGTCTTTGTGGTTTTCTGAAGAACACGGGGCTCTCACCCCAATTCTTAAAAAGGAGAAGAAGGGAAATTCTGCAAACTTCACTTTCATCCCATGCCAAGCTCTAGAACTGAGTATTAAGAAGCTTTGCCAACTCTGAAATCAAAGTAGTATTTCCTGTGAGCGAGCATAGGCTCACCAAGAATCCAGTTTCTCTCTTTGATAAGATTTCTAGCCCAGTAGATCAGGAGAATGATGTAGATACAGTGTGTCTGAATTTCAACACATCATTTGACAATTCGGATGGTTTTACTCGCACCCTGGTAGACAAGATAGAGAAATATGGCCTAAATATTAGGTGGCTTTAGAAAGTCATAGAACAGACAAAAAGAGGGTGACTTAGCGAATGAATATTGGCTTGGAGTAAGGTCTCTAGTGGAGTGCCACTGGTCTTTGGCCCTATTTTGGTCAAGCTCTTTCTCAATGACTTGATTGAAGATGTTGACAGTATGCTTTTCAAATTCTAAAGAAAAATGAAAACTCAACGACCTGGTTCAGCGATAATTGATTTTAAATGGTTGTAGTAGCAACAGCAACTCATTTTCTTACTTGGGCAAATATGTAGTGGTGGGTTATTGCTAATGAAGTGTTTCTATTCTCATTCAGGAAGGGAGAAACTCGATGTTCAAGAGTATCTAAAGCAATGGCAAGATGAGTTTCTCAAAAAAGAAGAAAACATTAAGGATTTACCCAGAATGAATCAGGTAGAGTAGTTTCAAAACCCTTACTTTCATTCGAGTGTGGGTGGGTGTTAGCCTGAATTACAGACTTATATAACATGCTACATATTATGTTTCCACAAACGCCAAATGAGGCTGGAGTGGGAGCCGATGAGTTTTGCCAATAATTTTGTCTCTAGGCACTCAGCTGTGTCTAGAAATGGAGTTTTCTCCTAGATTACTGGATTGAGCAAAATTGAACTGTTGCTAGGGCTAATTTGGAGACCCTAAGTATGCCCCTTGGGTGTCATTTATAACATACCTGGTTTGGTTGCCATCTTTCCAAGTATTAGACTCAATTACAAGTTGGTCATATTAACTTTCAGATAGTATTTCTCAGTGATTTGTGTTGGTGATGGTCATAACGTGTCAGGTCTTAGGCATAGATGTCCCAGTGCCTTCTTGTGTTTTCAGCTGTGTCAACCTCATGTTGTTTAATTCTGGTCCTATTGTATTGATGACTGTCAGGCTAGATATGATTCTGAACCCTTCCCTCCCCTTTACATATATGTGAGTACTGTTCCCATTTTCTGCAAACGAAACTAAAATCTGGCAGCCCTTCGTTGGTACAGGTCAACTTTCACCAAAATAAGGAGGGTCGTCGAATTTTGAGTTCTTTCCTGCAGGTCAGGTGATTTGAAACCTGAACCATATACTTTGAGAGGAACCAAACCCCATGTGTGTGATGGCCCAGAGTCACAGAATGTCAGAATCGGAAGGGTCTTCAGTGGCTGTCTAGTCCTGAAAAGCAATTCCTTCTATAACAGACATGGCGAGCTTTTGCTAGAAGCCCTTCGGCAAAGGGAAACCCACTGGCTCCTAATGCAGTCATTCCATTTTTGAAGGGTGCTAATTGTTAGGACGGTTTTCTTTACATTGAGCCTAAATTTGCATTTTGGCGACTTCCATCCCTCTTCCAGAATGATTAATGTGAAAATAAAACTTCTTATTTCATGTGTATATGTGTGTGTACATACATGTGTATGTAGTTATTTACATTAATCTCCTCCTCCATCAGTATATGAGCTCCTTGAAAGCAGAGACTGCCTTTCTTTTTATCCCCAGCACTTAGCACAGTGTCTGGCACATAGTAAGTGCTTAATAAATGCTATTTGATTGATTGATATGCACTGTGTGGTGTAGTGGATAGGAATCTAGCCTTAGAGCCAGGAAGACCTGGCTTGAATCCCATCTCTGATGCACACTGACTGTATGGCCCTGGTCAAGTCACTTAAGTTCTCAGTGCCCTAGGCAGGTCTCTAAGTTGCAGAAAAGGTGCCCACTCTTCTTGAGAGAGGAGTTTCATATGGGTATATACATAGAGTACCCACAGTGCTACTGGCCCTTTTCTTACCCTGTAATTTTTGTATCAGGCATACCTTCCCTGAGCCATAGTCTAGGCCTGGTTTTCATCTCACCAAGTCTCAGTGACAGTTCTGAGGTCAGATTTGCTTCTTTGGTTTAGGCCCCTTGAGTTCTTCTTGTTTGTTGCCTGTACTTTAGGCCTTTGTCTAAAGGCAATCTGGACCTTGGGTTTAATTACTTGTTCCTTTCTTGGATTTGTCTCCTATAAACTTCTGGATGTTTCACCAACTTTTCTTTTCCTACCTTGCATAAATGAACCAATGAGAAAAGCAGTGATTTCAGTGTATACTCAGTGCCAAGTGCGGAGGCCACAAATAGAGATGCAAAACAGTCTGTGATCCCAAGGAGCTCACGGCCTAATTGGAGGAGCCAACACACAAAGGAGGGAGCAGCTGCAGTGCAGGTGGCAAGGCCCAAGGCCCCTTACTGTTCAGCAGTGAAGCAGATGGCGATACATCTTTTGTGCCATCTCTATTGATTACAAACCCAATCGGATTCCATTTGACGTCACCCAGGACCCGCTTTCTGGGGTCCTCAGGAGCTGTGGCTCTTGAGGACGCAAGGATTGCATACTCTCCAGTATTTTTGGCTTAGTGGGTGGTTGCAGACACTCTTCTCCCTCCCCCTTCCTTTGTAGTTTAAATCCCATTTGAGTAGATTTGCAAGACTCCAGACAAATCCATTCCTTTTTACAAAACTTTTTAAAAAATTCCGAATTAAATAAACACCAAAAAAGCCAATGAATTTTCCATATACAAAGTGGAACAGAAAAAGAGGATTGTATGTGAAGCCATGAATCTATCACATACAACTTGCTTTTTTTTAAAGCATATAATAAACGTAATACATTACTTTCAGAACTTCTATGCTTGTCTGTATTTCCCCCTGAACTTTTTTCTCCTCTTTTCTGTCCATTTTTAAGATGCTTCAGTGGCCTTCTTTTTTTTTTGACAACAGTATTATTACTAGTGCTTTCCTTCCTCCCAACCCCACCCTCAAATAAAAAGAAAAAAACAGAATCCTTGTAACAAATAGGCACAGTCAAACAAAACACATTTCCACGTTGGCCACGGCCAAAAATGTATGTCTCATTCTGTACCCTAAGTCCATTATCTCTCTGTCTCAGGAAGTGCCTTCTTATTGGGCCCCTGAATCATGGTTGATCATGGCCTTGATCAGAGTTCTTAAGTCTTTCTGTTTCTTTTAGTGGTGGTGTTATTGTGTAACTTGTCCTCCTGCTTCTGTTCACTTGACTCTGCCTCAGTTCATACAAGCTTTACCAGGGCAGAAAAGACATTCTTATCAGCCCAATCCTTCTAACCAGAGGCCTGTCATGGCTATGTTGTCATGGTTCCATTCTCAAGACACTGTCTTCCAAACCAGCTGTTCCCTTCCCAAATATGTTTTTTTTCCCTTCTTGCCCTTGCCTTCAGTGAGCAGTGGTACAGAAAATACCACCTGTGGCCAAGGCCTTGACATCTTCAGAAAAGTTTTCTAGGTTCCTTTTGGCAGTGCCATTTGTACCCACAGGAATCACCAGAAGTAGGTAGTAGTTCTATATTTGGACGAGTCTTGGGAGGGTCTTTGTTGCATTCTGTAATCATTGCCACTTTCAAAATGGGAACCAACACAGAGTAAGAGATGAGTGGGAACTCTGAAGGAAGCAGTTGCCTTTTTTTACCCCAAATTTATTAGGGTAGTTTTATGAGTTGCCTTTTGACAAATAAACTTCTGCAGGAATTCTCTGTGATTAGAATCATTAGTTAACATTCACAAATGATATAAAAATGCCTATAGCTCATCTCCTAATGCCTCAGCTTTGTTACACTCCGCCCACAGCCTTCATAAAAAGGGCGCTTATTTGCACCGAGGTATTTATAGTTGTACGGAATAGGGAGAAACTGGAAGGAAGCCCAACACCCCACCTCTGGGGAAAGGCCAAGCTAACTCTGGCATGTCACTGCTATTGAGACTATATCACCATGAACAATAACAAATGCACAGAGGGGAGAGACATCTGGAAACATCTGTACAAAAATATTGTGGCCTGAAAAGAGCAGAACACGCCCAAAGAAACTATGCGTAGGCTGTAAACTGTTGTATACATCTATTTGAATTTACACTCAGAAGGCTCAGGAAAAGGTGAAGTGTTAGTTGCTGCTGAGTTGCTGTTGTGAACATTTAGAGGGACCTTTTTATTGATCAGTTGATTAAACAGTGTTTTTAAGAGCGGTCGTTCATCCCTGCTAGAAAAACTCAAAAAGTCATTCTTTCTTTTAAACATGCTGGTTGGCCACAGCATGTCTGTGCTGGGCATTTGGGGAAGTCAGAGAAAGAATTTCATCCTGTTGCTAGATGTTACCTGATGACTTCCATGGAGTCTCACAAAGTGCCTGGTATGTCGGTACTTTCATTGATGCGCATTGGTTGGACTAATGCACTTCTCGCCTTCCCCTCTGAATGTTAGCTCCTTGTGGGTGGAGACTATTTCATTTTTGTCTTTGTATCTGCAGTGCTTAGAGTAGTACCCGACATGCTTGATATTTCCTAAATGTTCCAGGTTAGAAGAACCAGCTGAAAACTAGCCATGGGGTAGTGGTAGGAAAGTATCTGAGAGACAGAAATTTCTGCCCCTTAGTAGACAGATTTTTCTTAAATTTTCCAGCCTTTTTGTGTGACTCAAGTTTTTTTGATGCCGTAATCGTTTTTCAATGTGCACCACCACTCCCCCTCCCAATTTGAAGCCCCCTTCGAAAAAGATGTTAAAAGACGTTAAAACCAACCAACTAAATAAGTGTATACTGCAGTCCACTTCTGTGTTCTCTTACCTCCCTACTGAGAGTAGGGAAATGGGTTTCACTGTCTGTTCTCCAAAACCAGGATTGATTGTTGCAATTAATTCAAGACTGACAGTCTGTTTAGTGTTCATGTTATTTGTCCCCATCTTTGCCATGATGGGTGAGAGGTCTCTAGATCAGCAGTTATGTTTGGGTAGAAATCCATGTTCTACAAAGTTCATTTCTCATAAATCCACTTTCCCAAATAAGTGTGGGTTACTCTGTTGTCATGTCTATTTTGTGTCTCCTAGGTACAATTTATTCAGCTCTCGAAGACCTTTTATAATTTGTTCCATGGGCATCCTGAAGAGGAAGAGTTATACCAGGCCATTGCAGTGGTGACAAACCTCTTGCTTAGGATGGAAGAAGTGGGGAGGAGGTTGCATGGCACACTGTCACCCGCCAAAGAGAAGGCCCGCAGCTCTGCCACCACAGCAGACCCTGCTGACAGCACCACCTCTCAGACCACCGAGGCAGCAAAGGAGCCCTCCCCACTTAAAGAGGAACAGCAGTGGTCTTTCGCTTTTGAGCAGATCCTTGCATCATTGTTAAATGAGCCTGTCATAGTGAGGTTTTTTGAAAAACCAGTAGACATCCAAGCCAAGTTAGCAGAGGCAAAAGCTTCCCAGCTGAGTTCTAGAACCAGGGTGTAATTTATCAGCGTGGAACCCATTTTTACCAAGGATTGCCTGAAGTTTACCAGGGTCCATCTAGCTCATTCCCTGTGATTCCTGGGAGCAAACCTCAGGGATTTAGCTTTCTGTGGCACAGAGCTATTTGAAGGAAACCAAGGTACCCCAAAGCACAATTCCATTCTTCTTTATAATAGTCTTAACTTTTAATATTCATAATGACAAGCACTTTTTATATAACATTTTACTTCATCTGCACTATCTTAAGAAATCTTGTTCATATCACCCCTAGAGGGCACCACCAAACCACTCAGTTAAAAAAAAATGACTTACCAGTAGTTATTTATGAAATAGTGTTGGAATTGTCAAGTTTGCTGTTGTGTTTGGATACTAGTAATGCCGCTTTGTCAAACTGACAGCCCCTTGTTTTCAATTCTATATGTCTATGTGCCTCAGTCTTGTGTAGATGTTAAAGTGCTTTAGAGAATAGAGCCCTTTGAGCCTTAATTGTCCAAGGAATATTGCCATTCGGGGCTTTTGTGTCCAAGTCTTAACTGAGTGACTATAATTATTTTTTTTAGTTTATCCAATATTATCTTCTAGTGATTGTCTCTGGAGGGACTTCCAACATCAGTCCAGGTATCTTCCTTCTTGCCTGCTTCTCCTCCCTTATGGCAGTGTGGTGTAATGGACAGAGTTGGCCTAGGAGCCAGAAAGTCTTGGTTTCAAGTCTTCCTCTGACCCATAGTGGCTTTGTAACCCTAGGCAAGTTACTTAACCCTTCAGTGTTCTAGGTAGCTCTAAGTCTCTGAAATGCAGAGTAGATGCTGACCATCGGCAGAGGGGTTTTTCTTGCTTGGGAGTTACCTATACCAGAGAAATGACAGCTGCAGTCCTTATCTCATGCCCCTCCCCTCAGAGTCTGTTTCAGATCTTGAAGTCCAGCATTAATTTCCTATTAGCAGGATAGAATTGAGAGGAGGAAAAGACTTATTTCTTTGATCTAAGAGCTGAAGAGGCTGTCTCAGGAAGCATCTGTGTGTCCAGCCCCTTAGAGGAGTTTGCACTTTGCTGATTAGAAAGGAGAGCTCGTAAGAGTTTTATTCTCCTGCTTTTGTGTACATGAGGGAACAAAAGTTATTGACAGATGTATCTGATGGGACATAGAATATTCTACATCTGTTGTCTAGACCAAGACTGATCACATTAGCTGTGTGACCTTGGCCAAGTCTCTTATCTTCCCTTTGTTTTCTCTTCGATACGGTAAAGGAATTGGACTAAAATGATCTTTATGGGCCCTTTGGGTTCTGAGATTCTAGGATTCTGTCTCTGCTGCTAATGGAGATGAAGAATGTCCTTTTTTCCCCCACAAATTATGTTTTCTGCCTTTTGTTTTTACATTCCCTACATGTCCTGATGACTTCCCTCTCCCCTCACAGGGAGCCATCCCTTATAATAAAGAAGAAAAAAAACAGTTCCACGAAATGAATCCACATAAAATAGCCAGTTTGTATGCAAAATTACCAGCATCCACTTCAAACACTGGACTTTTACCAGATGAACTTAGACAGTCTCAGATTAGTCTGCTTCGAGTTGGGAGAACGAAAACCCTTTGAAATCTGAAAGATCAAAGCTATGCTCATCCTATCTTCCCTGCTTCCCAGCTCTGACCAGACTCATTCTTTCATAATCAGTCATTAGAATGATTTCTCTTCGAAGAGCTTTGGTCTTGGTCATTTCACACATTCAAAGGACAAAAAAAAATACTAATAACAACTGGTGTTTCTATAGTTCTTTAAGGTTTGCCAAATACTTTCTGTAGATGTTTTTTAGTTAGGCCTCAGAAAAATCCCTGGGAGGTTGGTATTGCAGGTATTATCCCCATTTTTCAGATGACAAGATAGAGATTCAAGAGGTTTGCTCCCATGGTCACATGGACACTCAGATTCAGGTCTTCCTGACCCCTATCCCAGTGTGCGATCCACTGTGCCACATAGCACCATATATGGCTTTCTAATTAGGGTACTGGTGTGGGTCAAGTCAATGCTTGGTGCTTGGGGCCCTAAATCTTGAATCTTTTTTAATGGTAAAATGACTCCTTTTCAGGAAGGTTTGATTTCTGAATAAATAGTGTTCAGATCTACTTACTCTCTATTGGACTCTAGAATAAGTAGCTGGCCTACTGAAAATCCTCTTAGTTTAATTTGGAAGAAAACTCCCCGTGGTACCACCTTTCAAACGTGCTCAGCACCAGCTTACCAAAGCAGTTTTGCAGCTTAGAGACAAACGATCGAGGTACAATTGGCTTTGCCTTCTTGCACAAGTAAGGTTTTCAGAATCCTTACCTAAGGTTTCACAGTGGGTGTTAAATTGGCCTTGTAGTGTTGTAGGTATCTATGACATTGTACCAGACCCTGCTGTATACATCTTCAATGGTTTTTTTTGTCAATTGTTTTTGCAAAAACAAAAACAAAGACCCAAAGCTAAAAGAGCATCTACTCAGAGTTGTTATAATGATAAGCCTTATGGAAGATTGTTGTGTATTATCTTTTAGCCTAAATTCTTCGGAATTGAATACTTGAAGACATTCCGGGAGGGAAGAGATTATAAATGCAAGTTTAAGGGGCAAGTGATATATTTTTGGAGTTTATGTGAGAAATATGTTGAACAAAGTGCAGTAGGGGAAGCTTGGAGCATCAAAAGTAAACTTACGCAGAAAACCTTATTAAATATATTATTTAAAATGCCGTTAGCTGTCTTTATTACACTCAATGGACACTGACTTAGGCAATTTAAAAACAGAAAAAATGGTGTTCTTCCCTGTGGTCACTGAATATACATTATATATAATCTTTAGTTCAAGTACAGTGAAAAGAGTGCTGAGTCTGGAGTTAGAGGGACCTGAGTTCGAATCTTACCTCTGATGCTTATTACCTGTGTAATGTTAGCCAAGTCACTTCCCCTTCCTGGCCCTCGGTTTCCTTCTCTAAAATGACTGGGTTGAACTAGAGGTCCTTAGAGGCTCCTTCCAGCTCTAAATCCATGATCCTATAGTCAGGATTCAGGTCATTTGTTTTTTTTAACATTAATTTTCTCAGGGTCTTACCTGGAGAGGGAGAAGGAAAGAGGTGGATCGATCAGTCACATTCTTCCAAAGACAATATACAGAAACCTGAAATCAACAAGACTCAATTAAGCACCTACTATGCGAAAGGCTCTGTGCTAAACACTAGGGAAACAAAGAAAGGTAAAAACAAGATCTCTGTCATCAAGGATATACATTTTTTAAAATATAAGATTAATTCTTCATATTGCTTTCAAAACTGTCCTGCTTATCTGTGCTTTCTTCTGAATTTCCTTCTATTCATTTTAAATGATTCAATGGCTCTTTTTTTCCCCTTCGGTTTTGCTAACTTACGCCTTGGGGTCTCTCCCAGCTAAAAACCTAGAGAAGGAAAAACCTCATAACAAATTACTAGAGTCAAGCAAAACAGTCCACATAGTAGAAGTCCAAAACCATAGATCTTGGGGCCTCTAGTGCTCTCACCACGGATTTTTTGTTTCTTACCTAAATACAAGACTTTATATACCTGAGTCCCAAAGCCCAGTTGTGTGAGACTCTTTCTTTACTTAGTATTTGCATTGTTTCTTCCTCAAATGATCCTTCTATTCCTTAAACATTGGAGGGTTTCTGAAATAATGATTCTCTGGATCTGCCCTGTGGTGGAAAGTTCAGTATCCTGGTGGTGCCATTCCGCTGTGACCTTCTGTGCTCTCTGCCAGCATTGTCCTCTATCTTTCTGCAGACTTTGGAACAGGAGGCACAGACAATCGGGGCATTCAAGTCTGGATCCCCAACTCCCATCCTCTTTCCCAGCAACATATACGTCATTCTGCATTTTAAGTCTGTCACCTATTTGGCCTCCTTTTTAGGTTCTCCAGAATCATGGTTTGCCATTTCATTGGTTGGATTTCTAAAGTCTTTTAAAATTATGTTTCTTCGTGATGTTGTTTTCATCATGTAAGTTGGCCTCCTCATTTTGCTCACTTCACTCCACTTCATTTCATACTACCGAGCATTCTCTGAAATTGTCTTCTTCAGCATTTCTTATGGCGCAGTAACATTCTGTTACATGTATCACAGTTTGTTCAGCCATCTTGCAATTGTCTAAGAGGCAATTTAAGGCAGAGCTTCTTAAACTTTCCACTCATGTCCCCTTTAGCACTTCTTAAACTGTGGGTTGGGAAGCGCTGATCTAAGGCACCCCTTTAGATTCCAATTGCTTTCTTCTTCCCTGCTCTTTCGATCTTCATTGCCACTGTTCCATAGAGTTCTTTTAAAAAAAGAAAAATACACCATTTATTTCTTTGCAGAATTCTGAACTTAAACACCAAAAACAGCATTTCGATATACACAGCAGAACACAAAAAGAGAATTCTATGCGAAACCATAAATCTTCATTTCATATTACTTGCTTGTTGAAAAAAAAATGTTTTCCCCCAGATACATGTTAGAACAATTTTTGACATTCATTTCCTAAAAGTTTGATTGCCCATTGGGCATAGTTCCAAATTGCTCTGTAGAATGGTTGAATCAGTTCACAACTCCACCTACAATGCATTAGTGTCTCACTTTTACTACATCTCCAACATTTGTCATTTTCCTTTTCTGTCATATTAGCCAATCTAATAGGTATGAGGTTGTACCTCAGAATTGTTTTAATTTGCATTTCTCCACTCAATAGTGAGAGAGTAATTTTCCATATGGCTGTAGATAGCTTTAAATTACTTCATCTGAGATTTGCCTGTTCATCTCCTTTGACCATTTATCATTTGGGGAATGGCTCTTATTTTTATAAATTTCTCTATATATTTGAGAAGTAAGGCCTTTATCAGAAAAACTTGCTGTAAAATTTTTTTTCACAGTTATGATTACTATGTATTTCCTCCTCCATCCTGTGCCCTCTGTATATGTTCCTTCTAACTGCCCTAATGAGAACATTTTAGGAATTACAAGTATCATCTTCCCATGTAGGGATATGAACAGTTTAACCTTATTGAATCCCTTATGGTTTCTCTTTCCTATTTAGGCTTCTATGTTTGAGTCTTGTATTTGAAAGTCAAATTTTCTTTTTAGCTCTCAACTCTTTTCATCAGGAATGCTTGAAAGTTCTCTATTCCATTGAATGTCCATTTTCCCGTTTTGCTGAGTAGATAATTCTTGGTCATAATCTTAGTTCCTTTGCCCTCAGATCTTGACTCTGGCTTCATGATTTTTGAATTGTTTCTTTCTGGCTGCTTGCAATATTTTCTTCTTGACTTGGGAGCCCTGGAATTTGGCTATCATATTCCTGGGAGTTTTCATTTTGGGATCTCTTTCAGGAGGTGATTGCTAGATTCTTTCAGTTTCTATTTTACCCTCTGATTCTAGACTATCAAGGTGGTTTTCCTTGATAATTTCTTAAAATATGATGTCTAGACTCTTTGATCATGGCTTTCATGTAGTCCAATAATTCTTAAATTACCTCTCCTGGATCTATTTTTCAGGTCAGTTGTTTTTCTGCTGAGAGAGTTCACATTTTCTTCTATTTTTTCATTCTTTTCATTTTATTTGATTGTTTCTTGATTTCTCATGGAGTCATTAGCTTCCACTTGCCCAATTTTAATTTTACAAATTATTTTCTTCAGTGAGCTTTTGCATCTCCTTTTCCATTTGTCCAGTTCTGCTTTTTAAGGATTTCTTCTTTTCAGTGGATTTTTGTACCTCTTTTACCATTTGACTATTCTTTGTTTTAAGGTGTTATTTTCTTTGGTATTTTTTGTACCTCCTTTACCAAGCTGTTGACACTCTTTATATGGTTTTCTTGTGTCATACTAATTTCTTTTCCCAATTTTCCTCTACCTCTCTTATTTGGTTTTTAAGGTCCTTTTTGAGCTCTTCCAGGAATTCTTGTTAGACTTCACATTTTTTTCTTTGAGCCTTTGCTTGTAGCTGTTTTCACACTGTCGTCTTTTTCTGAGTTTGTGTCTTAATCTTCCCCCTCATCATAGCTACTTTTTTGTGGTCAGTTTCTTTTGTTGTTGTTTGCTTATTTTCTAGCCTATTTCTTGACTTTTAACTTTATGTTAAAGTTGGACTCTGCTTTCAGGTGCTATCCCAAGCTTCAGGCTTTTTGTGCAGCTCTTTTCTGTTCTAGTTCTGGGGGTCTATAAGTTTTCAGTTCTTCCAAGGTGGTATGACCTAAGGAGAGGTATGGTCACTGCTCTTCTGATCTGTGAGTGACCACAAGCATTTTTTTCCACCCTGGAACTTGACCAGAGTCCCCACTCTCCTGTGGCCACAAGCTCTGGTATGCTAGTGCTCTTCTCCATATACCCTAAATACCTTGGGACTGTGACTCAGCACTGCAATTCAGGATGCTACCTGGATCCACATATGGGCAATGCAACAGAGGCCTCCCTCCAGTGCCAGCAAAGAGATCCCTGTAATCTCTGACACCCTTACCATCTGTGGGCTGAGAGTTCTGGAAGCTGTGCCATCACTCAGTCACTCCAAGGCCCTGCTGCTAGTTTGTTGGGGTCCAGTCTGAGCTTGTCACAGCCTGTACTGGACCACACTCTGCTTTCACCCCAGTGTGACAGACCTTTCCTACCAACCTTCTAAGTTGTCTTGGGCTGAAAAATTATTTCACCACATCCTTTTGTGAGTTCTGCTGCTCCAGAATTTGTTTTGAGGTATTATTTAAAGTTATTTGGAGGATAATTTGGGAGAGATCAGGTGAATACCTGCCTTTTCTCTGCCATCTTGGCTCTGCTCCATCCATTCACATTCTAATGAGGGAGACCACAGGCAAATTATTTTGTACATAGAAGATATACAGGGTGTCCCAAGAGTCTTAGTGAAGTTTTAAGTTTTAGTAGACTTTTTGGAACACCCTATATAAAGAGTAGGTGGAAAGTAATCTCAGACCGGGGCCACTAGGTGGTGCTGCAGTAGATAGAGTGCTGGACCTGGAGTCAGGACCACTCATCTTCCTGAGTTCCAATCAGGCCTCAGACACTTTCTACCTATGTGACCCTGGGCCAGGCACTTCACCCTGTTTGCCTCAGTTTCCTCATCTGTCAAATAAGATGGAGAAGGCAATGGAAAACAAGTCCAGTATCTTTGCCAATAAAACCCCAAATAGGGTCACAAAGAGTCAGACAACCAAACAACCATAACAATCTCAGAGAGAAGTTAGTTTGGAGGGGAGGGGAGGGGAGGAGAAAGGATAAGAACTAGGAAGGTCCACCTGCAGGTGGGATTTGAACTGAGACTTGAAGGACACCATGGAATCGAAGAGGGAGAGCATTCCATGCATGGAGTTGAGAAATGGAGTGTCATGTGTAAAGTACAACAGGGACTAATGAGTGTCACCGGATCATGGATTATCTGGAACGGGAAAAAGAAGACTGGAAATCTAGGAAGGGGGACCAGGGTATAAAGGCCTTTAAAAGACCAACAGAGCACTATGGATCTAAATTTCCTCCTGTAAAATGAGGGCCTTGAACTAGATGGCCTTAGAGGCCCCTTCCAGCTCTAAATCCATGACGCTCTGATCAGGGTTTGGGTGGTTTTTGTTTCACTTTGTTTTGTTTTTAACATCAGTTTTCAGAATCACAGATTCTTAGATTTAGAAGAGACCTCAGAGACCATCTAGTCCAACCTGTGCCAAAAGAAGTGGTCATCTACCCTTTGATCGAGGACCTCTGGGGACCTGAGAGTGAGGAACAGTCTATTACTTTTCATTTCAACTTAGGATAGTTCATTGTTAGGAAGTTTTTTCCTTATATCAAGCTTAACTCTGTCTCTTTGCAATTTCTGATTGTTCATTCTGCCCTCTGGGGCAAAACAGAACACGTCTAATACCTCTTCCAAATGAGAATCTTTGAAATACTTGCCGTCATGACAAGGCAGGTATGAAAAGCATTGCGACATATTACCAACTTTAGAATTACCCAGGAGATGTTATACAAGCCCAGAAAAGGAGGCAGGCCAAACTAACAGCTTTTGCGGGTCATTTTTGATTACCCGAGATTTTAGCAACTACTTCCCCTCTAAGTTAAAAGCTTAATGGAGTCCCAAATTTCCCAATTTAATAGGGTGAGACATTTCCTCTCACCATTCCCCCAGAAATGGAAGTACTCTCCCAGTGATATTTGGCAGTGATTGCCTGCTTTCTCTTGTACTCATAACTTGCAGGTGATACATAATAACTGGAGAGTCAGTCATCTCTGTTTCTCCTTCTGGATTGGCTGATGTTCTAGTGAAGAGCATGGTTGGATCATAGACCTGCAGTGGAAAGCAGGGGAGAAGTGAGAAATGAAGTTCTCTACTCTCAATATCCTTCCCATTCCCCAGATCATTATTTTGTCCTCCCTTTCATTATCGTAGATCAAAATAGAACTATTGGTAAAGTTGGGGGGAGGGTCTTCTAAGAAACTCATTTTCTCCTCTACCATTTCCACCATCTCATTAGTTTAAGTTATCTCACATCCTTCTCAGTCTAGGTAATCCCAGTTCCTCAATCTTCTATCCTGTATTCTTTGTCCAGTTCTCAAATTATTCTGCTTTTACTCAGAACATAATTTTATTGGTCTTTTTTAAGGTTAAAGAACATTCCCAAAGAACTACCCACCATTGGGTTTATGTGAGGTATTTGCAGATATGTATCTGTTAGGGACATCTTAAGTCCTTTGAGGATCTAATGTAGAAGATTTACACTTTGAGACTGGTACTTTTACTTCCAGTTATGGCTATCTATTCAACTTTCCTATTACAGATTCTTATGCCTGGGATTCTGCTCTGCCCACAGCATTCCTTCTAATCCCCAGTACCCACTAACTCATACTCCAATCTGGGTGGGGAGAGGTTTTCTAATGGGATCCCCAGTCAGTCAGAGTTATAGGCCAGGTACTCACAGGGATCCCTCTATAGCAGAAACTTGATCCTGACTGAGCTAGGTTCTTCTTGAGATCAGCTGTTACAATCGATCCCCTTGGCAGTATGCCAAAATAGCCGGTCTTCTGGAATCAAAACCTTGTGCAGGAGGGATAACGTAATGGGAAACTACACAAAAAGGGAGAGGAGAGATGAAAGAGAGGGGAACTAGAGATGTACCCCTACCCAAACCATAGCTAGGAAGAGAAAAGATAGTAATTTAATCTCTCAACAAGAAGGGGGGTGGAGAACAGTGCTGTGGGAAGACTAGAATAAAAGCAATGGAGGGGAGGGGGAATAAAAAGGATGCCACTGAAGAATGTTCCACAGTGAAGGAGGGGAGGAGTTGCATATCTATGGTAAAATATGGAATTATAATGGACTTTTGTCAGGAAGGAACTTGGGTAGTAGAACACTACCTTCTTCTAGGAAAGTCTCATTTTTCAGGACTACACTCCATCCCAGGAGAGAGGATCTATGAGTCTCCAAGGGCAACCAGTACCCAGGGTGATAGGTGCAATTAGAGATACGATAACTGGCCTTAGGAGTGGTGAGTGATCATGTAAAGGTAGGGAATAGGATAACATAATGATTTACCTATAAAATCCTAACAAATCAGCAAAGAAACTGAGATAGCTACTAGCTTCAGTAAACTAGCAGAGTATAAAATAAATTGACAAAAATATTAGTGCTTCTATATATCAATAAAATCCAGGAGGAAATAATAGAAAAGGAAACTTCTTTCAAAATAACTACAAAATGCATAAAATATCTGGGAGCTCATTCAACAAGACACTCAGGAATGATATAAATGCAATTACGAAATGTTCTTTGAGGAATTCGTTCAGTAATTGGACAGGCAGGGCTCGCGGGTTGAGTCTAAACAATATAATATTACCTACAGTAAATTAATTTATGGATTTAGTGCTATACCAATCAAGTTACCAAGCATGTCCTGGCAGGGGTCAGCAAACTCCAGTCCATGGCCAAATCTGGCCTCTGCCTGTTCTTCTTCAGCCCACAAGCTAAGAATGGTTGTTATATTTTAAAATAAAGTTTTATTATACTTAAAATGTAAAAACCATTCTTAGCTCTGGCCATATGAAAACCAGCAGCGGGCTGAATTTTACCCTGGGGCCATAGCTTGCTAACTCCTGCTTCATAGAGCTAGACAAAGTAATAACAAAATTTATTTGGAAGAATGAAAGGTCTAGAAAATCAAGGGAAATAATTATAAAAAGCAGGAACAGAGGGGAAATAGCACTTCCGAATCTCAAATTATAATATAAAGCAGTAATTAATTACCAACACTTCCCAGAGGACAAGTGATTAAAGGATATGTACAAACAGTTCTCAAAAGTATTGCAAAGTATTAACAACCATATGAAAGTTCCAGATTATTGATAATAAGAGCAAGGCAAATCAAAACAACTCCAAGGTTTCACCTCATACCCAGAAAACTGGCAAAGATAATTCAAGATAAGAATAGTCAGTGTTGGAGGGACTGTGGTAGAGCTGTGAGTGAGTTGGTCCAACCTTTTTAGAAAGCAATTTGGAGTTAAAAGGTCTAGACCTTTGTTTCCGCTGCTAGTCGTATGCCCCAAGGAGGCCAAAAATCAAAAGAAAAATCCCATACGCATCAAAGCATTTATTGCAGCACTATTTGTGATAGCAAGGAACAAAAAAGCAAAGTAGGTACCCATCGTTTGGGGAATGGTAAAACAAACTGCAGTATGTGAATTAATGTGCACCTGGAGGGGAGTCGAAGAAGGACTGGAAAGGTAAGAAGGCCCAGGTTGTGAAGAGCTTCAAATGCCAAACAGAGGACTTCGTGTTTGATCCTGGAGGTAATAAGAAGCCATTGGAGCTTATTTGATAGGAAGGTGGGGAGGCAAGAGTAACATGGGCAGACCCATACTTTCAGAAAATCACTTTGGTTTGGAGTAGGGAGAGACTTGAGGCACAGACACCAACCTGGAGGCTATTACAATCATCCAAGCAGATGATGAGGGCCTGCACTAGGGTGGGGATTAAGGAACATATGGAACAAATATGGAGAAGGAAATGACAAGATCTGGCAACAGATTGGAAATGGGTATGGACGGGATGAGAGATAGTGAGGAGCTGAGAACACCAAGAGTGCAAGTCTGAGTGATAGGCAAGTTAGGAAGAGAGGAAGCTTTTAGGGGAAAGGTAATGAGTTCTGTTTCAGACTTATTGAGTTTGAGATGCCTATAGGACAACTAGCTTAAGATCTCCAGAAGACAGTTGGTGATGTGGGACTGGAGCACAGCAGAGGTACCAGGGTTGCCCTCATATACCACCTTGGAGGCCTTCCCACTTGTTACTGGGATGTGTACCTTGGCTTAAGGCTCAGTATTAATGACGAGTGTACCCTCAGGTTGCCATGGTGACCCAAGGAGGGAGAAATTTAGCTAGGTCCTGATGCTAGAGTTAAGAACTTGTCATTCCAGGTAACCCCATGACAGATTTCCTTCTCAGCAGAACTGACTGAGCAGGCTGAGGCCCTGAAAGGAC
Source organism: Phalanger gymnotis (assembly GCA_028646595.1). Lineage (NCBI taxonomy): Eukaryota > Metazoa > Chordata > Mammalia > Diprotodontia > Phalangeridae > Phalanger > Phalanger gymnotis. The sequence continues at coordinate 51,549,024 of CM053628.1, read as the reverse complement.
AATCAAGAAAATGATTGAACATTTGGAAAACAGTATAAAGGCAAAAGGGCTGAGGGCCCAAGTCAGACCTTGGAGAACACCCAGCAGCCAGTAGGCATGACCCGGAAATTCCCTCTACCAATGCATGTCAACACTTGTTTTGCAATTTATAATCTCAGAGTTACCTGAGGCTCTGAGAAATCAAGTGACCAGCCTAGCATCACACAGCCATTATGAGTCAAAAGTGGTACTTGAACCCACATTTTTCTGACTCTCAGGCCTTAGCTGGCCTCTGAAGGCCTTGCCAGCTCTAGATCTAGACTGTGTGTGACCTTGGGCTAGTCCCTTCTCCCTGGACCTCAGTTTCCTCCTGTAAAAATGAGGAGAGTGGATTAGATGTCCTCTAAGGTCCTTTCTAGCTGTTGATCTCAGATCCTTTGTTGGAAGCCTGATAGGGATGTAAAGATTAGTACGGCCCAGCCCCATCTTGGAATCCTTCTGCTGGGCCTGTGACACTCAGGGAAAGTGTGTGCTTAGCTTACTAAAGCATATGAGGATATGAGGTAGTGTGCTGGCCTTGGAGTCAAAAGTGGCCTCTGACACATTCAGACTGTGTTACCTTGGGCAAGTAACTCTACTCTCAGTGCCCTAGGCAACTCTCCAAGACTATAAATTGTGAGGATGGTAACAATCTACACTGATAGAGAGAGTTCCCTCACTGTGAATTCCTATACCAATAAAATCACAGGTCAAAGCAAAAGAACAAAGGTGGAAATCAAATTTTGGCCATAGGATTTAGCAATCACTTTACAGTTTCAGGTTAACTGAGTCCATAAAAGGTGATGTGACTTGCCCAGTCATACCAGGGGTCAAGAACAGAAGTAGGATGGAGACCTCAGTCTTTAGACTCCAAATACCCAACTCTTTCGGTTGCCCCACATCACTGGTGCCAGGGGCACCTAGAGGCCCATTGTTTGGGGATAGGGATAGTGCACATTTATGCCACCTTGGAGGCCCTCTCACTTGCTACTGGGATGTATAACTTGAGTTGGGGTTCACTCATCCTTTGGTGGCCATGGTAACCCAACAAGGGAGAAGTTTACCTGGGCCTTGATGCTAGAGTTCAGAGTTCACCGTTCCATTGACCATGTAGAAAAGCTCTCTTCTCAGTAGAGCTGAGTGGGCCTGAGCTCAACACGCCCTGAAAGGAGCTCTCATACTCAAAGGAGACCTGCTTTAGATTTGCCACAGCTCCCATGGCTTGGCAGGGATCAGACGCCCTCTGTGAGACCAGACAACCATGCCCACCTGGCATGGAGCAGAGGACTTGAGAGAGCAGGACAGCAGCAGCAGCAATCCAAGGAAGTAGCTAATTCCAAGGTATTACAGAGGGCCTGGCTAGAGTGGTAACTGATGTTTTGCTGTGGTCACTATCACATGATAGATTGGGAGACAAGAAGACCCAGGTTCAAATTCTGCTTCTGACACGAGCTTGTGTGCCCTCCATGAGCTTTGGTTTTCTTATTGGTAAAGTCAAATGAGATAATATATGTAAGTTACTTGGCAAATTTCAAAGCACATATCAATTACATGAAACTTAATTACTGTGTAATTATAATGACCAAACTTAGCATGGAAAAATAGAGAAGATGCACCTCCCAACATTTCTGAAGAGGTGGGGAACTATGGGTATGGAACATTGTATACACTGTCACGCAGTAGGTAAGTTGGTTTTTCTCAACTGCTTTCTCCCTTCTTTTTTTCTTTGTTACATTCCTTTGGGATAGTTCAATGGTAGGGGAAGGGATATGTTTGGAAATGAAGGTAATATAAAAACAAGAGATACTGATGGAAATTAATTACCCAAAAGAAATGTTAGTTATAATTATCGTTAATATATAATAATTAACTTTCCACCACGTTTTGCAGGCATGGCTGTCTTGGGGGTTCTATCCTGGCATCTAACTTGTACTTTGTCCATCAATGAGATCTTGGTCATCTCAGCAAAGGAAAGGGCATTGAGCTTCAGAGAGCAGTGAGTGGTCCCCTCAGTGAGGACCCTTTGGAGCTAGCCAGAACTGGAGGCTCTTAATACAAATTACAGCCTGACTTTGCTACTAATTCATGGTGTGATTTTTGGCAACTTACTTTCTTTTTCTAACCTCCGTTTCCTCATCTATCATATTGCCTGATCTATTTCCCAGAGGCAATTGGAGGAGCCAATGAGATCATGGTTGTGAATATGCTTCAAAGGGTATAAAGCAGACAGCAGAGGCAGATTAGATGATTCTCAATGCTCACAGGGGTGCAGCAGGGGAAAAAATGGTCAAATGTAAGCACTCCTAATATATCCACGGGGCAGGTAGATGGGGCTGCAGTGGATAAAGCGCTAGGCCTGGAGTCAGGAGGACCTGAGTTCAAATGAGGCCTCAGATACTTCCTAGCTGTGTGACCCTGGACAAGTCACTTTACCCTGCCTGCCTCAATTTCCTCATCTGTAAAATGAGCTGGAGAGGGAAATGGCAAACCACTCCAGTATCTTTGCCAAGAAGACCCCAAATGGGGTCATGAAGAGTCAGACATGACTGAAAGGACTGAGCAAGAATAAATATATCCATAAGGAAAAATGGAGACTTTGTGAGAAGAAATACCTTGGCCCAGGTTACTTGGGAATAAAGCCAGGTTGTTAGGATAGGCTGACTGCAGGGCTCACTTTCAAGTCTGTCCAAGTGGGCAGAAATGGAGCCAATGTGAGTGTGAATATGGGCAGCTGCATTTCGGGAATGACTAATCCAACCTCTTAGGATAAAATGAAATGCAAGGCTTTGGGCTGACAGTTACAATAACCTGCTCCCTGGGGACGTTGACCAGAGAAGGCAACACCACAAAGGTGGGCAGCATCTAGAAGGTGGTGGATTACTGGAGGAATATGGGGAACCACACCTTCAAAAAGATTCATTGGGGTCCAAAGTGACAGATCTGGGTCCAGGCCATGTGTACCTACCCCCTGGGGGGGCATGACTCTTAGTGTCCTAGCTTTAGAACTGGAAGGAAACTTTGAGGTTTTCATTTTAATTTTACAGTTAAGATCACAAGCTGGGAAGGCTAAAACAACTTAGGCAAAGCAGTAGATGAACCAAGATCCTCAGACTCCACTCTTTATGTCTCTCCTTGTGCTGTGGAATTTTTTTTAGCTCCAGGCCTTTAAACTACAGGCCTGGCACAGATAACAGCCTCCTCCTCTGGGCATGTCCCCTGAGTGACTAGGCATTTGTGAGTCAGCCCCCTTTAGGAACTTGGACTCTGTGTATAATCTCCCTAATCCATGAGGACATTCCAGGTCAGCCCAGCTAGAACATCTCTAGGATGCTGCCCAATGGAGTTTTGACAGCAGACAAAGGTATTCAGGAGCTGCTGAATATAATCCCGGCTCCATCACTAGTGGACCTTGAGATGGCCACTTTCTGACTTTGTCTCCACTATTTGTGCCATGAGACTGTTTGTTCTGACCTTCTTTTCAGCACTGGAAAAGGCGTGGTTAGCAGTTTGTCTGAAAAAGATCTGGGAGTGGAATGGGTCTTAGTGGACTGCTAGCTCAATATTGTGGAATGTCTACCAAAGGACCTAATGTGATTTAGGGTCATATTAAGAGAGGCATTGGGGTCCCAAAGTCTCTCTGTCCTGGTCAGACTTCTGGAATATAGTATTCAGTATTGGGCACTGTAGTCTAGGAAGGTCATTGGAGAATATCCAGCAAAGAAGAACCATAGCTCTAAAGCCAGAAGGGATGTTAGAGGTCATTGAATCCAACCCTCCTTTAATCAGCCATGTATCCTATAACAAGGGGTGGAGTGTGTTGTTAAGCAAAATTGTCTCATTAGCATGGCTTTTGTTTCTTTTGAGTGGAAGTACTTTCAGCTGTTAAGTGCTAAGCCCCAGGCCCAGGGCCCTGTCAGGTGTGAAACCTGTGTGGGTGTGGAATGGTGACTTAGGAGGGGCCAGCTCGGGAACCAATGGTCTCTGGTCATTGAGGCGGGGCTTGAGAACACCGGAAGCTCGGCTGCGAGGAGGGGTGAGCCAGGAGACAACTTCAGCAGCGGCGGCGGCGGCGGAAGGTGTGTTAGCCAG
>CM053628.1:51527316-51544417 GCA_028646595.1 Phalanger gymnotis | reverse complement strand
CCACTTTGTGGGTTCTGCAGCTCTAGAATTGGTTCAGAGCCATTGTTTTATAGGTTTTTGGAGGAACTTGGTGGGGAGCTCACGCCAGTCACTGCTTCCCAGCTGCCATCTTGGCTCCGCCCCTCCTAATCTTTATTTTATGTTTGTGTGTATCTCTTATTTCCCATCCTTCCTGACTCCTCTATTTTATTTCTATGTGCTACCTTGCCCTCCTATTACTTAACCTACCCCCTCCAGAGATCTCTCCCTTATCTTCTTCTACCTACCCTTTCCCCTTGCCCCATTAATGTAGACACCCCATCCTATTCCCTCACCCTCTTATTTTTTCATAAATTTAAAGACTTTCATCCCCTTCTAAGTGTACAGGGTGTTCCTAAAGTCTGGACACATAGGCAAAAACGCGTATTTCAAGAAATTAAATGAATGAAATTTTCAACAACATTTTATTTAATTGGAATATTAACAAATAACATCTTCAATATGATTTCCATCATTTGTGATGCAAAGGTTGATGCGCTTTGCAAGATTCACATGAACTCGATGCAAAAACTCCACATTGCTGTCAATTGCCTATGTGTCCAGACTTTAGGAGCACTCTGTATATTGTTCTCTCTTTAACCCAGATCTGATGTCAGTAGGGTTCCCTCTAAAAATCCCTCCCTTATCCTCTCCCCGCTCCCTATCCCCTTTGCCTTCTTTCTTTCTGGATTTTATAGGCATTGTTCCCTCTTTAACCCATTCTTGATGAGAGTAGGGTTCCAGAACTACCAGCCCTACTCCTCCATCTATTTCCTCTGTGTCAATTCTTCCCCTCACACCTCATCTGTATATTTACTCTTTTTACTTTTTCCTAGACAGTATTACTTTTTAGAATCACATCATACTCAGCTCTATCTCGATCTTTTTTTTCAAACTAATCAATTATTAATTACAATCTTAGAGATACAGTTCAGTTTACATTTCTTGAGATTCTAAAGTTATAAGCAGTACTTTCCAGGAAAGGGAGACAGTCTGTGAAAAGACATGAAAACCGAGAAAGCTATGGTTTGATAGAAGGGCTGTTTGGCATGGGTGAACAGGAGTAATGTATAATAAGTCTGGAAAGGTAGGTTGAAACCAAGATGTTCCTTGTCCTCACCAGGACCAAAAATGAACAGTCTGTACTTAGTGAGTCCCTTGTAATTAGTCTTTGATGTTTACCTTCTATTTCTCTTGAGTCTTCTATGTCAAATTTTCTATTAAGTTCAGGTCTTGTTGCAATAAAATCCTGAAAGTTTGACAATTCATTGAATGCCTATTTTTTTTTATTCAAAATTCTACTCAACTTTGCTAGGTTTGATACTTTCACCCACAACCCCAACCCACGGTCTTTTAGGTGTCACTGCTGCTAGGTCTTGTGTGATTCGAACTGTGGTTCCACTATATTTGAATTGTTTTTTTCCCTTGTTGCTTGTAACATTTTCTCCTTGAGCTGGGGGTTTTAGAATTTAGCTATGATATTCCTGTAGGTTTTACTCATAGGATCTCTTTCAGGTGGTAACCAGTGTATTTTTTTCTATTTCTACTTTCCCCTTTTGTTCTAATGCTTCAGGACATTTTTCTTTAATTATTTCTCGTATTATTGGATCAAGATTCTTTTTATAGCTTTCAGGTAGTCTGTTTATTCTTGTGTTTTCACTTCTTGATCTGTTCTCCAGATTAGTTGTTTTTCTTATGAGATGTTTCACATTCTCTCCTATTTTTTCATTCTTTATATTTTGTTTTATTACTTTTGGTCTCATAACTTCACTGGCTTCTCCTTGCCCGATTCTCATTTTCAAGGACTCATTTTGTTCCTTAAGATTCTGTATCTCCTTTTCCATTTGGTTAACTTTCTTTTCATAATATTTTTGGATTGTTCTTTTTTAAAAAAAAATTTCCTCAATTTCTCTCATTTGATTTTTAAAGTCTTTTTAAAGTTCTTCTATGAATTCTTTTTGGGCAGGTGACCATTTGACATTAGTATTTGGGGTAGGAGAGGCTTTTTTGCTTCAGTATCCTTCTCTGAAGACGAACCCCAGTCTTCTCTACTCCCATAGTAGTTTTCTATGGTTGGGTTCTTTCTTCTTTGCCTGCTCATTTAAAAAAAATTATAGCAACTTGTTGTAATCACCTCTAGTTCTGGGGTATGGGGGATGGTACCTCTGAACTCAACTGAAGGTCCTCCTTCAGTTCTCCCTTCTGGCCTGGAACCAAAACCAAGAACCCTACCCTCCTGTAAGTGTCCACAGCCAGCAATGTCCCCACCCTACTGCCTCTGCACTCACCAGGTGTGTGCTGGTTCCTTCTTGCCCAGGGCCAGTCTCCTGGCAGCACACTGGGCCTGGTCCATTATCGATAGAGGTTGGCTCAATCCTCCCTTGCTCAGACACCTGACTCCCCACATTGTCTGGGAAGTGGAAATTCCTGTGGCTAGGGTCTAGGCTACTTCCCAACCCAGCTAGCCCCAGGGTTCCCCACTTGCTGTTTCATGTGAACTAGCCTGGAGGTGTTTACTCTTCCCAGGGGACAAACATCAGTCCTGGGATTTTTCTTCTGTTCTCCTGTTGTCCCTGGAGGACCACTGTTCTGCCCCAACTCTTTTTTATTTTCACTGCTCTACATTCACCCTGAGGTGCTATTTTGTCTTGTTTGGGGAGAAATCTGGAGCACTTGGAATTTTCTGACCTACTCTGCCAATTTCCCAGAATCCTCTCCCAAAGATGGGTTATCTTCAATAATCTTTGCCCTAGTTAAAAGAGGCTTGGATATGGAGTCAAAAGACTGGTCTGAATCCTGGCTCTGCCACTTACCAATAATGGCTAAAATTTATATCATGCTTGAAGGTTTGCAAAGTGTTTTACAAATATTATTTCATCTCATTCGCACAATTCTGTGAGGGAGGTGCTATTAATTATCCCAATTTTACAGATAAGAAAACTGAGGCAGACAGAGGCTAAAGGACATGTCCAGGGTCAGTAAGTGTCTGAGGCCAGATTTGAACACAGGTCTACCTGATTTTCAGGCCCAGTGTCCTATCCACTGCACCTCCTAGTTCCACTTAGTACCTGAATGACCTTAGATAAGTTGCTGCATTTCTGTCTACCTCAGTTTCCTCTATTGAATGAGGGGGTTGGAACCCCCTACATGACTTCTCAGGTCCCTTCAAGCTCTAGATATTGCTTTCTATATAATGCTGCTCTCCAAAGAGAATAGAAAGTTTTAGAAATTGGAGTAACACCTCATCCTCTGAAAAACAGTACCTTGCTAATTCAATTCAACAATTATTTATTAAACATTGACTATGGTCATGCTAGGTGCTAAGACTCGAAAGGCAAAAATGAAACAGGTCCTACCCTCAAAGGAGCTTAGATTTGATAGGGGGGAGGGATTTAAAGAAAAAGTAGACACAAGTTTAATATCAATGACAGTTTGTTAACAATAGAACTAGTGAGTTCCAAAGGTCACAGTGAATGGTAGGGTAGAGAGTGACAGGGATATAGGAAGAATAGAATTGACATGAGGAGGAGGGAGTGGTGTCTGGGAAAAGGAGTTTGGGCCTAGCCAACCAATACCACAGAATTATAGTGTGACTCCTGCTCCAAAGCCCTTTCATATGGGACTCTTTTCTCATTGGTGGAGATCTACCCCCTGCACCTCCCTGAGAGGTGGGGTAGAGTTAGGAGAGGTCTTCACTTCTCCTTGGGCTCGGGCACTCTGGCTTCCAACCTCAAGAGAGAAGATAGATGAAGTCCACAGCACTTCAGGTTGCTGAAGAAAAAGACTCCAAGGAGACATGAGAGAAACTGGCATTCTCAATCCTGTCCCTATCCCTAGCTTGTTACACTAGAGACATTGGGAAGTTTCCCATTTGGTGAGATCCAAGACTCTCTTTCTTGGTTGAAAGGAGTTACTTCACTCTGGATGGGATAACTCCTCCACTCTTTGTTTTCTGGTATATATGCTTTTATATAATACTTTGGTTCCTGATTTGTCACTGATTTGAATAAAAGGATTTTGTTGGCTAAGTGCTACATGTGTTTGTTGTGGGACTGGTATTTGATGGGAAAGGGGTCAAGCCTTGGATATAAGGCTTCAAGTCCTGCCTCCCCCAATAATGAAGAACAATCGGTAGTTAGACTGAACTTGAAAATTACATTCTCTTACACTAATAATATTTAAGGAAGCAGACAGATAGATATCATTCTAGCATGGTACTCTTGCTCTCTGGGGAGAACAAAGTGGCAGCCCCTGCCTCCAACTTCCTGCTTCTCTTCTTGGCAAGAAATAAGGTCTCAGGAGGATCTGAGTTCAAATCCGGCCTCAGACACTTCACACACTTACTAGCTGTGTGACCGTGGGCAAGTCACTTAACCCCAATTGCCCTGCCTTCCCCCCTGCAAAAAATAAAGAAATAAGGTCTCCCTTAAAGAAGAGGGAGAGAAGAGGCTAGAGGTGTCTATTCTGCTTCAAGATAGACAATGATACCCCCATGGGGGACAAGTCCTCATTACAAGAGCATTCCCAGTGGAGCCATGGGGCAACTATTGTGACACCCTTCCCTTTACAGTTACAATGGTAATGTTGATTTATTTATGAATCCCTGAGCAAGAAATGGAAGGGGTGGGGTGACGGGGGTGGGGTTACACCTGTCTGATTATAGAGCAGTAAGGTATATTTGAATTATTCATCCTCCAATCTTCAACAAAGTCAACTCTACCCCAGGGCTCACACCTCTGTTGAATATATTTTCTCTCTTAGGGTGTCTGTTGGGGGCTGAAGAAGAGAGAGTGTGGTCTCAGGAAGGACTTTTAATCTTAGACTGGTGGTTGGGAGTGGAGGGTTTAGGAGCAGTAGGAGCAGATAGAGTCCTCTGTCTTGTCTGATGATCAGGGGAGAGTTGGGGTGGGGGGGTTCCTAGGCCTGGATGATTATAGAGAGGTGTGACTTCTTTGAGGCTCTCACCCTTCATTTTCCAGAAAAGGAGGCACATGAGCTGGGACAGTTCGGCCAGAGATAGAACAAAGAGTTTCTTTATAAGCTATTTCAACTGTATGAAAAAAACAAATAAAAACTGCTTTCATTTGGAGTCTATTCTGACAGCTGCTATCTCTGAGAAAGAACAATGGAAATCTTGTCCCAAATTGGGGACTTCATTTTCATTTTCTTGTGCTCTTGTAACCTTTTGTCTTTGCATGATGTGTTTACAAAAATTTTACTTGAAAGATGAAAGAGTCCCATATATACGAAAATATTTATAGTAATGATCCTGGTTTCACAGGCATACGATGATGAGATCAGCCAGCACCACAGCTCTGTAGACCCCCAGTTAGGTAATCAGTCTAATACCTCTTCTCTCCCACCCTTTCCTTCAGAGCCTCCCAAACACTGAGCTAACTCTGGCAATGTGTGCATCAGCCTCATTATCAATATGTACATCCCTGGAAAGTATGCTGCCAAGGTGAGTAAACTTATCCACAGCGTTCAAAACTTCTCCATTGGCTGTAACCAATGGTTCTACATGCAGCACCATGTTGCTTCCATCTGAGCTGTCTTAGGAAGATTCTGAAGATCACCTGGCAGGATAAGGTACCAGACACCGAAGTCCTTTCTTGAACTAAACTACCAAGCATTCACACTCTGCTTCAAAGAGCACAACTCTGATGGGCTGGCCACATTGTTTGAATTCAAAATGTCCTCTTGCCTAAAAGACTATTTTATGGAGAACTCACACAGGGCAAGCATTCACATGGTGGTCAGAAGAAGTGATACAAGGACACTTTTGAGGTCTCTCTTAAGAACTTTGGAATTGATCGTGTGACATGGGAGACACTGGCACAGGACCACCCAGTATGGTGTGCACTCATCAGAGAAGGTGATGTGCTCTATGAGCAAAGCACAATTAAAGTAGCTCAAAAGAAACACAAGATGTGCAAATTTAGAGAATCTACTCCAAATGTTCACATGGATTATTTGTGCTCGACCTGTGGTAGAGCATTCCGAGCTCATATTGGTCTGATCAGCCATAGTCAGATGCACTGTAACTTGACTTTAACATAATGATGTCATTTTGGTCCTCTTCAAGAATGAAGTACAACAACCAACCATAGCAGTGATAGCAAAAACCTGGAAACAAAGTAGGTATCCATCCATTGGGGAATGGTTGAACTAATTGTGGTATGTAGATAAAAGGGTCGGATAGGGACTGGACTTAAGATTTCATTGGTACAGGGAATTCCCAGATGAGGAAACTCCCTCTACCAATGCAGGTCAGCAGCTTCTCTGACACTCATAACCTTGGCAGAGTTGCCTGGGTCAGTGAGAGCCTGTGGTACTTGCCCAGAGTCATGTAGCTTAATATGTGTTGGATGTGAAACCAGGTCTTCCCGACTCCAAAGTCAAGTTGCTATCCGTGGTGCTATGCTGCCTCTTAGGTGAATGTAATAAAGTATTATTATCATGCAAGAAATGATGACTCTGAGGACTTCAAAGAAATTTGGGAAGACTTGTATCAAGTGAACCAAGATAACAACATATACAATGACCACAGTGTAAAGGAAGAAAATACTGAAAGACATCAGAATTCTTGTGTAGTAAGAATAAATTTTATAACCTGGACTATTGCAATAGGTTGCTGGTGGGTCTGCCTGCCTCAGGTTTCTCTCCACTCCAATCCATCCTCCAATCAGCCACTAAAGCTATCCTTTCCATATCTCAGGAAGTGGGGGCATGGTGCCTGTGTAAATCTGGTGGGGGGTGTAAATCTGGGTAAAATTTTTCAGCCCTCCCTTTGTACCAGAGAAAACAGTCTGAATTATTATGGTATTAAAAGATAAAAATATGTTGATATTATACAATACCATACATAGATTTTACGCATTTCTGAGTTTCTAAACTTTTTTAGTGTCATCTGCTGGCCTTCACGTGTTATCTGTGGTTTCACAAAACTCCGCCCAAAATGCCCATTTAATTTCATATGCCGACCTGCAATATATCAGAACTGCAATGGGGAAAGTCACGATGTGGAAGGGATAACTGTAAAGTGATTTCCATAAAGTTCTAGTCTAATCATGCCAACCCCCCCACCTCAATAAACTCCAGTGGTCCCTATTGCCCCCAGGATCCTCTGCTTGGCATTCAAAGCCGTTTGTAATCTAACCCCCTCCTACCTTTCCAGTCTTCTCATACCTTATTCCTCACCATGTACTCTTGAATCCAGTGACACAGGCCTCCTGGATGTTCTGTGAACAAGACACTCTATCTCTAAGCTTTGGACATTTTCTCTGGCTGTATCTCATTCTTGGAATACCTTCCCTCCTCATGTCTGCCTATTGGCTTCCCTGGATTCCTTTAAGTCTCAAGTAAAATGCTATCTTCTACAGAAAGCCTTTCCTGACCCCTCTTAATCCTAGTGCCTCCTTTTTAAATGATTTCCCATTTATCTTATTTTCCTATTTATATAGCTTGTTTGGACATATTTGTTTGCTTCTTGTCACTCCCATTAGATTGTAAGCTCCATGAGGGTAGGGACTGTCTTTTGCTTCTTTTTGTATCCCCAGCACTTAGCACGGTGCCTGGCACATGGCAAGTGCTTAATGAATGTTTATAGACTGAGCACCTTAATAAGATCAGAGGGATAGATTTGTCAATTTAGCATAATTCCATTTTGTTTTAAGCCTCCATTTTGTGATTGAGTTGTTATGAATAAGTTGTTTTTCAGTAAGATAAGCACTTATGTGGTATATCATAAACAATATGTATAGACCCTCTGATAGCACAGATCACCAATAGAAAAATATCTTTATCAGTAGCTTATGTAATAAGCTACCAATCAAATTATGAACATCTGTGGCTAAAAGGTATAAGAAATCGACCATAGGTCCCAGCCCTCAGACTGCTCCGGGGTCAAGACTAAGACAGACTCCTGAATTCTGTGCTTGGGACTCAAACTGCCTCTCTTCACTTGAGGGCGGTACTGACTGACAGAGACACATCAGACAGACCACTATAGACACACCATCGTCACCTGGGCAGAGAAAGAACCTTGTTGTGAGCATTGGTATGAAAGATACTTCCTGGGCCCTCAAAGACTCAGGTTGGTGGTTTGTTCTTAGAGATGGCTGATGTTGACATCATTTTTCATATTGTTTGTTGTTCAGTCATTTTCAACTCTTTGTGATCCCATTTGGGGTTTTCTCAGGAAAGACACTGCCATAGTTTGCCATTTCCTTCTCCATTTTACAGATGAGGAAACTGAAACCAATAGGGTTAAATGACTTACCCAGGGTCATACAGCTAGTAAATGTCTGAGGCCACATTTGAACTCAGATCTTCCTGACTCCAGACCTAGCAATTTATCCACTGAGCCACCTAGCATGCATTGAGATGTGTAAGTCTAATTGGCATTTCCATGGCACCAGTTAGCATAAAATTGGTAAATAAAATTGGTAAATGGGCTATAAGTGTGCACTGTGCACTACATTTTGACTGCTGCAATGACCAGAGGACTAGCAATGAAACAGGCTTCCCTCCTTCCAGTAGACTATGGATGCAGAATAAGGTTATTAAATATGACTAATGTGTTGGTTTGTCATAACCTCTTTCCCTATCAGACATCCTGAAGAACATCAGGTCACCTGAACTCTGCAAGCCCAGGCTCAGTTGCCAATTAACTCATCACTGGAGGACCATTGACCTCCTTCCTCCCCAAAGCCTTACTACCTAATGCCTCACCCCTTCCTACAAACCTTACCTTCCTCTGCCAGCCTTTCAAGTGAAGGAACAGCCCCTAGGTGTGGCCTAGTTCTTTCTTCAACACACCTTGGAGACTGTGAACTTCTCCTCTCTGTACCTGCCACCTAATATTACCCGTATGGCTCTTCTTATTTCTCTCCCTTTTCTTGTAATAATTAATCAGTTGTTATTTAGGAAAAAACTATCCAGTATCCCTCCTCATGTTCTCTCATCCCTAAACCAACCCTGCCTATACTTTCCACTGTGCCCTCTAGAATACCTGTTCCATATTGAACAAGGCTGTCCTTCATCTTGGACAATTCTCTCCCACTTTTTTTAAAAAAAATTTTTGGAGGGGGAAGGCAGGGCAATTGGGGTTAAGTGACTTGCTCAAAGTCACACAGCTAGTAAAAGTGTGTCAAGTGTCTGAAGTCACATTTGAACTCAGATCCTCCTGACTCCAGGGTGGGTGCTCTCTTCACTGTGCCATCTAGCTGCCCTTCTCACTGTTTTTTTTAAACTTAATTGGCCCTTGCTAAGATCTAGCTCCCCTCTGAAGACACTATATCCTTGCCTATTCTCTCTGGCACTGGCTGCACCTTTTCTCATATCTCCTCCTACCACACAGAAACACTGGTTCTGGAGAGGGAATCCCAATGAATACTTCTTGCTCCCATTGCCACTTCCAGACTCTCCCTTTGTCTCTTTCACTCAGTACCCTTTCTTCTTTTGAAGTCCACTCAATTCAAACTTTCTACCCAATCAAAATTATGGTAGCTATAGTATACCAACCCTCACCTTATTCTCCTTCCTTTCTCAAGGAAGTCAGTACTTGGCTCACCATCTTCTTCTCCTCCTTGACTCCTGCCTTTAAACTTGGGTATTTTATACTTATACTTTAATATCCATTTAGATGCTCTCTCAAACTCCCTACCCTCCTAATTCCTCAACCTTCTTAAGTCCCATGATCTTCACCCTACCTCAGCCACACATAAGGATGGTCACACACTAGATCTTGCAGTGGCCCACAGGTCTTTTTTTAAGTCTGTTTGTATTTGTATCATTTATTTGTGCTGTTAAATATTTGGTTGAACATAAAGGTCCACACTTAAGAATGAAACCAAATGGCCTGCAGCTCCGTCTACCCATAAGTACTTCAGATGTGTGAATGTGTGGCATCACGGTAGAAATACAAAAAGCAAATCTTGTTTATACATTGGAATTGAATATATTTGTTATATTACTAAGTTAATAGATTGGTTTGCACTATTCCAATTTATTTTTTTGAAACTTTGTATTTAAAGAATGTCATGTTTTGTTGGAGTTATCTAAGCTCTATACTTTTATTTATATTCATCATTTAAAAAAAATCAGTTTCTTTTAGAGAAAACAAGTGGTGGGGTATTGAAGTAAGGTGTGATGTCATTAACTTTTTTTTAAGCATCCTCTTTGTAGGCAGTTTTTGTTAATAATAAATCAATCAGATCCTGAAATATTGTCCTTACCAATAAAATACATGAAGTGTTTTATTATACTGATTTTAATGCTGTAATGTACTTGCCTGTGTGAGAACCTTTGTATCTTGATACATTAACTTTACATACATTCATTTTCTTTCATGCTTCAAGATTTACATTTTTATATTAGATTTGCTATTTCAGGTAACTTTTAAAAGTCATATGCAAAAATGTGGAAAACACTAATAGAATCAACATGAAACAAAAATACACTTAAATAATTAAATTTTAGATTTCAAAATTGTCAGATGAAGTTATATGTAAATATAGATGTGATTGAAACATTTTGTGTTCAAAATTCTGATGTGTATTAGAAAGAAATTGATTCATATAATGAAAATATCCTTTTGGCTTGGCTATTTTTTCATTGTAAATATTTACATATTACTGTTAGAGAGATTTTTTTTCTAAAAATATCATATCAAGCCATTTAAGTCTCCATTTATTATGTTCCATACATAAAAGTTTAGGAAAATTAAAATACATTTATCTTTCAAAAAGAAAAAAGTAATCTGTCTCTTCCACTACTCCCCTCCCCCAACTGAGCAAATAAAAAACAAGCAAACCCACAAAACAAATCCCTTGCTACACAGCTGTGTAGCCTGGAAAACAAATTTCCACCTCAGTAGTGTCTAAAAATGTAACTCTCCTTTTTCATTTCAAATTTGTCACCTCTTTGGCAAGAAGTGGGTGGTATGTTTCACCTCCATGCTTTTGGACTCATGGTTTATCATTACAATGATCAAAGTCCTAAAGTCTTCCAGGCTGTTTTTCTCTGTAAATTGTACAGACTGTAGAAATTATTCTCCTCCTACTACTATGTCTCTATCCCAAAAAGATGAAAGGAAAAGCAAATGGACCTATATGTACAAAAAAAATATTTAATAGCAGCTCTTTTTTGTGATGACAAAGAATTGGAAATTGAAGGGGTGCGCTTCAATTGGGGAATGGCTGAACAAGCTGTGATATGGTTGTGATAGAATATTAGTGTGCTGTAAGAAATGATGAAGAGGATGGTTTAAAAAAAGTGGGAAGACTTATGTGAACTGATACAAAGTGAAGTGAATAGAACTAGGAGAACATTGTGTACAGTAACAGCAGTATTGTTACGAGGATCAATCAGGAAAGACTCAGCTGCTCTGATCAATACAATGCTCCAAGACAATTCCAAAGGACTCATGATGAAAAACATTAACCACCCCCAGAGAGAGAATTGATGAACTCTGAGTGCATATAGAAGCATACTGTTTTTCACTTTTTCTTGCCTTTTTTTTTGCAGCATGGCTAATATAGACTTATGTTTTGCATGACTTCATATGTATACTGGCTATCATATTGCTTGCCTTCTCAAAGAATGGGGGTGGCTAGAGGAAAGAAGAGAATTTGGAACTCAATATTTTAAATAAATGTATTTAAAATATAATAAAAAATAAGAGATTAAATAAATGTTCTTCTAGTTCTACTCACTTCACTCTGCATTAGTTTATAGGTGTCTCCCCAATTTCCTGTGAAATGATCCATTTCGTCATTTCTTAGGGCACAAGAATCTCGTCGCACTGCTCTCTGTCCTTGAGGGGAAGAGGGATAACACCATTCCTTCTGCTCCTAGCATTTGCACACTCATGTGATCTGCCTAAGACCCTGAGAGAACATCATCCTGAAACCAAACTCCTATGGACATTGAAAACCGATCTGCATTCATTCCTCAATGATTAAGAATTTTTTCTCTGCTTGTACCCTTCCCCAACGCAGTGATTCTGAACCCTAGCTGTCATCATTAAAACTTGTTCTCCATCGCCTACTGCCCCATCCCTTCTGCCCATTCTCCTCAGCCCAATATCTCAATGCCCTGCTCTAAGGCTACCTACCCCTTCCACTGTGATCTTTGAAAGACTTGCCCTTTAGGTGACAAACTTGCTATCATCTTAAATCTTTTCCTTTCCCACTCTTTCCACCTTTTGGCTTTCACTGAGACCTGGCTACCTGCTGATGTACACAGCCTCCCTGGTCTCCCTTTCAAGAATTTTCACTCATTCCCTCTACTCCCTGGTCAAGGTGGAAAAATTGGAATATTCTTTACTCCCCTCTACCTCCATCACTCAGTAACCTCTCCTCCCTCGAGGATAACTTAGTTCATATCAACCACCCAATCAAAATTTTGTTAGCTGTTGTCTACAGTTCTCTAGGAGACTGCCCTTTTTTTCCTTAATGAGTTCAGTGTCTGGCTCACAGTCTTTCTCTTCTTTCCAACTCCTGCCCTTCTATTAGGAGACTTTGACGTACATCTTGATGATCCCTCAAACACCCTAACTTCCCACTTCCTCAAGGTACTCATGTCCCATGATTGACTCCTCCCACTCCACCTCAGCTATACAGAGACAACCGGTCATACACTTGATCTTGCCACCCCTCAGTCCTCTCCCAGGCCACCACCCCTGCACTGGCTCTATCTCCTCCCTTCTCCATCTTGACCCCTTGGTGAACCAGTTCAACTCTACACTGCCCTCTTGAATCCCTTGTTCCATTATTGTATTGGTGATCTTAACCACCCAAGTCTCAAACTTGGATTACTCCTACTATGTGCTGTCTTTGCTCCTACAGATGTGTTGCTGAATGAAGCTGGAGAAAATCATGAAGCTTAAAAAAATGCTCCAAGTTTCTTCTTGAAATGAAGGTCTAGATTTTTATACCAATAATTTTTTCAGTGTTATTGTATGATTATCAGGCATTAAATATTACAGTATCCAAATAATTGAAAGTGAAAATTGCCCAAAGGATAATGGAGAGGTTCATGATGGGTATGAGTAGGCTATAACACATTATAAACAAAGAATTATGAAGAGGATATCATTGAAGAAATGTGAACGAGAAAGGGGCCTGTCATGTGGTGAGCCTAAGGAATAAGCACTGTGCAGTCTGTGTACTCCATTGTTACCCTCACAATGTCAAGAGAAAATGAGGAAGGCTCCCTTGTTGGGTAGACTCCCTGTGGCAAACTTAAGGGAGGACATGGACAGAGGCACCTAGGATAGGCAGTCAGGGATGGGTTGGGATCTGCATTGTTAGGGAAAAAGACCCACATTGATGAGGAAGTAGCTAGATCACTCAGTAGACAGAGCCCTTGACTTGGGAGTTAGGAAAACCCAAATTCCAATCCTGCCTAAGGCACTGTTCAACCTTGGACAAGTCATTTCACATCTATGGACCTCAGTTTCCTCATCTGTAAAATGAGACGATTGGATTAGATGGCCTCTAAACTCCCTTCCAGCTCTAAATCTATGATCCAAGATCCCACCATGGTGCTATGAGAGGACAGTTCCATTGGAATACGGGACGGGTAGTGACCTACACCATTGCTGAGTAACCCTACGAGATCATAGACTCAAATATTGAAGTGTTAATGATCACGATGTTGATAACATTTGTGGTTATGCCCTATTTTAAGCAAGCTAGATAGGTGCAAATGCAGCTTTATAGGAAAAAGCCAAACATGGTATTATTAATGTTTCCATAGTCAATTGAAACTGGTTCAACTATTTTAAAAATGATTTACATATGAGCACATCCACTGAGTTCATTTGTACTTGCATAGTCAATTTTCCAAGGAGTTTCAGGCACATAATCACACAGCTCAACAGAAACAGTTGAGAGGGAAAAAAAATCACTATTGCCTCATGATTATCAGTTACAATCTGGAGGGCTTACCTCAACTGCCCTAATTTCTTGTGCACGATATTCTAAAAAAAATATCGACTCATGACGGAGGCAACGTCAGATGGGAATGTGTTCCTACCCTTAGCCCACCTCCAATCTATCTCTGATTCTTTGTTTTCCCCAGCACTCTAAACGCTGGCAGCTCTTGGGGACCCTTATGTTTCTGGTCTTGGGATGGGATGCTCTCCTGGGAAGTACAAGCTTTTCTCAGCGAATGTGGTCTCTTAAGGTGCAAATCTCCTAAACAAAACCCATTATGAGGTTCTATCTCTTATCACAAACATATACCTAGGGCGTACAAAGAGTACTAGGTCTGGAGTCAGATAACCTGGGTTTGAATCCCTGTTCTACCACTTACTATCTGTGTGACCTTGGGCAAGTCATTTCTCCTCTCTGGGCCTCAGTTTCCTCATCTATAAAAGAAGGGGGTTGGGCTAGATGGTTTCTGAAGTCCCAGCTGCAGAGCTAGGATCCCTTGTGTGACCTTGAGCAGTTCCCTTTCCATCGCTGGGCCTCAGTTTCCTCCACTGTTGGACTAGATGGTTTCTGAGGTCTCTCCCAAATCTAGGTCTATGATTCCATTTTAAATATCTCCGAGGATTTCAATAGAGATCTAAGCTAGGCAACCATGTATCTTGGCTGGTGGGTAGGGTGATCTGACTGGTCTTCCAATCCTGAATGTTTGCTTATGATATGAACTTTATTTTCAATGAAGGCACAAACACTTAATATGCTATGACTTTTATTATCTTATTTACATTGGTTTCCAAGAAAGTCAATACAAATCATGGACGTATTTACAGTACTTCAATCACAATATCAAGTTAGAATGTGATGATTTCATTCATATCAAATACGTCGAACAAAATACGTTAGTTGGTGAAATTCTGCAAGCGTCAGTACTGGGGTTAAAAAAACAAGCGAAACATTCTAAAGTAAAAGTTAAGCCACAGAGAATAAAAATAAAGTGCATTTTAAAGTCTCACTAGTTAGCTTTGGTGGATGAAGCAAACTTTTATATTAAGGCACCTGGCGTCCTCTCCTCTCTCCCTCAAACTCCAAGAAAATCTATCTAACAAGCGTGTAGCTACATTAAAGAATTTCGGTTTCAATCTCACGATTTCAACTCAGTGAAGTCAAATTGAACGTCACCACTTCCGAGAACCACTCTCTACACAAGCCATTTTGTAGATTCATTCTTGTAGACTAAAATTAATATATCAGCAGGATTGTCATACTCTTCTACACTCATATTTAAAATTTTGTGCCAATTTATGTAGTGTGCTTTTAAAAAATCTCATAAGTCAAGTTTGGGATGGGTACACAGTATGTGAATTGAATGCTTGTGGAACTGGATCTGATTTTTTCCCTAAGGGGTCTTTTGTTTTAGTAAAATTTTGACTAGAACATAATATGCCAGATTCTTTCAGTAAATTTATCTGTATCTGATAACAGATATTTCACTCGTGAATTTCTGTTTAACCTGCTTTTGAGAACCAGAAATTACTAAATGGGGATTGAACTTGAATTTGAAAGTTAATCAATTTATGTGGCTATGAATTTAATGTGGTTAAAGCAGGCGTTTCATTAAACAGTTATTTATCTAATGCTTGCATTGATTTTAAGATCAGATCAATAGGACCATTTGGAGAAAAACTGATGTCTTTATAGTCTCTGACAGATTTTTTTTTTTAATTAAAGCAAGGGGCTACCGTAAGCTATGCAATTTTGGCTGCTCCATATTTAAACACCAACATTTTCCTAAGAAATTGTTGCTAATGCAAAAACAATTCTTTGAAAAGCTCTCCTGAACACTGAAAGTCTCCATCACAAACTGTTGAGAGGAATCTTACCTATGAATAGTGTTAACATGAGCTGGTGGAAAATGAGATAGTTTAATAGGTTAAATATGATGAGCCATTTAAGCGTGATCTATTAAATAATCTTAACATTTCCAGTATCCCTGCTGCTATGTTAAACCAGGTCATTAATAGCAAAATGTACTCTGGTTGGCAATTCTATCTTTAACCAAAGGTTCGAATTTTCCACTGGTACACATTTCAGGACTTAATTGGATGGATAGGAGCCTCAAGAACGGAAGGCTCGTCTGCTTCAAATGCGGGGTTGTCAAGCTGGGGAAGGACATCCACTGCCACAGAACTTGCGTCGTGGTTGACTAGACGCAGATGATCATCTTTAAAAAGAAATAGAAAGTTTAGGACCACGTCATAGTTAGATGCAGCCAAGAACTACCCCAAAGGTTAAGTATTTCCTTTTCCCAAATTCAACTCAAATGTCGAGCAAAGCATTGCGCATAGAACCAAAAAAGGAAGCAGGCCATGCCCTCAAAGACCTTACATGGTACCTACAGGCCATGCCCTCAAAGACCTGACCAGGTACCTGGAGATCCATCTGACACTCACAGAGGTAAGTCAATAGAAGGTCATTTGAGGAGAGCTCCTTAACAACTGGAAGGTAGAGGTAGGGTAGAGATCTAGGAGGGCCTCATGGAGGAGGAGGCACCTGAGGTGAGCCTTGAAGGACGCTAAAAGGTATGTCTGAGAAGGGAGTGGATTCAGGCCTAAGATAAAGTTTGTGAGAGAGCCCCAAGATAGGAGTGGCATAACACGTTTGAGGAACAGCTAGTAGTTTTGGGGCATTTAAAGCACTTCCTAAGCCAGCCCCTTCCTACGCTTTCTTCCTCTCCATGGACCCCATGATCCAGCTACATCAGTCTACTTGCTGCTCCTCACACATGAAATTCCATCCCCCACCTCTGGGCATTTGCACTGACCATCCCCCACGCCAGGAATGCTCTCCCTCCTCATCTTCGACTCCTAACTTCCCTGGCTTCCTTTAAAACTCAGCTCAAATCCCACTTTTTATGGGAGGCCCTTCCTGGTCCCCCCCAGCTTCTAGAGACTTCCCTCAGAGAATACTTTCCGTTTCCACTGTATGTACATCATTATTTGCATCTTCTCTCTCCCATTAGAATGTGAGATCCTTGAGGGCAGAGACCGTGTTTTTGCCTTTCTTTGTATCCCAAGCGCTCAGCACAGTGCCTGGCACATAGTAAGTGCTTAATAAATGCTTGTTGTTTGATTTAATTGACTGGAGAC
>CM053628.1:51495477-51526816 GCA_028646595.1 Phalanger gymnotis | reverse complement strand
TTCTGGACCCAACTCTACCCTCTAAATCCATACACCCCCCCCAACCCCCTTTGCTCAGCTGCAGCTGCCCGGGCTGCAACTGGGGAAGGGGCAGAGAGGGAGCCTGCCTCAGGCAGGAGCAGCCTGACCTTTACAGGAATTTTGGACACGGGCAGTGAAATCAGCTCAGCTTTGAAGTCTCCCAAAAGCAAAGAGAGGGAGAAAAAACAAAAAATAAATACATAAAACAACCCCCTAATGTGACGATGGAAAAAAATTAAGGTCACACAAAGGCCTGGCGGGGTATGTGGAGGCGAGCAGAGCCAGCCTGTTCATTGTAAAGTGTCACAAAACCAGCCAGTTTCAGACTTAGGCACATGTTGTTATATTGCAATGGAACACCATCCGGTCTCTTTGCCAGCCGCCTGGATTGCGGCTATGGCCCATTATTCACTTGTAAAAGTTAATTAAAACACAGGGTCCTCGCCAGAAACAAAGAAGCCAAATCAGCCCGAGCTAAGCTGATTCAAGCCCCGGCCAACCACCCCCTGGTTGAGACCAAGGCCTCGCTCCTTAGGTCCTTCAGGAGGACTCAAGAGATAGAGCTGTGACCTTGACCCTTTGCTTGCCACATACACCAAAGGCGAGGAGCTCTCTGGCCCTGGATGGCTCAGTGGGAAACTTGTGACCAGCCTGCTTTACCTTCGGCTAGTGCCCACCTCCCCAGTCTCAACTGCAAATGGGACTCTCATCTTTCCAATAAAAGAAACTCAATCAATAAGCATTTCTTAATAAACACTTCCTGCTCAAACATGCCAGGCACTGTGCTAGTCTGAGAATGCAAAGGCAATGGATGAAATAATTTCCACTCTCGGGGAGCTCCTTATTGTGAAATCGCCACACTAAAGTCCACGTCGGTGCCACATCTGGGGACGGCCTAAGGCGAGACCCTTCCAAAGCCTTAGCTTCTCAGAAATTCTCCAATGGCCTTCGAGTTCACTGGCTAGTTTTCTAGGTCTGACATGTGGCATTGGTCCGTTTAGCTGTGGCATTCAGGACGGAAGCTCTCCGTGAGGGGAGAGCTTGATTTTTGTCCAGGGTCTAGAACGGTGCGTCATATGTAGTAGGAAATTCACAAACATTTGTGGACTGACTGTTTGACGGCTCCCCTGATTGAAAGCTTCTTGGGGGCAGGGACTATTGCTTTTTGTCTTTACATCCCTGAAGCACTTAGCACAGTGTCTGGACAGAACAGGTGCTTAAGAAATGCTTCTTGGTCCACTGATATGCCTACTCTTACAGGATGTAGTCTCCCTAGTAGAATGGAAGCTCTCTGAGGGTGTGACTGGCACACAGTAGGTATTTCCTTAATGCTATTCGACTGATTGACGATAGCAGACCAACTCACTGATCTGCTAACACCTGGGAAAGCACTAGGTAGTAATTATCTCTATGAAGAAACAAAAATGCCAAATCAGAATTTCAGAAATGCCTTGGATTCGGCCCCACGTAGTCCTTGTGAAAAAGCCAGGACTGCCCCAAAACTGGCAGGAGGGCCACATCCAAAATATAGTCATCAATGGTCTGTGGTTAACCTGAAAGGGTAAACTGAGGCACATCTTACAAGGTTTTGTTCTGAAGCTAGCCCTAATGATGCTGATGATTAGTAGCATTTATATAATGCTTTAAGATTTGCAAAGCACTTTACAAATATCATTTCATTTGATCCTCACAACAAGTTTGGGAGGCAGGAACTATTATTATCCCCATTTTGCAGATGTGGAAACTGAGGCTGAGATAGTTTTAGTGACTTTCTTAGGGTCACACAGCTAGGAAGTATCTGAGACAGGATTTGAACTGAGCTCTTCCTGACTCCCACTTCCTGCATTCTCTCCCCTGCACCACGTAGCTGCCACTAGTGAATGTTTGTGTCTAGTCAACAAAGTTGAACTGCACAAAGTGAGTCTTTCAGGAGTTTAGAGGAAGGTGTTCAATATTTGGAAGAGGGCAGAGAAAGCTTTACACAGAGGGTAGCATTTGAACTTGGTTTTCAAAGAACTGAAACTGGTAAGATCTTAGCACTAAGGGACCTTAGAGTTCCATGAGCTTCGAAGAGGCAGAGATGGGCTTCGTTGATGGGGATCTCCAAAGGAGGACACTGGGTATAATGGTAAAAGATGATAGCTAAGGTACCTGGACGAGTCTGAAACCAGAATGGCAGCTCAAAGGACAAAGCCGGCTCAAAGCCAAGGCATGCTGAGTGTCCCCAAATTTTTAGTGCCATTCTAAGCTTTCATAGGAAACAAAGGAAGGTGTTGGCAGAGTGTAAGAGACTGAAGGAGTCAGACTGTTGCAAGTTAAGAGGGTATGGAAACGCTACAAAGGGCAGAAGATGGGTTATATGGTCCAAAGACAAAAAAAATGGTGTCCAAGAATCACAAATGCAAAAAAAAGGTAGAATTCTAATGATAGTCACGGCTAATGGAAAGAAGCGTTTGGCCCGAAAATCTGGAGAACGATGGGTTCCAATAACCACCTCATAGACGCCTTGGAGCTGTGTGAGCCTAGGCAAGGCAACTAACTTCTCTGTTCAGAACCAGTGTCCATTTGAATTCCTGGAGAGGGATTCTGCACTAGAGGTTTCCTACAGCAATGAAATTAGAGGTCTGGGCCCAGAACAAATAAACCCACAGGACTATAAGATTTAAATCAGACTGTGACTGCATCTAATATCATGTTAGGGGCTTTGGGGAGTGTTTTGGCCCCTCTTTAAAATAAATACAAGGTGTGGCAGCTAGGTGGTGCAGTGAGTAGACCACCAGCCCTGGAGTCAGGAGGGCCTGAGTTCAAATCTGGCCTCAGACAGTTGACACACTTACTAGCTGTGTGACCTTGGGCTAACTTGCCCCAATTGCCCTGCCTTCCACCTTCCAAAAAAAATAAATGTAAACAAATAAGTAATATAAACATAAATAATAAAGTACAGAGGAAAGATGTCAGTTTTTTGGGGAGGGGAGGATTTTTTAATTTTTTCTTGGTGGTGTCTTACATACAGCAGGTACTCAACAAGTATTTGGTTTTGGTTTGGTATGGTTTTTTTTTTTTTGCATTGCATGACTTTTGGAAGATCTAAATGCGCTCCATCTGCTGGTCAGTGCTTGCATCCATTTGAATGCATTTGTCCCACAGCATTTACAGAAACATCTCTCTCTAACACTGCCAAGTAGCTGACCTTCCCTTCCCTTCTAGAACCAGATGTTCTCTTGTTTTGCACATATGTGTGTATACACACACACTTGCACACACACAAGTTAGCAACGTGCTTATACAGCTTTCCTGAATGAAACAATAAACAAATTCTTCTCAATGACTAAGGTATGATTTCCCTTTAAAGCAATCAGAGATTGGGGACTGTCTGAGCACATGGTGGTCCATGGGTATAATGGAATATTCCTGTGCTGTAAGAAATCATGTGTGTGGTGGATACAGGGAAGCCTGGTGAGATATACAGAAAATAAAGCAGAGTGAGGTAAGTGGAGAAAAAGCAAGATCCATGATGATGTTGGTAGAAGAAACACATACCCTGAATCTGAAGGAAATGTACCCAAATTACAAGGCTCTCGTAGGACTTGGGTGCAGGGAGGGAGAGGCGCCCCCATGCCACCAGCTGGCCCTTTGGGGAGGTGGGAGCTCCAGAGTTATTATGTGTTACACATGTTCTCAGGCATTTTCAATGTATTCCCTCTTCCCTCTTCCCTCCAAAAATGCTATTTGTTATAGAGAATGGGTTTCATGGCGGGTGAAGGGAAGGAGTTCTTGGGATAACTATGGCGATAAAAGAAATAGAAAAATTCAACAGCAATTTGTTTTCTCTTTAAAGAGAGTTGTAGATGCCAGGAGGAAACCCCCTGTTCTGCTACCCCTAGTAATGTTTCCTGGATACTGTGATCAAAGCCTAAGAATGTACTTTGCCATTTTAACTCAAAGCTTGAATTTTAACCTTGGGCAGCCAGGTGGTACAATGGACAGAAAACAGGAGTTGGAATCAGCAAGATCTGGGTTCAAATCTAGCTTATGATGCTTACCAGTTGTGTGACCCTGGGCAAGTCACTTAAGCTTTTGCAGCCTTGGTTTCATCATCTGTAAAGTGGTAAGATAGCACCTACCTTGAAAAGTTGTTGGGAGGATCAAATGAGAACACGTTGGTGAGGTGTTTTGTAAACAACGTACTATACAAATATTAATCTTCAGAACTGAGCAAACTTTTTTCATGATGAAAGAAAATTAGTTGCCTTGCAGTTAAAATGTAGCCACAATACAAACTATCTAGTTGTCCCGAACTTGTAAACAAAAATTTTTCTTTGTTGCCATGCAATCTAGGACTCCTGAGGATGCTGGCCTTGTTATTGGTTGCCACCTCCTACCCTTCCACAATTTGGCTGGTTTCTATCATTGACAGGCTGAACTCACCATTTTGGAGTTTGATTGGTCTAGTTTAGAGGTGTCAAACTCCTGGCCTACAGGCCACACACAGCCCATAGGACTTCTTGAGTACTATAACTGGATTCAAATGTCACTGGGAAATGTTGAACAAAATAAATACCAATACAACCTGACATCAGTGAATGTTCACTTGTGGTTTTCTAATGTGAAGTGGAGAGATTGTTTCTATTTGAGTTCAAGTTCCTCATTTTACAGAGGCCTAGTTTACCAAAAGGTTTTCAGCATGTGACAGAGCCATTGGGTGACAACCGAGGCCTCACTTTACAAGGAGCTCAAAGAAATCACCCCCTCAAGATGGAGGGTCCACAATCTTCTGAGTCACTGAGGTGCTTTGAACCATTTAGACCGGCAGCACAAGGGCACAATATCATTTACCAAGCCCACACAACATGAATGGAATGAATTATTATCATCAATAGCCACCTACCTCTTATTCTGAAGAGAACACTTATTGTTCTCAACAGGCTATAAGGCATAAATGAACAGGCTGTGCAAGGAACAAAGTACTTTACTCCTACGTGCCAAGGCCAAAGGCCCATCCAAAAGAAAAACTGAACGAGAGACTGCTGAAGTGCACCACCCACTGGCCAAAGCTATACTGCACCTAGAATACATATACCCACAATTCCCTCCTTTCCTCAGAGCCCAGACACTCCCCTTCAGAAGTTACAGAAGCCAAGGAGAGAGAGGGAGGGAGAGAAAAAAGGAGGGAGAGAGGAAGGAACATAGGAAGAGACACAGTGAAAACAAAAGAAAAGGACTGAAAAAAAGAAGGAAAAGGAAGAGAAGAAAGAAAAGCGGGAAGAAAGGGAAGGAAAGAAAGCAATAAAGAAAAAAGGAAAGAGAAAAGGAGGGAAGAAAGGAATGAGGGGGGAGGAAAAAATAGAAGGGAGGGAAGAAAAGAGGAAAGGAAAAGAGGGAGGAAGAGGAAAGGAAGGAAGGAAGGAAAGAAGAAGGGAGGGAAGAAAGAAAGAGGAAGGAAAAGAAAGAAGGAGGAAAAGAGGGAAGTAGGGACAGAAGAAAGGAAGGAAAGAAGGAAGGAGGAAGGGAGGAAAGAGGGAGGAAAAGGAAGAAGGAGGAAAAGAGGGAAGGAGGGACAGAAGAAAGGAAGGAAAGAAGGAAGGAGGGAGGGAGGAAAAGAAAGGAGGAAAAGGGAAGTAGGGACAGAAGAAAGGAAGGAAAGAAGGAGGGAGGGAGGAAAAGAAAGAAGGAGGAAAAGGGAAGGAGGAACAGAAGGAAAGAAAGAGGGAGGAAAAGAAAGGAGTAAAAGAGGGAAGGAGGAACAGAAGGAAGGAAGGAAAGAAGGAGGGAGGGAAGAAAGAAGGAAAGAAGGAAGAAGGGAGGAAAGAAAGAAAGAGGAAGGAAAAGAAAGAAGGAGGAAAAGAGGGAAGTAGGGACAGAAGGAAGGAAGGAAAGAAAGAGGGCGGGAAGGAAGGACAGAGGGAGGGAGAGAAAGAAGGAAGCAGGGAAGGAAGGAGGAGAAATGAAAGTCTATGCTCCAAGAAACAAGAAATTGGCCACATCAATGATCATGGTTTGTTACATTCCAATCCAAGAGGTGGCCAAACACATGAGCCTAGAGAGACCCCAGGAATGAACCCAGAACAGAGGCCAGGACAAAGAAAGGAAACCCAGGCAAGGCTTTCAGTCTGCAGATGTGCACTTGCCTTAATGAAGACAACAAAGAGATCCCAGAAGACTTGAGTACAGGGACCTCCAAGTCCAACTTCCCCATTTTCCAGAAGAACAAAATGAGGCCCAGGGAGGGGAGGCACCCCCCCCCCCAGGGTCACACGGGCAGCAAGGAGCCAGAGTGGAAACTAAAGCCAGGCCACCCAACCCCAGAGCCGACTCTACTCACTGGGCCGTGGTACCCAGGTGCACCTCATTTGCCAAAAAAGTCAGCACAAAGTTCAGAGGCTGATGGTGATTACAAGTAACATCATGCAGTGAAAAGAACACCAGACTGAGAATGAAAAGAGCTGGGTTCGAATCCCACTGCTGTCACAACTTACCCTCCTTGGGCCTCAGTTTCCTCCTTTGTAAAGTGAGGGAGTTGGACTCAGGGGCCTCCAAGTTCCCTTCTAGGCCTCTAGAAGCCTATGTATGACCTTGGTGAAGTCCTTTCCCTTCCTTGGGCCTCAGTTTCCCCTGGATTAAATGAGCTGGTAGGTAAACCTAGGGTAGTTACTTTCCCTCCCTGGGTCTCAGCTTCCTGAGGATGACCTTCCGACAGAGGGCTGATGTGTTTTATCTGCCTATGCATGTACATTTCAAGGATTTTCTTTTGCTTTTCTCTAGTAGGGTGGATGGTAGATAAAAGGGAGAGAAAATGGATTTTGTTAACTGAAAAAAAATTAACTCAATAAGTAAAATAAGGTAGGACAAGATGGCCACTGAGGTCCCTTCCAGCTTGAAATCTACAATCCTATGATCCCATGATGCCTCTGGCACTTCATATGTCTGAGAGCAGCACTACTCTATATGCAGCTACAGCAAAGCAGGTGTGTGTGTGTGCATGCACATGCACGTGCATACATATGTGAGTGTGTGCAGTGCATGTATGTGACCATGTATGTGCACACACATGTGTGGTCATATGGGTGTGTGTATGCATTGTGTGGCCACTCGTGCACACACGTGTGTGCATGCATGTGCCTGGTTGTGTGGTACGCGCCTGTATGTGTGTGGTTGTATGTGTACAGTGCATGTGTATGGTTGTGTGTACACATGCATTGTGTGGCCATGTGTGTGTGTGTGTGTGTGCACACATGTATGATAAAGCTGGCTCCAAAGCTTCAGAGAATGGAACTTTTCTCCCAGATCACACCAGCAACAGTCATGTCCTTCCTTTCTCCCCACCTTGCTGTGAAGACCAACAAGGTAATACTGGTAAAGTAGTGAAGACCCACATGCCTCCCCTGGCCCAAAGACTGTGAACATCCAGGGCTGCCTCACACAGTGAGTGCCAGCCAAAGGAGTACACTGCCTGCCTCCTGGGCTCCTGTCCACTGCCCAGAGTGGGAGCCGGGGTCCGGGCAGCTAGCTTTCCATCCATGAGGCTGTGTAGATTCTTAGCTCCCCAGCCAGCACAGTCTGAACACATCAGCCATGCCAAATAAGAATCCACAAACAGTCACTTACTGTTCCCAAGCAAAGGAAAAGAAACCTATGAAATTAGAGGTCATTGAAAATTTTGAAAGATATTCCAGAGTACACATATATACGTACACACATACATGCATGCATATGTATGTATACACACACATATATACATGTACACATGTATGCACAGCCCCAATACACACACATGCAGACACATATAGATGTACAGACATACACAGACATATATACAGGCACACATACGTGCATACACATATGTATATATACATGTGTACATACATATATACAGACCCAATATACATATACAGACAGACACACATATATGCGTAGGTGCATATAATGACACATATATACATACACACATGTATACATATATATGTATATATACACACCCACATATATAGATATACACAAATAAATACATATACACAGACCCAATATACATCTACAGACACACAGATGTGTACGTACATGTACAGGTGCATATATACATGAGTATACATATGTATGTATATTATATATATGCATACACACATATACACAGACCCAATATACATCTACAGACACATATATACATACACACACTCACATACATATATACGTATATGTACACACACGTACATACATATACAGACACATATATATGTATATGTACATGCATATACAGACACATAACATATACACATACAAACCATCCTCTTAGCTAAAAGTGCCACTAATTCTTCCGAGCCCTGTGCTGGTCTAGAACGAAAACCCAGACAAAAGCCAAACCCAGATGGACCACGTCCTGACAGGGGCAGCTGATGCCGACTGCTAAAATGAAGAACTATTGTTTTTTACCCACCTGGATAAGTGGAGGTACACGGGTTCCGGAGGCCTGGGGAGAAGACAGGGAGCCGGGCGTTCTCCCGCCAGGAGCAGAGGTGCATGAGAGCCACCAGCTCCATTGCCCCTCACTTCCCTGAGGTCCTCCACTTCGGTTCTAGCCTGCATAGGAATGGACTTCAGTGGAGCACTAAGTACCTGGCAAAGAAAGACAAGGTTTAGAAAGGCCCGATTTCCAAGAGGAACCCTCAAGGAAGCTGCTGTTGGCCGGGGGTAAAAGAAGACCTAGCCAAATCACAGCAAACTCATTCCCACACAAGATAAACAGAGCACAGTGAAATACGCTGGGACACTGACCCCAGGCAAGCCCAGTCATCGTCCTTATCAGCTGGCCACCAAGAGCCAACCTCCCCCTCATTTGGTTATTGGCTCCCAAAGCTCTCCCACCCAGGAAGTGGACCCAGAACTCTTAATCATTGTCCAGTTCTGCCACAGTAGGAGGGCAGGGCTTCCAGCCCTCTGGGATCCATAGTCGGGGTTCATTTGAAGGAATACAATGTAGATAAAACTTTTTATGTTGGTTTCACAGAAACATATGTAGGGTACAAACTCACAGCAATTTTTCTGAACACATATACACAGACAAAGCGTGTGTGCTGTTGGGATGGAGTAGGGGGGACTCATGGGAGGGATGCCTTACGACTTTCCCATAGGATCAGAGATCTAGAGCTTGAAAGATGAAAACAAAGATAGAGAAATAGAAATCAACCTAAGGGAAGACAAGGCAACCCTAAGAAAGTACCCAATCTGTGATTCAGACCTTCAAACCAACATAGTAGCACTGAACATCTAATGTGCTACTTATGCATACAACAATTAGCATGATCTTACATGAGCAATTAATTATAAAAGAGGGAAGTTGCCCCCTGGCCTTTCCCCCAAGTCTGACCTTCCCTGATGGAGCAAAGAGAAGACGAGCTCAGCATGTAACAAGCAGATCTCATTGGGAACAAGGGTGGGAGGAAGAATGTACAGAATGACAAGGTTGGGTGAAGAAGGTGCACAGCGCTAGGGTGGGCAAAGGGAAGAGAACGTCCTAGAAAGAGCAGCCAACCTTGCTGTACCCTGAGGGTGTCTTGGCTCTAAAGCTGCAAGCCACTTCAGAAGTCAAGTCTGACCCCAGAGAGGCACAGAGGGATTAGGTCATAGATATTTCTCTCAATAGATTCTTAATCTACAATTGCAAGGGACCTCAGAGGCCATTTAATCCAACCTCTGCCATTTTACAGCAGAGGAAACTGAAGCCCAGATAGGTTAGGTGACTTGCCCAGAATAGAACAGCTCTTGAGTATCTAAAGCAGGATTCAAACTCAGATCTTTTTTGACTCTAAGTCCAGCACTCTACCCATCGTTACAATTAGTCTCAAAGAAATTGAAACCCAGATATGAGAAATGTCTTGCCCAAGGTCACACACGCAGGAAGTGCCACAGCTGGCATTCAAACCTAGGTCTTCTGAGCCCAAAGACAGTATATTATCCTCTGTGCCACTGTTCTCTTCTCTCAAGTCCCTTGGCCCTTTATTCTACTGCCAGTCTTGCCCTGCCAGGCCCAAGTCCTGGATCACTCCCACCGTCCACTGCCTTCACTCTTACTCATGTGCTGCTAAATAAAGCTGGGGGGCAAGGGTAGATCCACCAAACCATAAAGTTATGCTATGTGATCTTGTCTGGGTCCTCACTGCTGCCAGGCAATCCTTCTCTACCTGCCTTAGCAACTTCCTATCTCACTTTCCAAAACAGCTCTTCCAAACCTTTTCAAACCTCCCAAGGCTTTCCCTCCCCCTACCCTCTCACGTAAGAACTCTACTTCATATTTTATAGAATGTTGAAGCCATTTGCTGTGAGCTCCCTCTTCATCTCACATGACCCAGATACCTCCTACCACTATGCCCACCTTCACAAGTGATTCCATTCCATTCGGTCTCCTCTAGCAGACTGCCCTCCCCCCTAGTATTTAACTCTATCACTTAACTTCCATCTTTCCCTGTCTACTGGCTGTTTCCCTACTTTCTACAAACATGCCCAGGTCTCCCCCATCCTCAAAAAACCCTCACTTGGGACCCACAGCAGCTCTTTTTGTGGTGGCAAAGAACTGGAAATCAAGGGGATGCCCATCAAGTGGCGAACAACTAAACAAGTTGTGGTATATGAAGGTAAAGGAATACTATTGTGCTATAAGAGACGGGGAAGATACAAACTTCATAATAAGCTGAAAAGACCTACATGATACGATGCTAAGTGAGGGGAGCAGAACCGGGAGAACATTGGACGCAGTAACAGCCACAGTGTGCAATGACTGACTTTGATAGACTCAGCTCTTCTCAGCCTTCTTCACTCCCCTGTTACTGTGGAGAGCTCCATCATCCTCTAAGTCACCCAGGCTTGAAGACCCAAGACAATTCCAAAAGGCTCAGGATGGAAAATGCTATCCATGTCCAAAAAAAAGAACTATGGAGTCAGAATGTGGATTGAAGCAGACTATTTTCACTTTTTTTTCTTTCTTGTGGTTTTTCCCTTTTGTTCCGACTCTTCTTTCACAACATGACTCATGTGGAAATATGTTTAACATGACTGCACATGTATAACCTATATCAGATTGCTTGCTGTCTTAGGGAGAGGGGGAGGAGAGGAAGACGAATCTGGAATTCAAAAATCTTATAAAAATGAATGTTGAAAACTATCTTTACATGTAATTAGAAAAAAATACTATTAAGTGGGGAAAAAACCCCTCACTTGATCCATTCAGTCCCACTAGATGTGATCCTTCTAAAGCACAGATCTGACCGCGTCATCCCTTCCCATCCCCTCCAAGATCAAATATAAAATCTCTGTTGGTCTTTGAAAGCCCTCAATGGCCCCTGTCCCCTTTCCAGTTTTCTTACACCTTACACCACCTCCCCCAGCTGCCCCATGTACTTGGCTTCCTTGTGGCTCCTCACACAAGACACTCCCATCTCCTGATTTGGGGCTTTTTCCCAGGCTGGCCTCCATGACTGAATTTCTCTCTTCTCATCTCCCCTTCTTGACTTCCCTGGATTCCTTCAAGTCCCTGCAAGAAGCCTTTCCCCGTCAATCCCCTGAAAGCTAGTACTTTCCCTCCGTCAATCATCTCTAATTTATCTTGTCTATGGCTTGTTTGCACATAGTAGTCTACATGTCAACTCCCTCCTTAGATCGTGAGCTCTTTGAAGGCAGGGATTGTCTCTGACCTTTGTACCTCCCAGTGCTTAGCGCAGGGCCTGGCATACAATAGGCACTTAATAAATGCTTATTGACTGACCACTCTCCCTCTCTTGGAGAAGCATGTCCCTGAGTTCCAACACAGTGAATATGATATTTCTGTTTCTCCATAATCAGTATTTGATTCTTATGGGTTTTTTCCCTGATATGCATTTGGGGTCCTGCACAGAGGCCCTTGGTAGCAGCATATCCAAGTAGAACCAAACACTTCCCCCTTGGAGCAGGGTCAGCAAAGGCCATCTGTCATGGCCTCCATTTCCCCAAAGGACTAGCTGTGTTCAGGAATGAGCTGTAACACTTTAAACTGATGGACTGATGGGAGAGTGTGTGTGGATGTGCATGCCTGTAATTTACCAGATTTATTTTCCTTTGCTTGGGAACACTAAGTGACTATTCGATGATGATTATTTGGTATCCAGAGTGTGCTGGCCTGGGGAGATGAAGAATACCAACTGAACAGAGGGGAAAGCTCTGTGGGCAATGGGCAGGGGCTGGGATTATACTGAGGCACATGGCTCTGCTCCTGGGGGCTGTGTGGGAGGCAAAGGGCCTCGGGCTCCATGGAGCTCAGCTACTTGTTTACTGTTTCCTGCTAGGGATTATTCGTGTTGCTCTGCTCTGGACAGGTTGCTCTTAGTTTTAAGAACTTCATTAGCTGTATCTCGTCATTCTTTAGAGTCAGAAATAAGAGAAAAGAAGGAAATCGCCAATGGAGAAAGCTTTGCTTTGGAAGATGCAGTCCTTGAGTTCAACTCCTGTCTCTCATACTTACAACATGTAAGGGGCAAGTGGTAAGCCCCTTCCCCTCCCTGGGCCTCAGTAAAATGAGGGGGTTGACTGAGCTGACCTCTGAGGGCCCTTCCAGCCCCACATCTAGGATCCTGTGATTCCCCTCCCTGGGCCTCAGTAAAATGAGAGGGTTGAAGTAGATGGTCTCTGAAGGTCCTTTTCATCTCAAGATATAGGAGCCCAAGATCTTCCAGAAAGAAGGGATCAGGATTTACTTCAACAGTAGTAATTCTCGATGAGACAGGCAGATATTTGTGGTGGAGGGGGAGGGGCAGGGTAAAGGATGAAAGGGAAGAGGATGGCGATATTTCAAAACAAAGCTAGCTTACCATGGAGCATTAGAAGAGAGGAGAATGAGATGCCAAGTTCAAGTCAACAAATATTGACGTAGGGCCCACTAGGCATGAGGCCCCATGTTAGGTGTTGGGGACACTGAGATGAAAAAGTATATAGTCCTTGCCCCCTGAGAGGGCACTTGCATTCTCCTGATGGGGAAATGCAATATGACCACAGAAAAGCATAATATCAAACCAAGCCATGGGGTGGCGGGTGGGAGGGGCACAAACACCAGAGAAGACACCTTGGTAAAGTTCCCCAGGAAAATGTGAAGAGGCAAAAACATTTCCATTTTGGAGCTGAATTGTTCAATGATCAAAGAAGATCCTATAAAGAAAAAAAAGAGCAGGAATCCTGTAGCCTCTCACCCTTGCTGACCTTTACAAACCTCCCTCGAGGCAGTTTCCTGCTTCTTGAGTTTAGTAACTCCATTTCACATCAGGACAAAATCCATCAGGAAGGCAGTTCTTCCTGGACCACGTATGACAGTAACGCCGAGACTCAAAATTAGAGCAAAACCCTTCTAGGCTCACTGCTTGGCCTGAAGAATGACTCTTGGGGAATAAACACAGGCCAAGATGAGATAAAACTGTCTCGATTTACAGACAATATGCTGGTGTATTTAGAAAAACAATGAATAAAAGGGTAAAGTGACTAACTTCAGTAAAGTAGGATGAAAATAAACTCACAAAAAGCATCAGCCTTTCTAATACAAGCTGTCCCCAAAGTCTTAGTGTAGCTTTAAGCTAGCAAAGCTATTAAAGCTTAAAACTGCACCAAGAATTTTGGGAGACTCTGTGTTACTAACAAAACCTAGTAAGAGGGGGAGAGAGGGACATTCCATTTAAAATTACTTCAAAATTCATAAAATATCTGGGACTTAACCTCCCAAGGCATGCTTCGGCTTCATGGAAACACAATTACAAAGCACTCTCCAGAAATAAAGGAAGACTTAAGTAATTAGAGAGCTATTCATTGTTCTTGGTTAGGCCATGCCAATATAATAAAAATGATATTACCAGTGAAATTAATCTATAAAATTAGCACAATGCCAAATAGCCAGCTAGTTTTGCAGAACTACACAAAATAACAACAAAATTAATTTAAGAGGAATGGTTAAAAATCATGAGACAAATAATGAAAAAAAGCAAGAATAAAGGAAGCCTAATATATTATAAAGGATTAATCGTCCAAAGTATTTGAGGTTGGCTAAAAGATGGAAAAGTAGATTGGAACAGACTGGATAAGTAAGACCCAAAAGCAACAGGGCACAATAACTTAGTGTTCATTAAA
This sequence comes from Phalanger gymnotis, assembly GCA_028646595.1. Classification (NCBI taxonomy): domain Eukaryota; kingdom Metazoa; phylum Chordata; class Mammalia; order Diprotodontia; family Phalangeridae; genus Phalanger; species Phalanger gymnotis. The sequence continues at coordinate 51,512,668 of CM053628.1, read as the reverse complement.
CCTAAGAACATAAACCAGTAGGGGAAGGATCCCCTATTCATTGAGAACAGCTGGGCAAACTGTAATGTGGTTTGGCAGAAATTAAGTTTAGATCACCATCTTATATCATAAAAAGTGCCAAATGAACATGCAACCTAAATATGAAAGGTCACGTTATTTAAAAAAAAAAAACATTAGAAGAAGATGAATGGATGTACCATTCACAATTTTGGTCTGAGGAGTTTTTAAAAATATCTTATTTTTATTATGTCTTTTGTTTCTGCATCACATTTATTTCTGAATCTATCCTTCCCCTTCACAACCTAGTGACCCTTTCCTTGTAACAAAAATTAAACCAAAAAAAGAAAGATAGTAGTTCTTCACCAAATGAGTGATGCAAAAGAGAAAATTCTGAGTACATAAAAGCTTTTGCACGAATAAAATAAATGTAGCAGCTAGGATAAGGGAAACTCAATTACAGGAAAATCTTTGTATCAAATAATCTTGGATTAAATTTTAAACTGAGAGGCTGCATGGTATACTGGAGAGGGAGCTAGCCTTGGAGCCAGGAAGACCTGAGTCCAAGTTCTGACTCTGATCCACACTGGCTGCTTAACCCAAGGCAAGCAATCTTCCTTCTCTAGGAATCTAGACAGCTAAGATTATATGCTGCAGAGAAATTGATAAGGGGAGTTTCCTCATTTGAGAGTTCTCTATATCCATGAACTCACAGGTTCAGTACTTATCTTTCTCCTAAAAGGACTCTCCAAGCCATATAGGAAAGTAACACAAATATGGCAAGAGCCATTTCCCAACAGAAATGGTGAAAAGATATGAATAGTGTCAGAAAAAAAAATGTGAATGATCAATACACCACATTTAAAAAATGCTCCAATCACTAATAAGAAAAATGTAAATTATGACAACTTTGAGGTTCTACCTCATACCCATCAAGCAGGCAGAGATGGCAAATGGAAACATTCAGCATTGGAAAGGTCATAGGGGATGCTGGCATGTTAATACAGTGTTGGTGGAACTGTGAATTAATCTAAACATTCTGGAAAAATTGCAAGCAATTTGGAACTGAGAGAAAAATCACTAAACTCTTTATAGCCTGTGAACCAGAAATTCTGCTACTGGTGATATGTCCCAAGGAGAACAATGACAGATATGCAAGGTTCTGTTATATAACAAAATATTGATTGCAAAGCTCTTCATTTCTGGCTGTGTGTGTGTGTGTGTGTGTGTGTGTGTGTGTGCGCATGTACGTGTCTGTGTATGTGTGTGCATGCAAGTATGCATGTGTATATGTATGTGCACACATGGTGTATATGTGTGTGCATGTGTGTATGTGTGTGCACGTGTTGCTAGAAAGGGTTTAGTCATCATCTGGAAGAACAGCTAAACAAATTGTGGTATATGAATGTAAAGAAATGATGTGGCAGGGGGCAGGGCGTCACAGTGTATGGATAGAGAGGTTGTCTAAGAGTCAGGAAGACCTAAGTTTGAGTTCTGCCTCTGGTACCTATTGGCAATGTGACCTCCCATGACCTATCCAGGCCCCAACAATTCTCCATTACTCCAAGTTACTGAACAGTTGCCAATCTGTATCTCTAGACTGAATTTCTTCATTGGAAGGAATGAAAATACAGGTGTGGTCCACCCCCCACCAAAAAAAGGGAAATGAATTCAGAGAAACTTGGGAAGATTTGTCTGAAACTAATGAAGAATGAAGTAAGCAGAACCAAGGGAACGTGTCAAGGAAAACCACACTAAAAGACTAATTAAAGGGGCAGCTAGGTGGCACAGTGAATAGAGCAACAGCTCTGGAGTCAGGAGGACCTGAGTTCAAATCCGGCCTCAGACACTTGACATACTTACTAGCTGTGTGACCTTGGGCAAGTCACTTAACTCCAATTGCCCTGCCTTACCCCCTCAAAAATAAAAAAGATATTAAACCCCAGATCAATGCACTGCCCAGTCTTGACTCCAGAGGATTGACAATACCCCTCTCCTCTAAACAGTGAGCTAGTGGACTATAAAAGCACAATGAGGCACATGCTTTCAGACATTGGTTCACTTAATGGCACTTTTTTGCTACAATCCACGATGGGGGGGCAGAGAGGAGCATACTGGTAAATGACAGCAGGAGGGGGGAAAAATCCAGCAGAAATTTACTTAATCTGGAGAATCCCTGAATCTCAGGGCTCTAAGTGCTCTCTTTCCAAAGTCATCCAGTTCAGCCCAAACCTGAACAGAAATCTCTTCTAAGCCCTCCCTGATGAGCAGTAGGTAATCTAGACTCTAACCATTAGGCAGGTTTCTCTTACATAAAACCTGCTTCTCTGCAATTTCTACGCGTCATTCCTAGTTCTGTCCTCTTGGTCACCCAGAACAATGGATTCCCTTTTCCACATAGAACTCTCCAAGTATTTGAGGACTGATATGATGTCCTACTTTAATCCTCCCTCTGCAGGCAAGAAGTCTCTCTTCTCCAGTTCCTGCAAACAATCTTTGCACGGCATGGTCCCTTGCCATTTCATCGTCCTGGTCACTCTCCTCTGGATGACCTCTACTTTGGCTCTTTTTCCCAAACTAAAATTGAACATGATTCATTTGTTCATTTGATTTTTTGCCACTGAGATTATACTTCCAATATTCTAATACCTTCCCCTCCGCCAAACAAAGACACAATAAAATGACAAAACCAAACAACCTACCGCCCTTCACTCTTATTTGCAGGCTCTGCAGTAAAGCTTCAGAGGGTTACAGACAGCAGACTAGTGGCATTTCCATTCAACAAATACTCTGGGGGTGCCTATCACTGTGAGGACCATAAGAAGAGTTGGTCACGTTCTAAAGGTGCTTACCGCCTCCTAGAGCAATTCCTTGTCATGGCGGAGAGGCCTGTGTAGCTCCATGATGAGCTAGGCTGTGAAGGGTCACCCGAGATGGACAGGTTATAGTGGAGAGTCCTGACAAGAGGTGATCCACTGGAGAAGGAAATGGGAAGCCATTCTAGTATCTTTGCCAAGAAAACCCCGTGGACAGAATTCTAGTGGAGGTGCCATCGTCCATGGGGTCATGAAGAGTTGGACATGACTGAATGACTGAGCAATGACAAAGGTGCTTATAATCTCTTTTAGAGTTGTAGATACGTAAACCAACTCAAGATAGTATATGATCAAATTCTAAAATATGTGATACAGGAAATTAATATTTCCGAAAGTCTAAAAAGAGATTAGCCTCAGCCAGAGTCGTCAGAGAAGCCTTTCCAGAGCAAGCAAGCTTTGAGCTGGGCCTCAGAGGATGGGTATGATTTGCATAGGCAGAAGACAGCAGAATGCACTCCAGGTAAAGTTCTGAAAGTAGAAATGATCCTGTCATGTGTGGGGGAATGGCAGGTGAGCAGAGGATTTGCATTAGAAAAGAATGACATCAGGTGGTACCTCTTACAACTACAGCTGGCAGAGAATTCTTAACTAAACAGGAGATGCTCCGACTACGTAAACTCTAAAAATGCATAATAAAAATCAATGAAGATAGGATTAAAAGGAAAACAACTGAGTAGGAAAAAACATTTTGCATCAAATAGCATTGATGAAAATCTGATTCCTCCAAATACACAGGGAATTAATAGAAATATATAACACCGAGAGCCATTCTCCAATAGACAAATTGTGAAAGAACATGAACAGTTCTCAAAAGAATTGTAAATTGTAAATGACCTCAGGAAAACACGCTCCAAATTGCTAATGGTGATGCAGAAATGCACAATAAAGCAAGGCACAAGAACTGCACAAGAAAGCAAAGGTTTCACCTCACACTTCATGTTGGGTACTCTGTGGGAAAACGGGCATACACCATTGGTGAAGCTAGAAAGTGGTCCAAATATTGTGGAAGGCAAATCTGGAATTATGCTAAGAAGGGTGAGTAAAATGGCCAACCCCTCTGAGTCAGCCACGGGATTGCTGGGCAAATACCTTGAGGAGATCAGGGAGTGAAACAGAGGCACCACATACACCAACACGTTTACAATAGCGCTTTTTGTGGCAGCAAAGAACTGGAACCAGATTCGAGAATGGTTAAAGCAATTGCGGTACGTGAATATAACAGATTATTGCTATGCCTTATGGGAAATTATAAAGATGAAGGATTCAGAGAACATGGGGAGATTTGTATGAACTGATGGAGAATTACGGCAAAGAGAGATGAGGAAATGCTAGCTCTTCTCACCAGGGCAGAATACAGTATACTGTGTCAGATAAGATTCAAGCTGAGGAGGTGACCTATTTATTCTCTTAGCTCCTTAGCAGTTCTCGGACAGCACTGAGTGAGGCAGCCTATTGTCTTAGACTTAGAGTCAGAAAGACCTAGGTTCAAATCATACCTCAGGCTGATGAGCTGTGTGACCCTAGGCAAGACATCTTCCCTCTCAGGGCCTCAGTTTGTTAAAAGGACAGAGGCTTGGCCCTGATGGCCTCTAAAGTGCCTTCCAGATAGAGACCTTGGATCCTACAAAACATTCTCAGAAAAGTGTTGGCTTAATTTGATTTTTTTTTTGTCACAAGGGAGGTTTTGGTCTAGAGGGGTGGGTGGGAACTAAACTATACTAGAAAGATAAAAGGCATCATAAAAAGTCATTTTTTCCCCAGAGTAATGAAGAGAAGACTGACTAAGCCTGATGGAGCCAGATGGCAGACAATAGAGTCCTGAAGGGCGGGCTTCGGGAGACCTTGAATTGGTTCAGAGGCGCTGGCAGGCAGGCAGGCAGAGAGACCACACTGCCGGCTGTTGAGTGGGATGACAGAGTAGTTCTTACCTGGACCTTGGATGGGGATTAAGGCAAGAAAACCACTTCTCAAGTAACCGAGACAGATCAACCTGGTCAGGAAGCTGCATCCATTGAGACACTCCCCCCACTGTCCCCGGATCTGGTCAGGAGCCCCACTGCATGAAGGAGTGGGAGAGTGAGTCACACCCCAGCCCTGTGCCTTAACTTACTTTCCCACTGCCAACCATATACAAGGACTCTGCCTCTGTATGAAAAAAATGTCATACCCATCAGCTTGATTGGGGGGGGGGGGTGTCTGTGTGTGTATGTGTATGTGTGTGTATACTTGTAGATATGCATACACATACACTATATATTTACTTATATGAATATTTACATATATTTATATGTGATGTATTAATACATATTATATATACATATATAGTATAGCATGTACACATATATTTACCAATATATGTATATATAATAATATATCTAAATTATAGATAAAGACATATCGTGAACAACTCTGAAAGGCCTCAGCTCCCTCCCAAGGAGGTTACAAGCTCCCACCCAACGGCTCTCTGCTATTTCAATAAGGAAAAAGAGCATGAGGATATGAACATGACAAGATAAGAACCCTGCTCTTGAATCAGTGAAACAAGAATACCTTACCTAATGCAAACAGGCCACACTGAATTTCCCAAAAGTACAAAGAAGGAACCAACTCAGCCCAAGTTCCCTCTGCCCCACCCCTGCAGTGACAAGCTCGGCAAGGCCCGGGGCCCACGGTGTCAATTTGCCTGACACTTGGCCAGGCTAAAAATACATTTATAGGAGTTACCAGAGCAGTATCCCCCACCCCACTCTCTCCCCCCACCACACACACACACATACGCTCACAAATACAGGCTTTATGACAAGCCCTTTTTTCTTAAAGAAATATCACCCAGACCTCGGGTTTTGTGGGGGTGCTGTCATGAGATCATGGGGTCACAGGATCCTACATTCAGAGGCAGAAAGGGGGACCTCAGAAGCTCTCTAGTCCAAATCCTTCATTTTACACAGGAAGAAATTGAGGCAAGGCTCAAGCAGGAAACATGACTAAGGATACCACATAAAGTCTTAGTTGTCGGTTGGGATCTTCTGGCGTTTTTCCCCGGGGTCTCTCTACAGGGCTCTTATACGTCTCAAACGAGGCGAGAAGTGGCAAGTGTTCTTATAAACGTGATGTCTGTTCTGGGGGGCCTGTGTCCTCAGGAAAAAAAATGGTTCTATAGAAATATAGGCATCTTTTGTGAAAGGATGCATCTTTTGTTTTTAAAACGTTATTAATATATTTTGTTTTAAAATCACCTTCATTTTCAAATATCACCTTCCTCTCCCCCATATCCAGCCCAGCATCCCTTATAGGAAAGACAAAAAGAGGGGAAAGGCAGTTCAACAAAGGCAGCTGAAACACCAACTGCTTCTGCATAGCCCCCACTGAAGGGCAGGGGGTAAATTTCAAGAGTTGGCTTTTAAAGGGACTAAGTTGTAGGGCAGAAAAAAGCGTCTATATTTTTTGAAGTGACGTCCATTATAAAAATCAATTAGGTTCCTATATTTGTATACACCAAGGTCCTTCTACCGGGAGTGTGATGGTGTATCATACGTGCTGGGGTATATGTGTGCATCAAAATGCCTGCTCCTGCCCACTCCCAATGTCCCCTCCTAGAGGCTTCTGGGAACTTCATCTGTTATTAGCTATTCTCTTCTGCCACCCTGATTTGTTGAATTCCCTAATCAATTACCAGGCATTTAACCCTAAACAGCTTGATCAGTTCCTACTGGGTTTACATTTGATTTACAAGCCAGGGTGGGATTGAGCTCAATCCATTAGTAACCTCAAATCTGCTATCCACAGTCTCTTTTCTTTGCTGGGCTTGGGGTCAGGAAGACCTGAGTTCAAATGTGACCTCAGACACTAACTAGCTGTGTGACCCTGGGCAAGTTGCTTTACCACTGCTTGCCTCAGTTTCCTCACCTGTACAATGGAGATCATAGTAGCACCTACCTTGAAGGGTTGTTGTGAAGATCAAATGAGATAATATTTGTAAAGCTCTTAGTACAGTGCTTGGCACACAGTAAGTGCTATATTCTTCTTTTCCCATACCAGGCCATCTTCCAGCCAGCTACTAAAGTGACAGTCCTAAAGTATAGATATTGATTTGGTATGTGTCTACATGTGTGCACATGCACACACATTTCCTCCCAGGGGTAGGAACTTTTCCCCTTTTTCCTTTGTATTCCCCAGGGCCTAGCACAGTGCCTGGTACACAGTAAAGACTTAATAAATGCTGTTGATTGATGCCTCCCCCATTAAAATATAAGCTATTTGAGGGCAGAGGTCATTTCATTTATGTGGTCACAGTGCCTGGCACGTAGGTAATTAATAAAAGCCTGTTGATTTCTATGTCTCCAACTATGGAATGCAAAGTCCTGGGTACCAAAAGCTGTTTTGTTTCTGCATCTTTAACACCTAGCACAGTGCCTGGCACATAGTAGGCTCTTAGTAAATCCTTGTTAATTGACGGACCAAAAAAAGGCAAGCCAAAAGGATTCTGGGCGGCCACTATAATTGGAGAGTTGAAAAGTGCTTGGAGATCATGTAGTCCCGCCCTGTCATTTTGCATGCTCTCATGGTCTCCAAGCCTTCCCTGCCACACTCCCTCCTCCCCCCTCCCATCTGTGGGTGCGGCCCATCTGACTCACACTATTGGTCTGGCTGCAGCTGAGTTGGGAACATTTTTCTGGGATGCCTTCTCCTTCCAACGAGCACTGAGCTTCTGGCCAAGGGCAGCTCGAGTCAACCTGAAGAAAAAAGCAGAGAGAGAGAGGAGAGAGAGGGATTTCAGGGTCCAGCCGTAATTACCCAGCTCAGGGACAGATGTCTGCCTCTCTGGTGCCTTAGCAGAGGTGACAACCAAGCTATTGTTGCTATTTTGAGCAGAGCCAAGACAGGGGCCCATGGCCTTCTCCAGTCACATGCAGGATGGCAAAGGCAACATTGGAAACTGATTTCGGGTGGAAGTTTAAAGGAGTTCATGGTCCTGGCGCCACCACGCCAGGCAGTTTCTGGGGCCTTGTGGAGCCATTTGTGAAAAAGATTCAAGGAGCACCATTGACAGAGGCTCAAATAAAGTCAGATCAAGTTGCAGGGTGGGGCTGGTCAGCAGGCTCACAGGAAGTTAAGAGGCCATCTGGGGCCTGCTGTGAGAGATTGACAATGATCAAGTTACCAGGCCAGATGATCAATAGGGTAGATTTCAGATTTCTTCAGTCCGGCCTAGAAATCGAGCAGATTTTTTCTGTGCCCAGGTCTCTGTCTTCCCCACACCTAACTCAAATGGTGCACCCAGCAAGGCAACAGCAGCTCACCCCCAGCCTTGATGCTTGACTGGCCCCTCCCCCAGTACCACCAGGCTCAAGAACAGCAGTAGGACTCCCCACCCCACCCCCAGCCGGGCCAAGCCATGCCATAAGAAGAGGCTTAGACTCAAGGATTATTTAGGTAGGGCCTGTGCAACGTGGCTGAGTCAATAGTAGGAGGGGGCGAGAGGGAGGATGTGGAGAGAAGGGCACAGTATTTTCCCTTCCTTGACATGAGTAATGCCATTTTAGAATGGCCTCCATTTCTGTGTAAGTCACATCTAATCCCTGGATTTCACCTTCCTTTACAAACCTAGAGAGAGTACAGGCAAGGCCAACCAAAAGACAGCCTGCCCTGTCCCAGAAGCCCAAGTCTAGTGACAAGTTGGGATATTAGTACGTCTCTGTCCTCCCCCCAGAACACAACAAACTGCCCACAAGGCCAGTGACTGACTGGCAGTAAATCCAAGGCCCAGAATGATTGACAGTACCTGTAGAAAATGGCACTTAGGGGCAGCTAAGTGGTGCAGTGAGTAGAGCACTAGCCCTGGAGTCAGGAGGACCTGAGTTCAAATGTGACCTCAGACACTTGACATACTTCCTAGCTGTGTGACCTTGGGCAAGTCACTTAACCCCAATTGCCCTGCCTACCCCCCTCAAAAAAATGGTACTTATTCAGAAGCCCGCTTGCCCTGTCGAGACACCCCACCCCCTTCCCTGTTGACAGCTAAGTGGCCCAGGGGAGAGTGCTGGACCTCGAAGTCAGGAAGACCTGAGTTCAAATCCTACCTTAGAAAAGCACTATCTGGGCAATTTATTTTACCACTTTGGGCCTCAGTTACATCATTTGTAAAATGAAGGCATCGGACTCAGTGGCCTCTAAGCGTTCCTTTGAGCTCCTATTAGAATGGGAACCTGTGGTCCAATGATCCCATGAAGACCTGAGCTCAAATCCCACTGCAGATACTCACTGGCTGTGTGACCCTGGGCAAGTCACTTGAACCTCTCTTCACCTTAGTCTAATTCCTGTTCTAGAAAAAGAAGGAGTGGAACTCAACCTCCAAGGTCCCTTCTGGCTCTGAATCAATGATTCTATGATACATTTCTCCGCCTTAGCTTGTACCTATGGACAGGGTAAATCAAAAGAGTTAGCTCTTATATAATGCTTTCATGTTTGCAAAGCACTGTACAGCTGTATCTCATTTGAGCTTCACAACAACCCTGGGAGATAGGTGCTGTTATGATGCCCATTTTACAGATGAGGAAACTGAGGCTGACAGCAGTTAGGCTTGTAAATGTGTGAGGCTGGATTTCAACTTGAGGCTTCCTGACTCCAGGACAATCATTCTAAGCTGCCCCTAAAGGGCCTCAGAAATCCTCTTCCTGGCAGAGGACCTAAACTGTAAACAAGAAATTTCCTTTCCACATTGAGAGAGGTGCTCTAGCAGTTATGGAGCCCTGGGTGCAAGTCCAGCCTCTGACACACCTCCCAGCTGTGTGGCCCCAGGCTAGTACCTTCAGCTGTCACTGAGTTACAGAGCAGGTGGAGGGCTACAGGTGGCCAAGCTTCTCACGAAGGAAATGACAGGTGTGGATCCCTGCTCCCCAAACATGTCCACCACAAGCGACAAGTACTCTAGGCCTCCAGCTGGTTGCTGTGTCTCAGTCCCAGGCACACTCCCCAAATTAGTGGCTTTGGCCTGCTCAAATCCCCAACTTTTCTCCTTACCCTACACTCCCTTGGAGTACAGCAGAAGGCAAGGTTGGGGCCTTCGACTATCCGCTCAGGTTCTCCCTATCCTTCAACAAAAGCCTTGCTATCAACCCTTCAAGCCCCAAGCTAGGCCTGTCTTCCCTTTCACCGCTAAGCCCCTAGAAAGAACAGCCCCTGTTGGCCTCTTTCCTCCCCACCCACTTCCTGATCACTCTTGTGATCTGGCTTCTGACCCCAGTGCTTCACCACAAGTGTTCTCTCTGAAGTTACCCTCTGTGAGCTCAGGGGGCCTTGTCTCAGTCCTGACCTCCGCCCTGATGCTCTGACACGGGGGTCTCATTTTTCCCAGCCACTCTCCTGCCTCATTTTCTTTGACACTATTCTCCTATGAGGTCTCCCCCTGCACCCTATTACCATGTCCTTTCAGCCTCCTACTCTGGCTCATCCATCACCCCCCACCCCCACCCAAGTATGAAGAATCATGCAAGGGTATGCCCTGGGTCAGCTTCTGTTTTTTGTCCTCTCCCTAGCTGACTTCACTGGCTTCCCTGACAGCATGTGATTGTTTACCCTTATTCCTTCCTGGTCATATATGTCTTTGGAGATATTTTCTATAAAAACTCCTCACCCCACCTCTGTAAACCAAGTGGAGTCACCCACAATTCAGAGGCTTTGGAGATGGCGTTATTGAACGATTCACAGCCCTAGAGCATCACTAGCATGAAAAAAAAATGGAGCAGGTTGGGATCACTGAGAGTTTCCAACAAATGATCCCATCCAATCTCTTCCTCTAGCTGACTTCAGGGCCTGTCCAAGAAAGATGCCAATGATGGACTGACTAGATGAGATGTCATCCTATGACATAGCTCCAATGGCGTAGTCTGGGCTCTATGCATTTTTTATTCCCTGGACTTTTTCCCTTATGTCTCACCATGTCAATCTCTTTTGAGTGACCATGGATCTCATTGAGGGTGTCTTCTGGCTTACAGCCTTGTGGGACTTAATGCAATTAACACCTGTAATCATGTGAAAATGGAGCAGCTGGAGAAACTCCCCTTTGGAAGAAGATTCTCCCAATCCTGTGGACTCTGTATTCAAGGTTTTTTAAGCTGCAATCAGGGCTGCTATCTTTAAGGCTTGTTAACTCAATTGCTTGTTTTGTAAATCACTAATTATTATTATCATCAGTAATTCTTAGTCCTTTCAGTCATTGTGTCACTGTGAAGGTGTAGTCATAGGGATCCTGGCTCTCAAGCTGGAAGGGACCTCAGAGGCCTTATTGGACAGAGGAGGAAATAGAGAGCCAGGGAATTGCCTTACTAACAGGCACACAGAGGGTGCCAGGGACCTCAGAAGGCAAAGTCCAATTCCCTTATTGGACAGAGGAGGAAACTGAGGTCCAGGGAGGGGAAGGGATTTGTCCTCGATGTTTCTAACCTGTGTAACCTTTCCAGGACCCTGTAAAATGAGGGGTTTGGACTAGCTGGCCTCTGAGATCCTTGGCAGCTCTGGAGCTTCTTAGGCGCCTCCCAGCTCCTAAGGTTTCTACTCCAAATGTCCTTGTATATACTTATAGGAACACATGCTATTTCCATAATGTAAGCTCCTTGAAGACAGGAACCATTTATTTCATTTTGGTCTTGGTCTCTCCAGTTCTTGGCGCATAATAGGTAATCAGTAAAACGTTTGTTGATCAAGTTTAGGAGCCCGACCAGAATGTCTTCAAAAGAAATGGAGAATCCTCTCCCTAGACATATGGAAGGCCCTTTGCTCAGGGACTATCACCATAGCTATGGCAGATGAGGTGACTGAAGGCTCCTGCCAGCCCATTTTCTGAGCTTAGAGGGAAACTGATATAATTGTAATTGGCCCATGGAGCCCTGTCCTCTCCCTTTCAACCTACCAGCCAGTCACTGTTCTCAGTAACAGGGATCAGAGAAGAAAAGGGGAAAAAAAGCATTTCAGCAAAAACAAAAGCATCAACCAAGATGGCCAGTAGGAGGAATTTCACAAAGATTTATTAATTAATCGCTTACTATGCGTAAAGGCCTGTGCTTGGCTCAGTCTTGTCTGACGCCACAGATGCCAGAACAGGAAGTGCTGTCCCACCTCAGAATTTTCCCAGTAAATAGGCTACTCCCTAGAGAGAGAGGAGAAGCTTGTCAAAGTTATGCTAAGTCTTGAAGGGTTTCTCAGGGCCTCTTCAGGAACATGGCCTGGCTGCTTCAGCCCCCTAGTGGCTTGATGGCACGGGCATCCCTTTAACAAGGAGCTGACCATTCCTTTCCATGCTCCATAAGCAGCCACTAGAATGGGCTCTGTTTGACGTGGGGGTTGAAGCCCATGGCCCAAACCACCACCTGGCACACACGCATGCCCCTGGTCTGGAGGGGCTCGGGCAAGAGGTGGTGGCAGCTAGCCTATCCCCTTTACTGGAAAAGGAAACTCAAGGCATATGTCCTAGTGACAGAAAGTTGAAAATGTGTTTCTTGATAGGAAAAGAAAAGAAAGAAGAGGAACCAAGTTTGGTCTCAAAGAAGACAGCAAATGCATGACTTTGCAAATAGGGTGGGGAGGGGGGTGCCATGGGTGTGGAACATTGCATACACAGTCAGATTCCATCGATATATGGGTTAAGTTTTACAGAATTGTCTTTTTCCCCCCTCTGTTCTAATTTTTTTTTTGGTTATAAGGGATGTTTTATAGTAGAAAAAGAGATACCAATGAAGGTGCTATAAAAACAAAAGGTAAATTGACATTTAAAATTAAACCAAAAATAAAACCAAAGTTATTAAAATGTTCTTGTTCATGAAGGACAACACATTTAATGTTCAGGAAATAACTTAAACACTGGACGAATGTGCTTGCTGTGCGTGAAATACCAGGAATTTCCTGAGAAAAGGGCACTGATTTTTAATGTTTTTCATTTCCCCAATGGCAGCAATGGAGGAGCTGAAACCAAGAGGATGATGACTCTCCCTCCCTGCCCCTCCCCCCGCCCCCATTGGCCATCCCCCTCTAACCTCTTACCCCCACCCTGCAGTTGGGGAACATGTGCTATACAAACTAGAAAAGATGTTGCAAATGCTTCAAAGAGGGCATGATACTGAGGGCTCACCCTCAAAGCAAAGGAAAAAGAAAGAAACTATTCATTGGCTCAGAGACCTAGAGCTGGCAGGGCCCTAAAAGCCATTGAGGCACATCCTCTCATTTTACAAATGGGGAAACTGAGGCCCAGGGAGGGATTTGCCCAAGGAGATACATGGGATCCTAGATCTAGGGCTAGAAGCAACCTCAGAGGCTACCTAGTCCAACCCTCTCAATTTACAGATGGGGAAACTGAGGCCCAGAGAAGGGAAGAGACTTGTCCAAGTTCACACATAGGCTCCTAGATCTAGAGCTGGAAAGGCCCTCAGAGGCCATCTAGTCCACCCCTCCTCTTTTTACAGAGGAGGAAACCGAGGGGAAGTGCCTTGGCCAGTCACACAGTAGCAAGTGTTAAGAATCTGAACCTGGGTCCTCTAACCCCCTTTCTACCACCTCTTAATATGTTCTCTTATTGCTCACAGGGTGCGGGGGAGAGGGGGAAGCAGTTTCGTGGTCAATCATGCTTCTGGACGAGATGGCTACCCGCTCCCAAATACCTCCTCTAGCAAAAAGCTGAGATTCACCCATGACTGAAAAATGATCAAGAAATCCAATCAGAAACTACAGTGAGGGGACAACTAGGTAGCGAAATAAGTAGAGCACCAGCCCTGGAGTCAGGAGGACCTGAGTTCAAATCTGCCCTCAGACACTTGACACATTTACTAGATATGTGATCTTGGGCAAGTCACTCAACCCCATTGCCCTGCCTCCCCCCCTCCAAAAAAAAAAAAAGAAACTATAGTGAGTGTCTTCTACCCTGGAATTCAAGCAGTCAGTAGACACTTAGTAAGCTCCTACTCGCCAGGCATTGTGCTAAGTGTTAGAGATGCAAAGAAAGGGAAAAGCCAGCCCCCCCCCCAAGAGGAGGTCAGGGTCTAATGCAGGAGAGAGCATGCAGATACCTTTGCACAGCAAGCTCCAGGGGGGATCAAGTGGAAATTGTCACCAGATGGAAGGTACTAGAATTTAAAGGGGGTGAGGTGGGCTTCCTGTAGGAGGTGAGATTTGGGCTGGGCCTTGAAGAAGTCCAGGGAAGCCAGGAGGCAGGAATGAGGAGAGACAGCCTTCTAGGCATGGGGCCTAAAAGGGAAAATGGCCAGAATCAGGAGATGGACATCATGTGGAAGGACCAGCCAGTAAGCCATTGTCAAAGAGTACATGGGGTGGGGGGAGGCAGGTGAGAGGAGAATGGAAAGGTAGGCTGGGTCATCAAGGGCTTTGAGGGCCAAACAAAGCATTCTGGATTGGATCCTGGAGGCAACAGGGGGCCCCTGGAGTTTGAGTGGATGTTGGGATGAGGGGAGGTGATACGGTCAGATCAGCCCTTTTAGAGATTGCTTTAGAAGCTGAGTAGATATTAGGATAGGGGGAAGTGATATGGTCAGATTGGCCCTTTTAGAGATGGCTTTAGAAGCTGAGTGGATGTTGGGATGGGGGAGGTGACATGGTCAGATTGGCCCTTTTAGAGATGGCTTTAGAGGCTGAATAGAGGATGGACTAGAGTGAGGAGAGAGACTGAGGCAGGCTGACCCACTAGCAGCCATTGCAATAGTCCAAGTGTGAGGTAATGAGGGTCTACACCAGAATGGTGGCAGTGTCAGAGGAGAGAAAGTACATTCAAGAGATGTGGAGAAAAATCAACAGGATTTGGCAACAGCCTGGATATGGTGGGATGAGAGAGGGTTGAGGTTGCCACCTAGGGTGTGAGCCTGGGACATGGGAAGGTGGTGGTATACTAAACAGTAACAGGGACATTTGGGAGGGGAAGGTTTGGGGGGAGAGATACTGAGATCAGTTTCGGCCATGTTGAGTTTAAGATGTCTACCAGACGTTCAGTTTGAGATGTCTTCGAGGTGCCTGGAGATGTAAGACTGGAGCTTGGAATAAAGGTTAGGGCTGGCTGGACAAGTAGATCTGAGAATCATGAGCATAGAGATAATTGAATCCATGGAAGCTGCTGAGATGACCAGGAGAAATAATATAGAGGGAGAAGAGGTCCCAAGATAGAGCCCTGGGAGACAATCACAGTCCTAAGATGCCAGAGAAAGTATTGAAGATCCAGTGCTCTGAACCTCAATGATCCAAGGGGGCCGACCTCAGATGGCAGAAGTCAGCGTAGAAAAGCAGGAGGCCCAGAGCAGGACCAGCAGGGCTGATCACCCTGTCTGAAAGTCCAGGAGGGTATGTGAATATAATGGAATAATATTGCTCCATTAGAAATAATGAAAGACACACTTCCTGAGAAAGTCCGTGGATGGTAGGAGCAGACACAAAAATGAACAGAACCAGGGAAACAGTTTCTACAAGGATAGCAACATTGTAATGAACAAGAACTCTGAGAGAGCTAAGAACTTGGATTGAAGCGGTGACCAACCACGTCTCCCGAGAACATCTTATCAGCCTCCTGATATGGAGCTCATGGACACAAGGTGCAGAGGCCTATTTTTGGACTCAGCCAATGGATGGATTTGTTTTGCTTGGCTCTGTTTCTTGGCTAATGGATGCTTTTCTCCCCTTTCTCTCAAATTTTAATGGAAAGAAGGGATGGGGAGAAGCAGAAAGGGTTAGTAAAAGCGATGCTAAACAAAAGGTGGCCATTGAAACTTTTAGAAAAATGCTCCTCACTCTCCATTGCTGGATCTTTGTCTAGGTCACAACCACCAAAGGTGGGTATCTCCCAATGTTTTGTCTGGGGTGCTCTTGTCCCTCTAGACTATCACTCTTGGTGGTATCATAAGCTCCCAGGGGTCCAATCATCATCTCTCTCTAGATGATTCTCAGATGGCTAAATAGTCCCAACCTCTTGGCTAAAAGAATGGCCATCCCCCATGAATCTCAAACTCAACATGTCTAAAACAGCCGCCATCATCTAACTTCCCGATTGCTAACATGATGGCATCCTCCCAGCCACCCAGAGCTCACCATCTCACTGTCCTCCTGGACTCCTCACACTCTCTTACTTCCCATGTCTAATCTGTCACCACCCATCAATGTCCCCTTCTGTCCTCTGGCCCTGCCCCCACCCTGGTGCAGATGCCTTATGTTGGCCTACTCTCTCTGCCTCAACTCTCTCCCCAATCCAGTTCATGCTCTATACTCAACTGCCAAAGGGATCTTCATAAAGGGAAAATTTTACCCTGGTGTCCTTTCTACTAAACATACTCCAGTGGCTCCCTATTATCTCCAGGACCGAATAGAAAATCCTCTGACATTTACAGCTCTTTCCAACCTGACTCCCCTCTCACATACTCTGATCCTGGGACATTGGTGTCCTGGCTGGTCTGTGAACAAGTCACTCCAGGCATATTCCCTGGCCATCCCCCCAGTCCCCAGAAAGCTCTCCTTCCTCACCTCGGCCACCCTCAGGACTCAGCTCAAATCCCAGCCGGCGCAGGAGGCCTTTCTTGGGCCTGTCTCCCAATGCTAGAACCACCCTCTGAGATCACCTCCCACGTGCACTGCAGACATATATATCCAATGTGTGGCAAGCCATCTGCAAGCCGTGTGCCCCATTGGGACAGGAGCTCCTGGGGTGGGGGGGGCGGCTCCCAGGTTTTTGCCTTTCTTTGGATCTTTAGTATGGGAGCTGGCACCCAGCCAGTGATTATGAGATGCTTGTTGACTGACAGACAGAACAGAAGGAAGTTCAGAAGGAAGCAAAGACGAGCAGGACAGTGTTGAAAGTGACGTGTGGTATTTATTACATCCTTTTTTTGGAAAAAGCAAGCGAGAAGAAATGGAGCTTCGAAGTCTCACGGGGTGGCCTCTCTCGCGGTTCTGCCCGGCACATAGATATGCTCCCTTTTGGTGTTTAGGTTCCCAATTGAAAACTTTTTTTATGTGGCCAGCGGCATGCAGGGTACTTAGCAAGGGAGCCCTTGGCACGGCAAGCTAAGCAGCAGCTGGAATAGGGAAAAGTCTTCCTAGACTCTGATAGTTCCAGAGACATAACCTTTGGGCAGCCTCGTTTTAGGCCCAGCTTTTCTGCTTGGGAGGCGTGTGGTCCAGGGACACGTGCCCATTGCATCTAGCACTCCAGTGGATCTGAGAGGAGCAGGGCAGAGCCCAGCCTTGTTTGTTGTGAGAAACAAGGTAGCTGAAGCCTCCTGATTGGGGGGGAGGGGAAAGGGAAGGAGAAAGAGATGGGGGAAGAAGAGAAGGGGGAC
>CM053628.1:51465697-51488959 GCA_028646595.1 Phalanger gymnotis | reverse complement strand
CCCCCCCCCCTCTCTCCCCCTCTC
This sequence comes from Phalanger gymnotis, assembly GCA_028646595.1. Classification (NCBI taxonomy): domain Eukaryota; kingdom Metazoa; phylum Chordata; class Mammalia; order Diprotodontia; family Phalangeridae; genus Phalanger; species Phalanger gymnotis. The sequence continues at coordinate 51,488,935 of CM053628.1, read as the reverse complement.
CCCTGGTCTCTCCGTCTCTGGCTCTTCCTCTCCGCCCCCCTCCCCCTCCCCCAACGCCAGGCTTCAGTTTACATTCGCACCGCTGGGCTGCTGCCTGCTCTGCGCCCGTTATGTGCTTTTCTCGCCTCGTCTGCGGGCCGGCGGCCAGCCTATTCCGAAGTGCCCTGTACACCTAGAGGCGGCCGGGGCGCCGCGCCGCCCCGCCCCGGCCCGCCGGGGGCCCCCTCGCCCGCGCTCGCGCTCGCGCCCGCGCCCGCACCCGCTGGCCCGGGGGGGGGGAGGTGGCCTGGGCTAGTCCGGCGGCCGGAGGGGCGACCGGCCGGACGGCCCGGTGGGGCACCCGGGCTTCCGCTCCTCGCTCACCTACCTGGCAGGGCGCTCACCTGGTAGCTTGGCGAGGGCACCGAAGGGGGGCCACGTGGGACCGAGGGCGGTGCTGTGCAGGTCCCCGGGGCTCACCTGTGCCCGCGAGGCGGCCCGAGCCCACCTGCCGCCCTGCCCGCCCTCCCGGGCTCGCCTCTCGCTCCCTCTCGCTCTCCCTCTCTCCCCCTCTCTCTCCCCCTCTCTCCCTCTCTCTCCTTCTCCCTCTCTCTCTCTTTCTCTCTCTCTTTCCCTTCCTCCCTCCCGCTGAAAACCGTCCCTCCCCCCCCCCACCGAGCTCAGGGGCAAGGCCAAGGCCGTCGGGGGCGGGGCCGGGGCGGGCCCGAGGGCGGGGCCTCGCCTTGCCTCCTTCTGGCTCCCAGCTGGGAAAGGCAGGAAGGAGGAGCTGGGCTCGGGCCGAGCCAGCTTGGGCTACACGTCCTCTCTGCCCGCAGCTGAGTGGCAGCTTCCAGCCACCCCGTGTGTGCCCGGGGGCTGCGGGGCCCCGAAGGGAGCAAAGAAGGATGGAAGGAAGGAAGGAGGAAGAGAAGGAAGGGAGGGAGGAAGGAAGGAAGAAGGGAGGAGAGGGAGGAGGGAGGGAGGAAGGAAGGAAGGAAGGAGAGAGAGAGGGAAGGGAGGAGCCAATTCGGGGTAAGTGATACTGTGAGCCCTGGTTCCAAATCCCTCCCTTCCCCCACCACTACCCAACTCTCCGAACCTCAGTTTCTCTCCCAAAAATGAGGGGCGGGGGCGTGGGAGCGGGTGGGGGCTACCACGGAAAGAGTACTAACTGTGTTCGAATCCTCCCCCACCCCCCATTCAGGAGGGGCATCGTGTTGTTAGAGGTCAAGACGTCGACTACCCACGCCCCATTTTCAGGTAGTAAACTACCCTCTAGGAGAGGTTAAGTAACAATTTGGGTCCCACAGCTACTTGAGCAAGATTCTGCAGGGATACGTCTTCAGTGCAAGCTATTGCTGAGCAAGTAAATTGCCCAAACTCCTTCCACATGTGGTCATTTGTTTATACTCCCAGGCTCCATAGTGTAAACCCTCCCGACTGAATACATTAGGTTTGTTCGATAGTATCAATCGTACATTCACAGTGGAGAATACGATCTTCTAGGTCGAAGAACCACCTGGATTCGCTTCTAAAACGCACGCAACATCATAAAGTCAAGGTTCTGATTCTACCTCTGCTCCTAATTTGTATGGTATTGGGAAAGTCACCTAACCTCCCGGCCCCAGGCATGGAAGGGATCTCAAACACCACCTAGTTCAACCATCCCTTGAATCCTCCTGCATCTAGCCTGTCTGGCCCCTGCCTGAGGGCCGCTAGTACGGGAGGCATTCACTCCATTATTCCATAGCCCAGAATCCCTCTTAGGATAGGATAGCTAGGAGGAAGTCTGTTTTCTAGGGGTAGAGACTAGACCAGTGATTTCATTAGCATAGGGAACTTCTGCAGAAGGAAACTCTCTACCAGTGCAGGCCCAGCACCTTCTTTGCAACTTACAGCCCAGGGGTTCTTGGCCTTTTTGTGTGTCATGGACCCCTCCTTGGAATCATGTTTGGAAATGCATAAAATACCTAGGATCACAAAGGACTAACTATATTGAAATATAAGTCATCAAAATATTCAGCAAGTTCACAGGCCCCAGGTCAAGAAGCTGCCTTAAGTGACTTGACCAGATTCTCCCAGACAGGATGTCAGAGGCAGGGTTTGAACCCAGGCAGCCAGCTGTCTAGCCACTACAATGTGATGTTTCTCACTCATCCCTGATGATAAAGACTCAAGAGGTTTTTAAAGTGGTGGTTTTTAACTAATCTCCTTTTAATCTCTACTGCCCTTCTCATGTTAAACGGAAATCTGCTTTTCTGTAGCTTCCATCCATCTCTGGGCTCAAGGAAGAGGTCTCAGCTCTCTCTTCAAACACACAGCTATCATGCCCCTCCCTCCTAAACCTTTTCTTCTCCAAAGCTGCTATCCCAACTTTCTTCAACTGAGCCTCATACAGCATGGCCCGAATCTCCTCAGACTTGGCTGCCCACTGGCTTCCCTCCAGTTTGTCCCTATCCTTCTTGATGGGTGGCACCTACAACTGGATATGATGCTCTGGATATGGTCTCACTGGGGCACAGTACAAAAGGATGTTCATTTCCCCCCACAATGAACACTATGGCTATATCACACACAACTCACACTGAGCTTGTGGTTCACTAAAACATTGAGATCATTTTGTTTCTTTTTAAATGCTTTATTGAAGCTCTTTATTTTTTTTTAACATCATCGTCACTTCTCAATTACTCCCCCCCCCTGCCCCCCCCATGGAAACTTCCCTTGTAACAAATAAGTACAGTCAAGCAAAACAAATCAACATATTGGCCGTGTCTGCAAGTGTATGCCTCATTCCACACCTAGAGGCCACCACCTCCCCGCAGAGAGGTTGGAGGAGTGCTTTATTGTCAGGCCTCTGAAGTCACCATTGGTCGCTCACTGAACTAATCCATTCAAAATCTTTTTCACATGAACTGCTGTCTAGTCACATCTCCTTAAGCCTGTCAGAGAACAGAAGCCCAACACAAAGGTAACAACCTCTTGCTCACTGTGATGGGGCCCCTCTGATTGTTGGGCCCAACTACTGATTATTTAAACCGTATTTGTGTTGTAACTAAGTTTCAAGCAAACTGTGTCTCTACATATCCCTATTTCTCTAATATGTTCTAATATCTGTGACACACAGGACGTTGCTGAGACAGTGGAGGAGGGAAGAGAGGAGTAACTAGCTAAGGGCTGCTCTTTGAACAGAAAAAATGGGGAAACACTAGAAATCACCCCTCCGGGAAGGGTCCCCCTGACCATGGAACAGCACCCGCTAAATTATAGATGCTTCCAGGAGAAAAGCGAGCAGGGAACCTTGCATCCCAGTTGGAGAACAAAAGAAACAAAATACACACCCCCTAACACCTCTCCACAGATATACAAACACTCATGGACACACATTCACATAATGTACCAAGCCTAATACACAAACAGGTATCTGCCCACGCCACAGTAAAGTTGTGTCGGTATATCACAAAATAGTATACACATAGCCATGATTCGATGAGTCTCATCTGTGCCCATCATTTGTGAAAACTTTCTTTTGCTTCCCAAATTCTCTTGGCCACAAATTCCCTTTTCCCGCCTTCCCCAGGGTGCTTTGCATTTTGGCTCCTGATTAGCTGTTCCCAGGACACTGAGAGAGGAAGAAATCCTTGGATTAGGGTTGTCTCAGGGGAGCAGGATATGTTAGGGCATGGGAAACTGTTTGGTCCTGGATGAATAGCTGGTTCATCTAGGCGGACAAGTGTTCTAGCAGGAGGACAGAGCGAGTGGGATCTCAGGGAAAGAGGGGTCCCACAATAAACCAACTGGAAGACTCAGGGTAGGCCCATCTGCTGTTTGATCTGCTAGAGCTCTGTGGACTGGCCATGGCCACCAACACTACTCTTGCCCTTCGCTTAGTCCCCAACGGCTGGTTTGGAATCTGCTTTTGCTTTGGGGAGAGCTGATCTTGGCCTGGACAAGGGATTAAGGATCCGATCTGACCAGAACTGCCAATCCAGGCCCTGGATGTGGAATGTATCATAAGCAAAGGTTTACTCAGAACAAAGGAGGCAACTTCTCTGAATACAGACTGGAAGAAGGCCTGCCCTATGGAGAGGAGTTATTTTAGTCTGGAAGGACGGCAGCTGGGAGACCTGTGTCCAGGCCAGCAGGATATCAAAGAAGTTGCAAGTCTGCCCTGGGTATCTGTATCTCCAGTCAACTCCCTCCGAGCAGGCTTGGCAAACTTAAGAGGAAGCCAGGCCACAAGGCAAAGCTGAAAGAGAAAGAAACTTCTGGGGGACAGGGTCTCAAAGAGCATATGCCTGCAAAGGGAAAAGGTTTCCAGGGTGACGCTCTAATGGCCTCTTATGTTTTTATGGAATCAATCCAATCACCCACAAATGTTTATTACCCATCTACTATGTACAGGGCACTGTGCTAGATACTAAAGGGGGAGACAAAGAAACAGAAGACAAGGTCCCTGCCCTCCAGGAGCATATGGTTTAGCTGGGAAGACGAGAAATACAAATTAAATATGCTTCGGAGCTGGCCGCTCTCCTGCAATCCTAGATGACTGGTTGGGGGGGCGGGGAAGGGATTAGAGGAGGTGGGGCATAGCGAGACTGATGTCCTTCCCTTGTGGTTAATAGGAGACAGGCTAGGAAGTTTTGTCAAGCCTCTGTAAGGTAGCGGGAAATATATGAAGACCAAATGGAGACAACTTGCTAACAATTCTATCTTACCCTAGGGAGGGGGGGAGAGGGAGGGCAAACTTTATTCTCAGTATCTCCTCTATCCCATATGGTCTCTCATCGAGGGAAATGTTTCCAAAAGTTACCCATAATGAACACTTGAAAAGGACTGTCTTAGGTGCTTCCTAATCACTCTCTCCTATGAGATGGTTCTTTATATACAGACCCTAGAAGTGAGTTGCAAATACAAGCGAGAACACATTAGGAGCCTGGTCCATTCCTCTTTTAGCTCCCATCCCGTTCTGTCATGCTATCTGTTGCACATGGGATAGGAGAGGCTGACTGAAGCCCCGACATCTGTGTTTTGTTCTTCCCAAACTCTATCACCAGTGTCTTCCCCAGTAGGTTGTATCCATTCACCAGCAGCAATGCCTGCTGGGCCATCTCCATATCTAAAAGAGAAAATAAAAATGAATTTACCAAGGGCTCGACAACTTGATTCCATGGACTGAAATGGATTGGGGGATTTTATATTAGGGTTAAATGTCAGGCCTCAAGGCTAGCTGGCCCCTTCTGATAATGAAACTCGCCAGCATCTCAATGTAATTGGAAGCTTGAGGTCCTCTCCGATTTTTCTGTCAGTACAAAAGGAGTCAAAGAAAGGCACCAGAGGAAAAGATGGGCCCATCATGTGGTGAAAGGAAATGTGAACAGCTGGTGTGTTCCATTAGCATCTTCACAATGTCAAGAGAAATTGAGGAAGGCTCCCAACACACAGTGGATGGACCTCCTGCGATGAACTTCTGGGAAGACATGGACAGGCAGGCATAGGTGGGTTGCAATCTGTACTGTTGGAGGGAATATCCACATTGATGAGATCACAGATGCATTTGAGCATACAAAAGAAGAAGAAACAGATGTGGACGGTTCACTATAAGAGAAATCTAAGACAGAACTAATTCTGTATAGAAATTGGTTACTTAAGAAAATGCAGCAAAACCAAAAAAATGTGTCCGACACGCATTTGCATTTCCTAGAGTGTTCCTCAAACCAAAGGAGGTTTGAAGGGATGACAGAGATCTTGGAAGCTGGAAACTTCGTCAACCATCGCAACTATATGCCTAGCTTCTTAACCACCTTCCGTTCCCTCATCACTCATAAATAGCTTGCCCTCTGTGTGTTCCTTTCTTTCCCAGCTAACCCAAACTTTAGAGCCATAGACTTTCATCAATTTATGCCCCCCAACATCAGCAAAACAAAAGACACAGAAATCAATCCATCAAGCACTTTTTAGGATACTTATTAGGGATACAGAGACAAACAACAAATAGTCCCTGCCCTCAAGGAGCTTACATTCTATTGAGAGAAACACCATGTAGTACACATCTAAATGTGTACTAAATATATAGCAAATGAATATACAAGGTCCTGGGGGGAAGTGGAGAGGCCCTAGCAGTAAGGGAGATGAAGGAAGTGGTGTTTAGGTTGAGCCTGGAAGGACACTAGGGATACCAAGAGGCATAGGCTATATAGGAAGGCTGAAAAGGTATGTTAAAGCCAGACTGTGAAAGGTTTTCAATACTGACCAAAGGAGTTTGCATTTGATCCTAGAGGTAAGAGTGCTAGCAAAGCTTCTGGAGCAGAGAGGAGTGACATGGTCAGACCTATACTTTAAGAGGATCACTTTGGCAGCCAGGGGAAGGATAGAACAGAGAGTAGAAATCTGAGGCAGGAATATGAATTAGCCAGCTCTTAGAATGGCCCAAGCAAGAGGTAATGAGGGCCTGGACTAGGGTGGTGGCATTATGAACAGAGAGAAAGGGAAAAGCTCAGAAAGCTATCATGGAGGCAGAATCAGCAGCACTTTGCAACTGGATGCAGGGTTGAATGGGAGTGAGAAGTCAAGAGTAACGATGAGGCTGCACATCTGGGTGACTAGGAGGATGGTGGAGCCCTTGAAGGAAACAGTAAAGTTCAAAAGAGGGCTGGCTTTGGGGGAAAACATAATGAGCTTGAGATACCTACAGGACACATGGTTCAAAATGTCCAGTAGATAACTGGTGAGGTGGATCAGCTGGATCTGAGAGTCATCTGCATAGAAATGATAATTAAATCTATGGAAGTCAATGAGATCACCAAGAGAATATTAGAGAGAAGAGGGTATACAGGTTATACCCACAATTAAAGGATAGGATATGGGTGATGATCCAGCAAAGGAGCCCGAGAAAGAATGGTCAGATAAGTAGGAGACGAGATGAGAGTGGTGTCATAAAAACCTAGAGGGGACAAAGTATATCTACAAGGAGAAGGTAATCAAAAGTATCAAATGCTGCTGAGCTCTGAGCCAAGAAGGATAAGGACTGAGAAAAGACCATCAGATTTGGCAATTAAGAGATCACTAGTAATTTTAAAAAGGGGAGTTTCTGGTAAGTGAGGAGATTGGAGATCAGGTTGTAAGGGGTTAAAAAGTGAATGAGAGGACAGAGGGACTGGTAGGCTCAAGTGATGCTTCAATGTTTGTAGGTAGTGAGGAAAGAGCCAGACAGAAATCACAGTGGTAATGGGGTGTGTGTAAGGGGGAGCACAATAGTGGGATGACCCAAGGAAGGAAAGAGAAGGAGGGAAGCACAGAAAGAGAAATAAAAGAAGGATCAAAATAAACTTTACTGCGTGCTTCTTCTAAAGGCCAATGAGTGTTACTTCATGTCTTAGCCGAAGAATCAAGAACCTAGAGCTGAATGACATTACAAAGAAACTATTCAGCAGGAATACACAGAACAAAAAATGAAAAACACAATAAGAACATAGATTTAGAGCTAGAAAAGATGTTGGAGATCATCTAATTTAACCCCCTTATGTGACAAATGAGGAAACTGAGGCCAAGAGAAGTTAAGTGACTTGTCCAAGATCACATGGATATTAATAAAACCAAGAGCTGTTTTTAAGACCAAAAAAACAAAAAACTAAAACAAAAACTTACAAGCCATTAGCAAACACTTCAAAAAGGAGAGAGAAAACACAAAACACCAAATTTCGTGCAGTTACTACTAACAAACGAGAGAGAACTTTAACAAAATGGAGATTATTTGCGAAAATATAAACTGCCAACATTTACACATCAGGAAATTTATAACTTAAAAATACCAATCTCAAAGCAAGCAATATGAATTACCAGGCAGAAAGGCATCTGGTCCAGAAGGGTTCTTAGATGAACCTTCAAAGAATGAATAATCCCTTTATTACGTAGACTATTCCTAAATATAGAGAAAGATGGAAGATTACCCGGTTCCTTCTATGAGTCAAATATGGTACTGATTTGAAAACAAAAACAAAAAATAAAATTATAGTCCAATTTCCCTAATGAGTACAGATACCAAAAAACTTACTAATACATCAGCAAACATCACGCAGTAAAATAGTACAAATGATTCATTGGAACAGAGCAGGATTTATTCCAGATAAGCAAGCCTGACCCAAAACCAAATGGATACCAGGGGTACTGCAAAGGGCACTCACAAAATAGAAAGAGATCTAGAGAAAGGCTGCCCACAAACAGGGTGGCTCCTCTCGGGTGCAGCTATGGGAAAATATGGACAAGAACCACTCAGAAGGAGAAGGTGTGGGTGACTAGTGACTGGCATCAAAACAGGGTGCAATCATATTGATGAGATAACAAATCATCCACTGAAGAATCGATCTAATACATTCGAAATTTTTTTTAAAAAACCCTGATCTTATTACCAGATGCCAAAAAAGCCTTTTGAGATCATCCCAAAACTCAATCACAATTTTTAAAAAATTAAAAAGAATAGAAAATTTATTTTCCTCAACATGACAAAAAAAGATGAAGCTGATGCACGTGATGCTGGTTCTTTTAGTAACTGAGAAATATTTGAAATATTTCCATTAAAAGCAGGTACAAAACAACGGTGCTCACTTTCCTTATTTCTGTTTGGTATAGTATTGGAAATGATAGCAATTGCAGTAAGATAGGAAAAGATACTAGGAAATTAATGTTGCAATGAAGCGATCAAAACATTGTTATTTGCAAATGACATGATACTGTATCTAGAAAAGCCAACAATCCAAACAAAAAATTAACTGAACGAGTTACATTCGTCAGCCAGATACAAGAATCCACATGGATAAATTGTACCCTTATATACTAAAAAGGCAAGAAAACATCATTAAAAAAGAAACCCAATTTACAACAAAACTTAAGGGCCTGGGAACTAACTAATCAAGACATAACACATGACCTTTATAAAGGTAATGAGAAGACTGTACTGAAAAACAAAGGAAGACCTAAATAATAGGAGGGACGTTCCGTGTTTACAGATGGGTCAGATTGACTTGGTAAAAATGTCAATACTGCCTAAATTAATTTACAAATTTAATGTAATACCCATGAAGAGGAAGATATCAAAAATGTCTTCATAGAATTAGATAAAATAATAACAAAATTAAGAAGGAAAAGCAAGCTCAAATATCAAAGGGCACTGGAAAAAAATATATGCTGAAGGTCGACTTGTACTTACAGATTTTAAAGCATTATAAAATGGTTAACATCAAAACCATCCAAGAAGAGGCAAAAACTAGATCAGTGGAACAGAATGCAGATCCCAGATATTAATCCAAATAGGTATAAAAAAATTGGTGCTTGATACATACATATATACACACAAAATACATACATGTATGTACATACATACAAAGTAAAAAATTTGGAAAAGATTCATTATTCAATGTAGTAAGGGGAAATGGCCAGAAATTGGTATATCTCTATTCTGGAAAACAGTTTAGAATTATTTGAGAAAAGTGATTAAACCATTTATACGCTTTGACCCAAGTGCCATAATTAGCATCTACTCAAGGAGGACAAGAGGGGAAAGTTTCATATATACCAAAATATTCATAGTAGCATTTTTTTGTGGTAGTAAAAAAAACTGGAAACAAAGTGGGTGTCAATTGGTTGGGAAATGGCTAAACGAATGATGACATATAAATATAATGGAATATTGTTGAACTAAAAATGATATATAGGAGGAATTCAGAGAAACTAGAACGGAACTTGTATGAACTGATACAATGTGAAGACAACACATATAAGAGCAATATATACAATGATCATAATAATATAAAGGAAAACAACATTAATAGATTAATGTAATGACCAATCTTGATTCCTGATGAACCATATTTCCCTCTTCTCTAGTAGAGAAGTGGTGGACTATGGGGCCAGAAAGCTGCATATACTGTCGATCAACATATGAGCTATTTATTACATGTGACAGTGACATATAAAAACAGAAAGGGCAACATGGAAAATAACAAAATTCTATCCACACCTCACACTCTGCAACACTGAATTACAGCCACTTCAAACTAAAAAGATGGAAGAAAATGGAGCAATATATTAACCTTAATTGTGATGGGCTTTTATCTACTAACTAAATAGAAGAAACTATCTGGAACAAGGTAGATGTAACTGACTGAAAAATATTTCTACAAAGCAAAAGAAAATATGGCAAATATAGGGAGATAGGTACTACTGGACCTGTGATTTCATTAGGTATAGGGAACTTCCAGGTGAAGAAAGTCCCTCTATCAATGCAAGTCAGCATGGAACTTCCAGGTGAGGAAAGTCCCTCTATCAATGCAAGTCAGCACCTGCTCTAGGACAAACAAATCTAAGAGTTGCCTGGGGCATTAAGAGATTAAGTGACTTTCCTAGGATGACAAAGTAAACCTCTGAAACTTATTAAGAACTGATAAAAATAATATCAAAGAACAAAAGCTAATTCCCAGTGAATGAATATGCAAAGACTATGAACTGATTTCACCTATGTAATTGATATCATATTGCTTGCCCTCTCAATGAATGGGGAAGGGGTTAAAGGGAGGAAATTTAGAAATCAAAAATAATTTTTAATGAACATTAAAAATGAGTAATAAGTTGAAAAAAAATCACTTGAAAGTTAAAAGAACTTTGAGGCATCACTTCACCCTCATCAAAAAGTCCAAAAGAATCTGTGTCATAGCTGGCAGGGACACGGAGAAACAAAATCCACTCGTGTTTAGCTGGAGGTTTAGCAAAATGGTGAGATCTTTTTGAAGAGCAATCTGACAGTGAACTGTAAAAATTACTAAAATAATCATACTCCTTTACCCGTATCGAGAATATACCTGGACTGAATTCTCTCATTAAAAAAAACCTGTACATTCGAAGATTTTTATAGCAGCATTGTCACTGCCAAAAATTGGCATTAATAAAATGTTGAACAGTGGGGGGAATAGCTGCATAAACTGTTCAAAGAGATATGGGGAGAGCTAGGAGGTAAATGGAGTAAAGGAAGAAGCATCAGAGCGGGCACAGGCCAACTACATCTAAATCTGAATGGCAATGTGGGAGTGAATGACCAGAAAGGGAAGGTGCAGGAGACTCAGAGGGGGTAGTGGTTGTGGACATTTTAAATGTTGAAATTCATATATTCAAATGTAATTATTTATAAGATCTGTTTAATGGGTTTTGTCGATGTAAAGCCTATTGATTTTCCAAGTAAACTGTTCTTCTGCCTTAGAAGAGGTGGGAGGTAGCTTTTGGTAACAAAAAAAAAATGCTATAATTTAGTGGTTATCTTAGTGATAACTGAGTGAAGCTACTTACTGGGGAAGGTGATGAAGGCCTGGCCCCTCATGCGGCCAGTCAACACTCGGAATTGAATCGGGGGTCCTTTTTTCTCCTGGAACCGGGCAAACAAGGAGACAAGTTCCTTCTCAGTCACCCGAGGACTGAGGTTCTTCAAATACAGTACCTAAATCAAATTCAGGTTCAATAGGAATATTACATGAAGGAAGTACAAGGTAATTTAGTCATTATAGTTAGCACTAGCCAGACCTTTCCTAATGTTCTAGGCTCAACTTGATAAGAAGAGCCAAATAGAAAAGGGAGCGGCAGCTACAAAAAGACTTAAAAGGCTGGGAAATTGAGACCGTTTCTTCTCCATTCTTACTTGGGAGGTAGCTGGAGAGAGTCACATAACATGACAGGTTGTAAAGGGAGAGCTGATGGTGAAATATGCCTCCCATGTCTTGACAGAGGTGGTGAACTACAGGCATACATTTCCAGACACGACCAATGAGCTGATTTGTTTGCTTGACTGTACTTGTTACAAGAGATGGCTCTGCTGGGAAGTGATATTTTTAAAAGAGGTTAATAAAAGAGCAATGAGACAGATATAAAGAAAAAAGAAGTTGTCATATAACCAAGCCAACTGAGGCCACTACAAACATGTTATCTAATCTCAACTCGACCCTCACAGCTGCGTTCCAGTCCTTTTATTTGGCCCCCACCGATGGAATGATTGTTTCTAATCTAAACCCCATACTGAGTTGTGACCCACGGTTTAAGATGCTGCTGCCTAAAGCACCTCCCCAAGGCACCTCCTGTCTTCTTTCCTTTTCCACACCAAGGCAATCCCTCATTTTCAATTCCTTTGCTCTAGTCTTGAAGGAAGACTTCTCCTTAGCAAGCTTACCCCCTCTTACTTGTTCTTACTGGGTTGTACTTTTTGGTTTTTGTTTTCTTCTATTTGAGTAAAAGTTTGGTTACTGCTCTGCTTCTCGACACCAGATTAGCTGGGTGTTCAGAAAATTCCAACCCATATTAAAGCCTTTTCAGGGTAACCATGCACTGATATAGATTGCCTTTTAAAAAAGAGACCTAGCCCCTTTGCAGCTCCTCCTTCTCTTCCATCTTCTCCTAGAGATGCCTCCTTGACCATTCCCTCTTTCATCTTCAGACTCCCCTTAACCACTGGCTCTTTCTCTGCAGCCCATAGGTGTCCTTGATCCTTAAAGATCAGGTCATTCCCTCAAACTGTCCTGCAGGCCTCCCTTCCATAGCCCCAAGCTCCTGAAAATTATTAATCATCTATGATAATCATCTGTGACCTCACTGCCTCAACACCCACTCATTTCTAAAACTCTGGGAACTGGGCTTCTGACCCCACCATTCTACTGAAACTGCCCTGTCCCGGGTTACCAAAGATCTCAACTTCAAAATCAAGTGGTCATTTCTCATTCACCATTATAACTCTCTGTAGCTTCTGATTCTCGTATCTTCTTTCTGGATACTCTCTTCCTGTCTTGACTGCTCCTTTGTTGCTGAGTCGTTTTTCAGTTCTTTCTGACTTCATAACTCCATCTGGGGGTTTTTTTGGCAGGGCTATCGGAATGGTCTGCCACTTCCTTCTCCCCTTCATTTTACAAATGAGGAAACTGAGACAAACAGGGTTAAGTGATTTGCCCAGAGTCATGCAGCTAGTAAGTGTCTGAGGCCAAATTTGAACTCAGGAAGATTAATATTCCTGACTCCAGGCCTGATACTCTATCCACTGTGCCACCTAGCTGCCCCTTTACTGGATCATCATTCTCTCTTGTCCCCTTAAGCATGGCTATACTCTGGAAGTCCTGTCCCCTGGACCCTCCTCTCTCCTTTCTCGGTCATCTCATCAACTCCCATGGGTTCAAGTACTACCTCTATGCAGAGGATTACCAAATGTACATATCCAGCCCTTACCTCTCTCCTGAACTCCACTTCCATTATAATCACTTGCTTCTTAGACATCTACCTGGATGTCCAATGGATACCTCAAACTTCAACATGTTCAAAATGGAATTCAGGTGTCTCCCCTAAACCTATTCCTCCTCCAATTTCCCTCATTTTACTTGAGGGCAACCAAGCTCACTACCTTGGATCCTGAACAGTTGCCAAGTCTTGCTGATTCTTCCTTTACAACATCTCTCATGTCTTCTCTCTTTTCGTCACTTACATAATCACTACTCTGGCACATGCCTTTATCACTCTTCACCTGGACTATTGTAAAGCCTCCTTATTGGTGTCTCTGCCTCCAATTTCTACCCTCTCTAATGTGTTCTCTGCACCACCTGGAAATTTCTATTTCTAAGTCACAGGTCTGACCATCCCATTCTCTTGCTCTAACACCTTTGGCTGCTCATTCTTATCACTTCTAGAATGAAATATAAGCTGCCATTTTAAAGCCCTCCCCAGTCTGGCTCCTACCAACAATTACAGGCTTAAACTACATTTCCACTAAACTAGCTTGCTAACTTCCCCCAAAACAACTTGCCATCTCCTCTCTGTCTTATCTGAGTTTTCATGACACTGCTCTTTCCTATTTCTCCTCCTACCTAATTCTTTCACAGGATCTTCATAGAACTGCCAATCCCTAATCCTAGGTGTAGACCAGGGTTTGGTCCTATTCTTTCTTCTCTTCTCTCTTGGTGACCACATATATCAGCTCCCAAGGGGTTTAATTATCACCTCTATGCAGATGGCTCCCAAGCCAAGTCAATAAGTATTTATTAAGCACTTGCTATGTGTCAGACACTGTGTTAAGCTATGGGGATTCAAAAAAAATGGCAAAAACAAGATCTGCCCTCAAGGAGCTCATAGTTCAATGGAGGGGCTGGGGGGATACAATGTCCAAATGTACACATCCAGCTGTCATTTCTCTTCTGAACTCCAGACTTATATCATCACTGTTTGCCTGACATTTACACCTGGCTATCTATCCCAAAGGCAGATCAAACTTAATGTGTCCCAAACAAATTTCATTATCTTTCTCCTCTAAAACCACTTCTCCCTCTTCCCAGCTTCCTTATTTTTAGCTAGGACAAGGGTGAGGAACCTGTGGCCTCAAGGCCACATGTGGCCCACTAGGTCCTCAAGTGTGGTCCTTTGACTGAATCTAAGCTTCACAGAACAAATCCTTTTATTAAGGGGGATCCCAATGGAGTCCCGTCATATGTGCATCTAACTTTGGCAAAATCAAAAGGAAAAAAAATAACAAATAGCACAAGCAATTCCTTTCCCTATTCCATTCAATGAGGCTAGTCCTAAACCCCCATACACACTCCTACCCCTTTTGCAGTGAGCATGAGATGAGAGATCTGAATCTGCTCTTCCTCCAGTTGGCCTCAGCTACTGTGGGGTACTCAGAGCATAAGTATAACTCTAGAGTCTCCTCATCAGCCCCACAGGCTCTTCATTCTACGTAGGTTGGTGAGGATAAAGGAGACAGCCCTCCTCAGCTTTCCTGGTGAACTAGAAGGACCCTGCTGTGCTTGCTTTAATTTAAATGCATCCTCTCTTGCCACAGAAAGACACAGAATTGGGGTCTGTGATTTAATACAATCACACTTACATACGCAAAGTATTTTTTAAAAACAATGTTCCCTAATCCTTACTTTTCCTACCAGCTAAGTCTTTACCCACTTTTGTTTTCTTCCATTTGAGTAAAAGTTTGGTTACTGCTCTGCTCCTCATCACCAGATTCGCTGGGTGTACGGAAAATTCCGAACCGTGTTAAAACCTTTTCAGGGTAACCCTATGCTGATATAGATTGCCTTTTAAAAAAGAGACCTAGCCCCTTTGCAGCTCCAAGTACTTAAAGATCCTCTATTGTACTTTATGGATGACTTAGGGGATTTTAAAACATTATTCTGGACCACAGTTTTTGCTCTATACACACTGCCTTGAAAACCGCACCCTGTGTAAGGTGCTACTCCACTGTATTCCTAAAGCACATGCCTGCCCATGTCACTCCTCTCACCACTCCCCTCACTCAGTGGCTTCTTCCTTTTGCCCATGGGATAAAATACAAGTTCTTCACTGGAACATTTAGAATGCCCTTCACAACCTGGCCCTGAACCATATTTCTACACTGATTCCACATTACTCCTGCCATGTCATCTCCCATCTCCATGTCTTTGCACAGGCTGTCCCTCATGCCTGGAATGTTCTCTTCCTTTGCAGTGAGAAATCAGCTCAAGTGCCACTTTTTGCATGAGACCCCTCCTTCGACCTTTGCTTTTTAATGCTCTCCCCAACTCCCCCAAATCACTGTATATATTTTGTATTTCCTCATCTAGGTAGGTATTGTTTTCACCCAATAAACTGTAACCTCTTGGAGGGCAGGGACTGTTTCATTTTTGTCTTTGCATTCCCAGTGCCTGGCATAGAGTTTGACACAATGTAGGCAATTAAGAAATGCTTATTGAATTGAACCTAATTCACATCTTTGCATAGGGTTACACTGGAATACACTCCCTCCTCATCTCTGCTTCTTAAGATCCCTCCATCCCTTTCAAGGTTCACTGTAGGCGCCAACCCCCACCTTCCATAGAAAGTAAGCCTTCAGCTGCTCCCCACCCCCACCCCATGCATACTCTGTTGGTGGCCATTTCCTCATCTATAATCTCCCTAAGGAGCATCCGCCCCCCCCCCCCTTGAGGGCAAAGGAGTACGTGTTTTGCTTTGCATTCCCAGAGCATAGTACGATGCTCTGAGCACAGTTGTAATTAATATATGTTCGCTGAAATGAACTGAAGGCTTTGGGGTAACCGAAGAATTGACTTCCAGTATAACGAAGGATTCTCATACAGATGATGGTGGTTCTCTATTTTTCACATAAACAAAAAAATTAACATGCTACAGAACAAAGAATTCATAGCTAAGACCTTCCTGAAAGCGAGTATTGCTTCATGCTGTGGCAGGTTGTACACCCTTGATTTGTACGTCTTTAAGAATGACAACAGCAACTAAGCACTTTACATTTGTTACACCATTTGATCCTCACAACAACCCTGTGAGGTAGGTGCTATTGCTACCCCCATTTTACAGATGAGGAAACTGAGAGTTTAAGTGACTGGCCTGAGATCACATAGCTACTAAGCCTCCAAGGCAGGATTCAAACTCAGGCCTTTCTGACTCCAAGGTCAGTACTCTACCTACTAAGGCAGCTAGTTTCCTGCTAAAAACAGGAGTCACTTGTCTGAAATGATCTAACTGTGGTCAGCTTCTAAAGGAAGAATGTAATCCTGTGAATTAATTAAAACAGTTTCTAGAGATGAATGAAGGGATCTGAGCTTTCAAATACTTAGCGTGAAACATCATTAAGTCAAAATAATTCTCTTGGGTTTGTTGGGTTTTTTTTTTTTAGGAAAAAGGAGTGAATAAAGCTGGACCAATGTTCTTACCCTCTAGGAAAGGTCCACATTGATATTTACTTTTTTGATCTGTCCCAAACAAAGCCTTTAAGTCATAAGCAAGAATTAATAACAAAAATGTTTTAGAAATGAAGTCACTGAAAAGATGTTGTGTTAATACCCCTCACCTCCAATGGTCCTTTTAGAATACCCAAAGATTGCCAGAATACTAAGTTGTCCATATTTATGAAATTAGACCCCAAAACGTACATGCTCCAGGGGCATGGGGCACCTTTGGGGGTGTTGGGTTCAGAGAGAACTTTCCATTCTACTTAGGTCATATTCCATTAATGCAAAATCGTATCATTGGTAGAGATGGGGGCTAGATGAGAATCCAATGAAATGGACATGGAACTGGCTGAACTGGCCGAACCCAAAGAATGCTCTACTCATTCATGTTTAATGTTAACCTTGAGGGACATCTCCAAGGCAGCGCCCCAGAAATTGGTGGTTGGCCTTGTGCCTTTTAACCATGCCATGGATAAAGGCCTAAATGGCATGCTTATCGAATCTGCAGATGACACCAAGCTGGAAGGGCTAACAAACACTAGGTGACACTCAGGATCCAACAAGGTCTGGAAAGCTACAACAAAACATGGAGCCAAATAGAAGAAGGGATTTAAGAGGGATAAATGAAAAGTCTTATACTTACATGGGTTCAAAAGATCAACTTCACAAGTACTAAATGGGGGAGACCTGGCTAGAAAGCCTCTTTAAAAAGATCTAGGGTTTTTAGTGGACTACAAGCTCAACAGGAGACAACAACATAATATGGTGGTCAAAAGGCTACCTTAACCTTAAGCTACACAAAGAGACATACAGCTGCCAGGGATAAGGAGGGGACAGTCGTAGAGTCCTCTGCTCTGTCCCAGACCACATCTGGAGGACAGCACATTTTAGGAAGGACACCGACCGATAAGCTAGAATGCATCCAGAGGAGAGCAACCAGGACTGTAAAGGGCCATGAACTGACATCACTTGATGAGGATGTTTATGATGGAGAACAGATGACTTAGCAAGACCATGACAGCTTGAAGTATCTGAAGACCTGTCATATGGAAAATGGATTAGCTTTGTTCTGCTTGGCCCCTGAGGACAGAATGAGGAACGATGGGGAGAAGTTCCAAAAGGACAAATTTGAATCCAACATTTGAAAAATTTCTAAATAAGAGCGATCCAAAGATAGACTGAGCTGGTCTTACGAAGCAGTGAAAGCCTTTCTCCAATTGATGTCTTTCATTAGGCAAGGCCTAGATGTGCACCTATTGGACATGATAAAGACACCACTTTTCAGGTACAGGCTAGCATATCTAAGGTGTCTTCCAACTCTGAAATTCTGTGAACCTCAGTTTCCTCATCTGTAAAATGGAAATAGCACTTGTATTACCCACACTTCGCAAGGTTACCGCGAAGAAAGTCTATGATGTTTTGTATACCTTAAAGCCCAATGTAAATATGGATTAGTAATAGTATCCTCAAGTCAGCCTTTCAGAATCTTTTGTCCTTCAAAGCACAGTTCAAACAGCACCTCCTACAGGAGGTCTTCCTTGATCCTCCCAGGCACTAATGCCTCCCCACTCCCCAACTACCTTAATTTATTTTGTGTCCACTCATATGTGTACATGTTGTCTCCTCTAATAGAAGGTAAACTCTTCAGGGGCAGGAGATACTTCACTTTTGTCTCTGCATCCCCAGCACCTAGCAAGGTGCTTGGAACATCAGTGGCTCTAATAAATGCTTGGTAGATGACTGGCTGATAGGCTCGTTATTAGGTACTAGCAGCCTAAGCTGTCAGCTACCTTGGATAGTAACAAAGCTGCCTAAAGAAGCAATCCTTCACTATCTAGGCAGCAGCCAAGCCCCTGAGCAGCACATGGCTCTTGTTAACATCAACTATGTCCAGAACCATCCCAATGGCCATTAGATGGGATGGTTTCTAGTAAAAGCAACTCATTCACCTAGCACTTTAAAGCTAACTGCCTATCATGTGGCTGCCCTTATCCCAGGGGACTGGACGTAATTATTTCCTAAGCTCAGGACTTCTAATGCAGAGTGAGGCAGCGATTCTCATCAAGAGGGTTACGCTTGAGAATGCCAAGGGCGGCCGAGTGAGGAGCAAGAACAAGTGGCGAATAGGGCCTGAGGCAGCCAGCCGGTCTGCAAAGGCTATTCGTGGGGATGCTCGAGGGGAGAATTCATCCAGGACCAGGAGGCTAGGCTAGCTGATCTCTTAGAACCCTCTCAGAAAGATGAGTCTATGACTCCTCCAGCTGAAGGGCAAACCCAGTTGCCACGATGATCTCATGACTGTGCCTTCCCATTACAAGGCCTAATCTACAGTCCCGTTTCAGTAGAGAAAAAAGGAAAGCAGCCTATGTGTTCCAAGCTTGCTTTGGCCTATACCTTGTTCGGCTCTCCAGGACTGTATGAAGCAAACATAGGAATTTTGCGGATGTCCTCCTCTGACAGACGATTTCTCTTGATCTCATCTTCTGGGACAAACTTCACTAGTTCTGTCACCTTCTTGGGCCCCGTAAGACATTGCTGGGACTCAGATTCAATAGCTTTCACCACATGGAGGCTAGGCCCCTCAGCCTGTGCTGCCTGGTTTCCCTGATCCTGAAGTACTGACAGGTTCTTAGCTGTGATACTAGTGTCCACTAATGCATCTGGGTCCAGTGAGGGGGAAGCAAAGGGTTCACCTCTCATAAGCTGAGCCTCTTCGGGATGTGGTTTGGCCAGCATCTCTTGGTAAACAGTCTCCAGGTTATTAATGGGGTCCTTCTCAGCCTCTAGTCTCTTATGGGATTCACCTGGATCAAGGCAAAGAGGAAGAAAAGTTATTCAAAATCCATTGTAGCCCATGACAAAAATCAACCAATGAGCCCAGGCCCTGAGTCTCAGATCTCGTTCTGCTGAGGGGCAGCTCTTTCAAGCCTGTCATAACTGGCACTACAGATAACTAGGAAAATTGTTATGTGCATCATTTGGAAGATGTACTTGGTTATGCCAGTATCTTTGCTATACAAAACAGATGTGTTAGGTTTAAAGCAAAATTATTTATGGGTCTTTCCATATGGTGAGATTTCAAATTATGGAACTGAAAATAAACTCAGCCACAAAGGACCTACAGAGTCAAACTTTGAGAAAATGTCAGGCAATACAGGCTATTTCCTGACTTAACTCTCTAAGGGGGAGATCTGTCTTGTCCCAGGCACTGGAGCCAGCTGGCTGGGCAGAGGGCTTCTTGGCCCCAGGCAATGGACTGCTTTCCATATGGCAGCCTCTTGGATATGGCAAAATACCATCCTTTGCCCGCTGACCTTCATTTCCAAATGGCACATCCCATCCCACCACCCTTTTCAAAATGGAAGTCAGCGGGAAATTAAGGATAGACACGGGATGTCCCAAAAGTCTTAGTGCAGTTTTAAGGCATCAAAAACTTACAATTGCATTAAGCCTTTTCGGACACCTCCTCCCTTCTCCCCTCGTGTGTGTGCATGGATAAACACATATGTATAATAATAACAACTAATATTTATATATTGCTTTAAGGCTGGCAAAGCACTTTTTCCATGTATCTTCTCATGTGACAACATATATGTATATATTTACTTTACAGATGATTTGGCTAGAATAGATTTAGGTCAAGAGATATATGTATACAAATTCTATTTTTCCACTTATTTGGGATTATATAATTGGAAGTATGTTCCTCAAGAAAAAAACATTGGCCCCAAGATAAGAGTAGCAATTAGCATTAGCAATGAAGTCAAAATTCAAAATGTTTAAAGAAATGTTCATTTAATTCGAATTTAAAATATTTGGAAGGCACATGCTTTAAAGGAATATTATGAACAATGAACCGTGTTGGGGAGTAGCATAAAAGATCTAACCAAAGAGATGAATGGATGACCCCAAAAAGGAAGTGGGCTGGCATGGAGCAAAAGCTTGGCCTGACAAACGGATAGCCTATTGGCTGCACGAGTAGTTCCTCTATGTTAGGAGGACATGGCTGGGAGTTGCTTGAGATGAGAAAGTGTAGATGGGCTGTAATCTAGACCAGTGGAAGAAGTACCTACCTTAATTAGATCATGGAGTCATTCAAGTATTGAAGAAATATTTAAAGGAAAAGTGATTATTTTCTCACAAAACAATAAAGGTTTACATACATATAGTACTTTGGGGACACAAAGCACTTTACTTATAGTATCTCATTTGATTTCCGCAATAACCTTATGAGTTTTGTAACACAGATATTTCATCACCCCCATTTTATAGATGAAGAAACTGAGGCTCAAAGAGGTTAAATTAGTTATCTAAGTAGTGGGCAAAATCAAAATGTGAACCCAAGTTTTCTCTGTCCAAGTCCAGTAAAATATAACTTTAAAATATTCTTTATGTTTTGTCAAAGAGCTTAAAGATAAAAGGAAAGATCAACAGCTTACTAGGCTAGAACTGTCCCACCTGGGATCTGGGGCATCAGGCCTGGAGTCATCAAGACTGGGATTTCAGGTGGAAGCCTAGGGCTAACCTGGCTCTTCCACCAACATGGCACTCCATCTCTCCACTCCAGGCATTTTCTCTGGCTGTCCCCTATGCCTGGAATGCTCTCCCTCCTCCGATCCAGCTTCCTTTGAGTCCCAACTAAAAGCCCACCTTCTATAAGGAGCAATGCCTTCCTTCTATTAACTGTCTCCTATTTATCCTGTATAGAGCTTGCTTCGTAGAAGTTGTTTGCATGTTGTCTCTCCCATCAGATTATAAGCTCTTTGAGGGCAGGGGCTGTCTTTTGCCTCTTCTTGAATCCCTAGCCCTTAGCACAGTGCCTGACATATAAATAAATGTTTATTGATTGATTTGTATCACAGACATCAGACTAAATGTCAAAAGCATTACAGCCAAGGAATGTTCAGTCCACGGTGGATACACTGTCTACGTATGTCTCATCTCCTGCCATCTTGGAATGTAACTGCTGAGCTGGTGTCACATGGGATTTCAGGCCAGTCTCTAGGGACCCGAATATCTAGCCCCAAGTTCCCGCCCCAGCTCTCCATACAGAGAGCACATGTACCAACGCTGCCTTCCATCCTCACAAGCCTCTGGAAAGTAAAGGCATCAATCAACTGGTATTTCCACAGCAGAATGACTAGTAAATGTGTTCCCCCTGATTCACAGTGATTCACAGTGACTTGTCTCCTGAGAGGAAACAATGACAAAAACCTTCCCAAGCTAGCTCTCCCCATATTCCTGGCTTCATCCAGCAAGATGTCATAATTCTCTAATCCCTCTGGAAACCACACTTAGATTACAACAAATGTCCCTTCACCCCGATCTCTCCTTTTCACACTTCATCCCTCTTGCGTTCACAGTGACTCTCCAGAAGACACTGCAAGGAATAACTGACTGAGTCAAGAAGACCTGGGTTCCAATCCTATCTTTAACACTAACTAGCTGTGTAACCTGAGGAAAGTCGCTTCAACTCTATTTGCCTCCATTTTCTCATCAGTAAAATGGGGATATTCACAAGGTTGTTGCAAGGATCAAATGATGTAAGGTAGATAAAGCACTCCGTAAGCTGTAAGGCCCTATGTAAATGTGTTATCATCTTCATCCCGGCCCCCCTAGCCCCTAGCCAGTGCCGGTTGTACCTTGGCTCACGCCCCTCCCTGCAATAAGCCAGGAGGAGGCACCCATGTCCTCACTGCTCCCTGCTGCCACTTTCAGACCCTACTATAACTCAGCTCCTTCTTGCTCTTCAAGGTTCACCCTGTCTACAGTATCCCATCCAGATCTGTGTTGCTACCATCTGTCAGTTTCCAGCTCAGTCTCACTCTTTTTTTCTGGGGAGTTCATAGTTTCTGCAACCCAATCTGTGCCCTCCTCCCTGGTGCCTTCGATACACATGCATTGGTGTTCTATGAACTCCGCTGGCTTCCCAGCTCGATAACCTTCTTAACGACTCCCACGACCTACACTTTCACTCTACCCCAACAAAGGGATAGTCATACCTCACGTCTCCCCATCTCTCCTAACTTTTCTAAGGGCAGGATTTCGAATTCTCAAATGAGTCATTCTGATCACAATCTGATTCTTCCGTCTTTCCCTGTGCCTAAAGCTCTACTTTGTCCTCACTGTAACATCCCTCGCTGTTCTCCCAGCCCGTCACTCCAGCTCTGTCCTCATCATCTTCACTTCACAGGTCAGCTACACATTGTCCTTCACCTTGGATTCTCCTGACCCTGATCCCACTGCCATTCACTCCTTGACCGTGGATCACCCTCTACCACCTGCCTCATTCACTCATACTCCTAAGCTGCTGAATGGAATTGAAGTCATCCCACTGGCTCATTGAGTCCATTACACACTCATGTTATCGAATTTCAACTGGACCCTCACTGCTGTACAGCAGCTCTCGATTCTTTATCCCATTTCCTTAAGAAGTTGTTCCTCAGGGAAAAGGGGATGGGAGGGGAACGGGGCGACGGAGGGGAGGGCAGACTGGGGAACAGGGCAACCCGAG
>CM053628.1:51434934-51465197 GCA_028646595.1 Phalanger gymnotis | reverse complement strand
CCTTGAGTTTTTCAGCTGGGTATGACTGCTTGTAGACTAAAGAGTTCTATGTTCCAAGCTTGGGTGGATACGCTGCCACACCAGCACTCCTCCTTCCCCAAGAACCCCCAACCTGGACTGGACTTAGATCTTCAGCAGGCTCTTCACTCCTGCTCTGATCAGCCACTTAATTCCTCCCACCAGGTGGACCTTGGGCCAGAAGCAACTGCACCTGTAGTTCTGTAGCTGCCCCACCTCTGCTGCCCTGGGGGTGGTGGCTGAATCGCAAACTCTATCCCAGTCTCCAGCAGCTTTTCCCACTAACCTACTCTGTTGTCTTTGGTGTTTGTGGGTTGAGAAGTCTGGTAACTGCTGCAGCTCACTGATTCAGGGTGCTAGGGCATGCTCTGCCCACATTGGCTCTGCTCTGCTCTACTCCCAGCTCCGTGTGGGATAGACCATACCCAGAGACTATCCAGGCTGCCCTGTGCTAGAGCCCTGCTTCCCTATGCTATTTTGTGGGTTCTGCAGTTCTAGAATTGGTTCAGAGCCAATTTTTAAAGGTTTTTGGAGGGACTTGGTGGGGAGCTTATGCTAGTCCCTGCTTTCCAGGCCCCCCACCCTTGATTAACTTCTTAAAGAGGCCTATTCACTAAATGGGCGTTATGTTACTCACAGTGAGCACCTGAAAAGACCTTAGCCTAAAAAGGCCAGGGTCTCCCAGTGCATCCTGGGCCATCTCCAGTAGTCCTGATGAATATCAGGTCACTGGCCCAGATGGTTCTGGTGGAGAAAGTGAGGCTGTTGACCTTGCACAGCCCTCCCTCACTCAAATCAAAGTCAATTGCAAGTCATGTCATCATTTTCCTGATGTCATGGTCTTCGTCGAAAGCGAAGGACAAACACAACAATAACCCTGACCCCTTTAACCAAAGGTGATCTCTCCCTCCATAAAATCGTAATAGCACTGTGTACCTGTCCTGTGCCATCTGTCATATTCTGCCATCTATAATAGTTATTTGTATATGTATCTCAACTCCTATTAAATCCTTGAGAGTAAGAATTGTGTTTTATTCCTCTCCCACCCATATCTCTACCACTCCCTTTTCCCCTCCCCCCCACCTTGGGACTAGTACAGAGCTTGGTGCATGCTGAATAGTTTCATTTGATATCTATATATCTCTATCTATCTACACAGCTACTCAATAGTTATGAAATAGCTGTGGAATGAATACTATAGATTTACTACTTGGGGAAAGCCAAATGTAGCCCTTTAACAGGCAAGGGAATTGGAAAAACTATTATGTAACAAATGTAATTAATAAAAGCTTATGACCCAAAGCATATCACAAATTGGTATAAGGTCAAGATACAGACTTCATTAAATAAATGGTTAAAGGAGATTTAGAAAACATAACCAGTAATTAATCACATAGAAAAGCTACCCAGGTTTGCTGACAATGAAAGAAATGCACATTAATCGCTTATTAAAATTGTAAAAATCCATGCATTTATTCAACAAGCATTTATCAGGAGCCTGGTATGCATAAAACATGGAAGCAAACATTGCTGGTGGCACTGTAAAATTGGTGCAGTCTTCTTAGAGAACATTCTGGCAAACCGTAAACCGAGCTAGAACACCGTTCAGACCATCTGACTAAATAATTCCTCTTTAAGGGATGTAATTGAAAAAAAAAATAATTTTTAAAAATGTAGAAAGATGTCTAAAGTAGTATTATCTACACAAATGAAAATCTGGAAATGACCCAAACACCCTACACTAGGGGAATGGTCAAGGAAATTCTGCTATAAGAATGAGAAGGTAATCAAATCTGTAGACCCTGGTGATGAATAAAGATGTGTGTACAGAATAGTGTTAAGCGCAAAAAGAAAACACAGGCTAGATGACACTATTAAACTGAGTACATTCATTACAACTATGTTACAGGTATATTAAGAATGGAAGAGAATTTGGAAAGATAAAAAGAGTTTAATGTGGATGGGTATTTTCCTTAAATTCATTTAAAAAAAAACCAACATAAGCAAAAGAAAATCATCATCAGCTCTTTACTTTTAGGTTGTAGGAAAGCTAGGGAAAAATATTTTCTATAAGCAAGCAAAATTACTAAAGTTTTTCAGGGATATGGGCTTATATCTGAAAAATGTTAAATAATCCCTAAGGAAAGAATGTTTTTAAATTTTTAGGCAACATTTCAATTTCATTTTTTAAAATCCCATTTAACTTTAAATGACTTGAAGTTAGAGAAGTAGCAAGACAGAATACATTAACTTAATTTCTTTTTAGATGCCTTGCAAGGTTCAGAAATTTCTCTAAGACCAAGATCTTTTCAGTCTTCCTCAGGCACACAAAGGGACACAAAGAGTCACACCCTTGATCTCAGCATCACCCACAAGGGCCCACTTCCATCACTAAGTGTGCAATTCCTAGGACCATGAAGTTCTATCATTTCCGGTCACCCTATGCTTCACTCCCCTAGTGCCCCTGCCCCTCTGTGCTGGGCCAGGCCATTACTCCAGCTCTGGCTCCAAAAGTTCAACTTTACCCCAGCCTCTATTCTTGAATCCCTCGCCCATACTTTGCTCAAGCCCTACCTTGGATTGCTCCTACCCAGCATCCACTTCTTCTGAGGTCCCTTCTAGCAACTATGATCCTATATGTGATCTTGGGCAAGTGGCTTCTCATCTCTGGGCCTCAGTTTCCTCCACTGTAAAACAAGTAAGTTAGGCTAGATGGCTTCCGAGGTCCCTTCTGGCTCTAAATCTATTAGATTAAGTACCTTGAAGGCAATCTCCTAGCACTGTTATTGGCACATGGTAAACAATCTAACATTTATTAAGCACTTATTAGAGCCAAGCACTGTGTAGACATGCTGTCAATCCTAATAATCAGTAATACTGAACAAAAGACAGTCTCCATTGTTTTTTGTCCTCCTATCCCCAACGATTAGCACAGTGCCTGGCACGTAGTAGGCACTTAAAAGCTTGTTGCCAGTTTGACTCGGAAGGATATGAAAAACTAGTCCTCAAAAGGAAAATCACAAACCTATTAACAACCTTACATGAAAGAATGCTCCGAGAAATGCAAATCAAAATAACCCCAAGGATTCACCTCACACCCAACAAATTGGAAATGACAAAAGATTGGAATAGTCAAAAGTCAGAGGGGTTGTGGGAAGAGAGGCACCCTAATGCACTGTCAATGGAGCTGGGAATTAGTTATAACCATTCTGAAAAGCAATGTGGAATTATGCAAATCAAGTAACTCAAATGCCCCTACCCTTTGACCCAAAGCTTCTACTGCTAGGCATATATCCCCAAAGAGGTCACAGACAAAAAGAAAGGTTCCATATACACCAAAATATTTAGAACAGAGCTGTTTGTGACAGCGGAGAACAAAGTGGTTGCCCATCGATCGGGGAATGGCTAAACAAATTATGATACATGAATGTAATGGAATATTACCGTGCAGTTAAAAAAAAAAAACAAACAGCCAACATGATGAATACAGAGAAGCACGAAAGACTTGGATGAGCTGATGCAGAATCAAGGCGGCAGAGTCAGGAAAACAATTTATGGAAAGAATCTCTACAGAATAATTGAAAATGAATGCTATGAAATGAGAAAGAACAAGCTTGGCCCCAAGGAAGAGCCAGGAGAATGAATACATGTCCCCTCCCCCCTTCTCTGCAGAGGGGGGGGGGGGGGCGTAAGGGGGGCCACAGGTGTGGACCATAGCATACATATCGAGTCAGATTTTTTTCGATATATAGATGAGTTTTGCCGAATCTTTTTCCTCTTCTCCCTTTTCCCCCTCCCCTGTTAAAAAAAATTCTTTGTTATAAGGGATAGCTCAGCGAGAGCGGGAGGAGGAGGAGGAGGGATGCAGGGGGGAATGTAGGCGAGGTAAAAACAAAAGCTATCGGTGCAAAGCGACTGAAGACACCGACTGACGATCGGGAGGCAGCCGACGGCGTGCCCTTGCCAGCGGAGTACATTCTGGGGGAGCTGGCGGTTTGGGAGGGGAGGTGGGAGGGCGATCTGGGCATGGGAGCCGGACAGACAGACAGACAGTGAGAGTGCCGAGGCAGAGAGGCGGAACACTGAGTAGTGTCATCGACCGAGGGGCCATGGCAAATGGTTATGGCAATGATTCCCCCGCCCCCTTCACCCTCCGATTTCAAGGACTAACCAACCACCCCGCCTGGCTTTCTGGCCATTTTCCTCCTCATTGACAGCAAGTCTTTCTTCTACCAACAAACCCAGGAGAAGGATTTGGAAACCATTGCGATTCACCGGAATACCCACCTCACTGAGCTGAGCCGCGATTATGCAACTTAGCCGGAAATGGGCAGCCCCGTGCTGGGATGGGCTGGGGTGGCAGTGGGGTGCCGAGGGAGGGCTGTTGGGGGGATCTGGTGCAGGGTAATGACAGCGGGGAGTAGCTAGCCACAGTCCTTAGGGGAGGCAGGCTGCGTCCGCTGCAGCGCCCTTACAGGGGGCGCCTCCGTCCCAGCCCCTGGGGCACCACCTTTCTCGTCTGAGGTTATTGGGGGATTCAAACCTGCCTCCTTCTCCCCCCACCCCCCATATCTGCTTTCGGATCCCTTCTTAACGAAAGAAGACGGAGAACAGAGGAGGCAGGACGTCTACTACCCGCTTAGCCGTCCCATAAGCCACGTCCGGCCCGGATAAGGGGAATTGGTGCTGCACCCCACTTCCCCGCATCCCCATCTCCAGGCGCCCCACCCTCGCTCCCTGAGAAGCCTCCTCTCCCACAAGCAGGAGGGGCTCAGTGAGGAAGGACTCGGGAGCCCTATGGTCACCCCCTGGCACGCGAGGGGGCGAAGCTGGGGCCCCTGGCCCCGCTCTCGCGGCCCCAGCCCCAGGAGCCCTCACCTCTTCATGTTGCCGCTAGAGCCGACGCCGCTGCTGTGCGCTGGATCCCCACAGCTGCGGACTGCAATGCCCACAATACTCCGCGAACGCCAAGAGCCCAAGGAGGCGAGGCCCACTGCGGTGTGAGGGCTGACGCGTGCGCAGTATTGCCTGAGCTCTTCCTCAATGCAGGAGACCTCTAGGTGAAGCCAGAGGCCAAGTCACAAAAACCTCGGGCCTCAGCTGGAGGAGAGAGAGATCTTCCAGTTTGGCTAGTATTTTGTTGCTGCCCTTTTCTTTCTTTCTTTTGTATCTGTAGCACTATTCATTAACTCTCCCCTCCCCACAAGTAATAGGTTAATATAATTAAGCAAAATAAATCAACAGTGTGAAAAGCCTGAGCTCTAGAGTCAGAGGGTGTGGGTTCAAATCCTGATTTTGTCTTTTTCTAGCTGTGTGACCTTAAGCAAAGCACTTGGCCTCCTCGGTTTCCTCTACTGTGAAATGAGGAGGTTGAACCACGTGGCCTCCAAGGTCCATTTTAGCTCTAGAGTAATGAACCCACATATAGCCATGCCATACCCATATGGACTTGGCCCCCATACCCCTTTTCTCTCTAGGCTGGCTCACTCAGTTCACCTTCTGGGATCAGTTTCCAAGGGTGTTAGGGATCCCATCACAGACCAGACCAAACCTACTGTATATGTGCGCGTGTGTGTATACATTGTTTCCCATTTGTACAAAAACCAGTCACAGTTATACCATGTAGCCCTTACACCACTAACTCTGTAATCTTCATTAACCCTTAATAAGGCAAAAGCAAAGAATAATCATAACCTAGTAACATTTACTCAGTAGAAGGCAAGAACAAAGAAGTTGTGATCCTTAAATGTGAGTCACACACTCCCATGCTCCCACAGTGGCTGTGGAGACAAAGACCCTTAGAGAAATCTAGCAGGTAGGTAAGTGAATAGGGAAATCCAAATGCTTAGGGCAACTCACAACTCTGAGTGGCAGGTCTTGATGCCCTGGGTCTCTTCAGAGAACAGCCAGCAACAGGAGTGACCTGCTGGGCAAGGTCGCTTTCTGTCTACTCTCAGATGCAAAAAAAAAAAAAAAAAGACAGATTCTTTTAAAATACAGCCACCCTTAGCAGGACACTGAGAAAATGTTATGTTCTTTCACTGAAAAGCAGTTTCCTTAATCCAGAAAACTAACAAGTTCCTCAGATGTGCTCTGGGGCTCTGAGAAGTTTCTGTCTCTCAAACTGTACATGGCAACAGTGAAGACTTTCCCCCAATCAATTCTTCAGGGAGCACGATGTCTCTGCTTTGTCCAGTCAGCTACAGAACCCTCCCCACCACAAAGCAGATAAAAATTCTGTGATTCCCTTTGGTTTCTCCCTCCCAAAACAAAGAAAGCAATAGAAGAGAACACAGGCACACCAAAGATGTTTTCCTTCTCACAGGCTCTAGAAGGTGCTAGAGATCGATAAGCCCAGATAGCTCTTTATACCACAGGAAGATTCAGTTCTCTTCCAATGGAGCTACCAAAACTCCAGTCAGCTTTGTTAGCCTATCAGTTTGTTTATTTTGTCATCCCTCCCAGGCAGTAAGGACACCCAGGTGCTAGTCAGGTGCAGTCAAGTTGTCTTAACCACACAACTGTTGTTTTAAAGCAATAAGAATACGAGGAAACAACAGATTGTGGTGGGATTCTTTTGTGTTTGGTCATTTTTCCAAGCCTGCTTCCTGACTTCAAACATTATGTTAGGGTCTGTGCACTTTTGGAAGGAATATCTGGGCTGGTCCTGCTGCTTCTTTTTTGAGGAACTGAATATTGAGTCATTCCAGAATGTCAGAGACAGCTCAGGCTGGAAAACCTATAAACTTTCAATGATTCCAAAGAGGTCTGATCCAGGGCAAAATATAATCTCAGCTTTCTTGATCTGATCTCTGCATGTTGCTGATCTGGGCTTGGGCTTGAGCAACATATATATCAACTTGCCCCAGGCTGGAGTTCCAGTACACTGCTGCTCAACTCAAACACTGTTGGCCAACTGGATAGTTCTGTTAATTCAGAGTGACAGAACTGAAAACTCTGCTTTGGTTTGGGATTCCTGCTTCAGATTGGGCTAGAAGTTGGAACGGGGACCCCACCAGAGCCACACACCTGCTGCCTACTTCTAAATTTGCTCCTTGCTCAATATACAATCTAGGGCCTGTAATCGCTCCTCACTCTGGAACACCGCTGCTAGGCAGAGGTCCCTTCTTCAGTCCACCATGACTCTGTCACCTGAACTGGGTAACAGGAGAGCAACGGAACTGCTTCCTATGCATACAAAATCAGTCACGATTATACCATGTAACCCTTAAACCATTAACCCATTAACCCTTTTAGCCCTTAATAAGGCAAAGGCTCATTTAGAGTGGAATACACGAGGTTAATATTGATGGTCCTGGCTTTTAGCAGCCTTTTGGGGCATTAACAGTAATCTGTTTCTAAAAGTACTTCAGTTTCCCATTCCCAACTGCGTGGGACAAAAACTAAACCCAAAATTAAACTCAGAGGCTTCTCAAATAGAAAGTAGAAATGAATTTTATTAGGATCTCAGGGAAAGGGCTGTCTCCAAAACCAATAGACAATAGTTAGGGAGAGGCGGGGCTCAGAGGGCAGAACCCAGCCTTATGCTCTAATGTAAACAACCCCTGCCCCACCACTGGCCTTTTACTGTCATTGGTGGTGTTCAGGCTTACAATCTAAACGCGGAAATCTACTACCCCAGGTACAATTTAGCCAATGCCAAACTCTTAAAGACACTTTTTTCCTTATTTGGTGGGGACACGGTTCAGGTGATTTTTGTAACTCGAAACTCAGGCCTAGCTGTCAACCAGAAGCCCTGAGCCATGCCTAAAGGTCCCCACCCCCATCCATTCCACTTAACTCACAGAAAGGCTGAGATCCAGATTCCATGAGAGGGCTCCACCATCCCACTCACGACTGCCTTGGAGTCTACTTTATTAGCAGGATTAATTTCAATTCATCTTAAAAACATGTATACTACACAGTAAATAGACCTCTAGGTCTGGAGTCAGGAAGAGTTCAAATCTTCCCTCAGACTGGCTGTATGATTCTTAGAAAGTCATTAAACCTCTCTCAGCCTCTGCATCCCCATCTGTAAAATGGGGATAATAATAGCACCTACCTCCCAGGGTTGTTGTAAGGATCAAATGAGATAACATCTGTAAAGTGTTTTGCAAACCTTAAAGCACTGTATAAATGTTAGATATTATAGCATTTTGCGATTTGGTTAGAATCGAGTTCCATGATGACAAAAGAAAATGCCCCAAATTCTGTGTGCTGTTCTCTTTGACTTACTAGCCAACCTTTCTGATCTGATGCAAGGCACTTGAACCTCACAACCACCCTGTGAAGTAGGTGGTATTTCACAAATGAGAAGACTGAGGCTGAGGTCAACTAGGTAATTTGACCGGGGCCACATAGCTTGCAAGAATCCGTGGGAGAACTCGGGTCTCTCTGACTGCAGGAGCCATCTCCTGAACCAAATAGCCAGTTGTTTGTCTTGGTCTAGTTTCCCGAAATTATGTGTTGGGTGGAATAACAAAAAACCAGCATGTATAAAATGCTTTAAGGTTGGCAAAGCACTTTCCTTAGAACAACCTTGGTAGTCAGGTGCTATTATCATCCCCACGAAGAAACAGAGACAAAGGTTGAATGACTTGCCCTGGGTCAGAGAGCTACAAAGTATCAAAGGTGGGAGCTGAACTCAGGTCTTCCTGACTCTAGGACTGTGTTACCTAGTTGCTGGATGAAGCAGCTACAATTATTACAAGTATATTGTTGAGCCATTAAAGACAAGCCCCTTTATTCCCCCCAACCAAGATTCTGTACTACAGCAAATGACAAAATTAAGTCATAATTGTTCTGCCAGCCTAGATTTGCTTTCTCTAAATTGCCTGAGCCAGCCATTACTGGAATGGCCTTGGATTGACTTCTGAAAAATCCCTCTGTACAGACTTCATGTGCTTTACAAAACAAAGATCAAAGTTAGTTTGGTTATGGTCTGAATTTTCCTATTGAACTTTTTTTTTTTTAAACTCTCTTGAACCATAAGTTCCTGGGAACAGTTTGTCATTCATTTATAGAGGGATCTTCACAGTACTTCCTGTACTGGAATGATATCTTCAAGTACCTGAGAAGATTATATTCAAGCCCAATTGCAACAGCTATTGATAAGTATTTGAAAGGTCAGTAGCGCTGCTGCTTACCAAAGGCAAATTGATGCTTTCATAGTCTGGAATAGATACATTTGTATACTTTAGATAGTCATTAACCAGACTCAATCTTGCTCAAGTGAGCAACACAGATTTCTGATCCAGGAGGACCTAACCTCCAAATGTTGCAAAGCAATTACACTGCAGTATTACAAAATTATATATATGTATATATATATGTATATATATATATGTGTGTGTGTGTGTGTGTGTGTGTGTGTGTATGTGTATGTGTATTCATCCAGCAACTAGGTAACATATATATATGTATATATAGATAGATAGATATTTCTATACAATGGTTTCCAAAATCATGGCTTTTTCCCCCCTAAGTTAGCCTTCAAAAGAGATTTGATAGCTGGCAAAAATGAGGGCCCTGCATCACCCCTGTTTACACGAAAAATCACTCTTCTGTTTTCTTGCTTTTGGGGAATGAGGAATTGAAGTCATTCATCTGTGTTCTAGGTGATATAATAATTATACACAGGGTTGTATGCTTAGCATTTTCTATTTTTGATTGCCTTTAAATTGAGCTTCAGGTCTACACTATGACATTGTAAACTATATCTAATTTCCTTTTAAATTCTTTCCTTTTTCTATGCTGTTTTTGGAATCGTTGGAGGAAAACCATGAACTGAGTACCTTTTCATACTGAATAGATATCAACATAAACATAGACAAGATATGAAATAAACATTTCCCTTGCTAGCAGTATCCATTTATTCACACAATCAAAAATCCAGAGAGTGAACCCTTAATTTAGATTAAATGAGAAGCTTCTGAAAAATTTTTGGCCCAATCATTTTGTCCAAGAATTTGCATGTTTTATTTCTCTGATGAATGAGTTAAAATGGCTGCTTTTCCAAGGACAGGGACATTGTTCTAAGCTCTGCTCCCCTGTCCAAGGTTCTCCCCAACTTTTCCTGAGGTGGACACTCAATACTGACTTTACCTGCATGTTTGGGTTCCAGTAGCCATGAAGGCAGCTAGAGTAGGTGCTGGAAAGTTTAGAGCTTGGTCAGACATCAAAGATGCCAAGGTCATCCACTGCATCCCAGGACATCTTGGTCATCTTGACTTTTGTACTGGTTGTTAGAAACATACTTGGTCTAGGAATAAACAATACTCATTGGAAGGGCAGGAAGATTTTAATTATATCTTACATTTATTCCTCCTGAATAAATGAATACTTCCCCTGAACAGAGCACAGGGGAAGGATTCAGACCAATGCTAGTCCCTTTATTGGCTCCTAATTCGAATCTCCCACCTAGCTCTTCATTGGCCAGATGCAACCCCCCTGAACTGCCCTGTCGAGCCTTCCTCAAACTGCTTCTTAAGGATACATATAAGCCTCTAACCTTTTACCCTGTCAGAAGCCTGGTGCCTGCTAGATTACATCTCTGATTAGAACTAGTTCTAATCAGTCACCTGACTTACATTCTCCTAACACTAGGTGGGGAGAGATACTTTTGACTCTATGGAAACAAAACTGCTTCCACCATTTCTCACATGATACTGGACTTAGATGACTCTAGAAGAGAGAGTGAGGCTGATGACTTTGTGCAACCCTGCCTCACTTAAATCCAATTCACCCGCAAGTCAAGACATCACCTTGAGTCAGTGGTCCTCCTCTAAAATGAAAGACGAGTACCTGCACAGTGGAGGTATTGTTCTCAAGGCTCATTGACCAACTTACAGGAGCCCAAGTCCCCCTCTGCCCTCAGAGCAGAGGACCTAGGCTTTTTCTTGGGCACAGAGGCATCTGGAGCCTCATTTCCTACTGCTGAGGATCCCGTGATCTGAGGTGTCATTCTCAGGAAGGAGGGTATTCTGGCCAACTTTGGTCAAGCACTCTGAAAATGACCAGGAGGATCTCTTGAGCAAGAGGTTGAACATCTGGGGGGGGGGGTGGGAGAAGGGAGGATGAAGAAGGAATCTTTGTGGTCTTCTGATCATTTACCCTTTTACTATGAAGGAGCTACTGCTTTTAAGATCTGTTACTCCCTTAGGCCTTTCTATTTCTAACTATAGAGTAGACTGGTAGACACTAAAAAAGCCACAAAACTGGAGAAACACACCAAACTTATTATCCTTTTTAGCCAGTTGGGAGTCTCTGGACAGAGGGCTGTGGGATCCATGGTATTCCCAAGGGGGCTGGGAGAAATTAAGCTCCTAGGCTTAGACCCAGGAGATCTGCTGCCAACATTAAGAAGAAGGCAAAGAAAGCTTACTGGGCATCCCTGTTCATGGGGTGAGATGCGGCCTCCCTTGTCATCATGGATCCCTTGACGAATCTCCAGTCTTCTGGTAGTGGCTGAAATTAGCTTAGCCTCAGCATGAATACGTGATTTAAAGCTGCAAAAGGAAGGCTTTATTCTGGTATGATATAAGGCTTCCCACATGTGATATCCAAGGTGGGTGGGCCACCAGCTTAGCCACAAACAGACATTCCCACATCCTCCTTATGATGTGTGACACACTGTGCCTTTCTCTCAAATGGGCATATTTGGTGAGCCCGACCAGAAGTCAGCAAGGCTGGGGTAGATGTCCTCCCAAAAACTTCCCACAAGGGTTCCCTTGCCACTGGCCATGGGAGTCTGTCAAAGAGAAGCAGTCTTAGGCCTGATGCTGGCTTCTATTAAGCATCACAACTCAAGTAAATGGAATCACTAAATAATAGAACAAAAAATATTCATATTAATATAACATTGTGTGATTTAGGCTTGTCTGTTAGAAATTACTTTATTTAATATAATATTAATCAATATTCAAACCATTTCTACCTTAGAGAGAGAAAAATGTCAAAACCAACATAGTTCCTCATGCCATCCAATATAACTCTCTTCCCCAAGACAATATGAGGTAATATTTATTGGAACCTTGAACCAGGAAAGATCATAATATGCTAAAATACAATCACATTCCAGAATAATCGCTGTTCAGTTATTTTCTGGACAATTCATCTTTAGGGAGTTAAAGGCAGCTGAAGGCACAGAGCACTGGGCCTGGTGTCAGGAAGACCTGAGTTCAAATCCTGCCTCAGACACTTACAAACAATATGACACTAAGAAAGTCACTGAACCTCTGTTTGCCTCAGTTTCCTCAAATGTAAAATGGAGATAATAATAGGATTTACTTCCAAGGGTTATTGTGAGGATAGAATTAGATAATATTTGAAAAAAAGAGTATTTAGCACAATGCCTGGTACACAGGAGGTGATAACCCTTCCCTAAGGCTTGAAAAGAATTTCTTCCAGTGATCAATATCTTAACCTTGAATGCAAAATAAGACAAAACTCTTAGGCAGATGTAACAACAATGTTACTTGTAGCTACTGTGGCTGTGTAAGTCCAATAATACCAGCACACAGGAGGGCTGCTAGCACAGGTTCTTTGATCTGCTTTTCTAAGGAAAGCAACTTTAAGGGGCTAACAATCTTAGTTTAATTAAACATACATATATAATTCACTTAGCTCAGGAGGGAAAGCCAGCATCCTGGACTTCAAAGAGAATACAAACAGACATTACAAGCAGAAATTATAAAAAGAGCAAAATAACACAAATGAACAGACAAGCTTCTGTCTGACCATAGCAATACATGCATAGTTACCAGAGAGAGAAGCACCAACATCTAGATTTTCAAAGCCAGGGGGCTCCTCAACAGCTACCCAGAGTCTCGTCTGGCCAAACCACACAAAAATACTTCGAATGAGTGAGCCCCAAAGCAAAATGCTAACCTCAGAGTATATATGTATACTTTTTCAGGGTCAGAGGGCATCATAACCATGTGACTCAAACCCATGTGACCTAGGCCTTCCTGTGACTTAAGCAGGTCATCAAGGACTCCTGATTCAAAGACTCTTGATTGAAACAAAGGCAAGACTCAAAAGCACTTAATTACCTTAGAGCTAAGAACCACTCCAAAACAAAACAAAAAAAAAACAGCAAAAAGTCCCACCCTGCTTGCCATTAAAGTAGATTATGATGACAATCATTCTAGGTGGGTAGGGAGGTAATGATCTTTTTTAGACAAGTGCTAAGTTTGGTTGTCAGCATTAATCCATTTCCCTAAGAAAGGCCTTGGCTTTTTGTCCTACCTTTTTTCCTAAAGGGAAAAGTCTGAAAAGGGTTTTAAGCTGGAAAAATATCACCTCTTAATATTTGTAGAGAAATGGCAAAGGGGGGTTTCTTTTTTTAAAAATATGCTTCCACAAGGCAAAAGAGATTGAGGACAGGTCAGATAGGTCTGAGGAGAACCAGGAGAGCAATGTCAAAAAACAAACCAAAGCAAATCTAGGGAGAAGAAAATCAAGGAGAGAAGAGTGATTGATGGTGGAAAAGCTGCAGAGAGGTTAAGAAGGATGAGGATTGAGAAAAGGTCATTAGATATGGTGATTAAAAGATCATGGGTAACTTTGAAGAAAGCAATTTTGATTGAATGATAAGGTTACAAGGTTGGAAACCAGATTGCAGACAGGTGCAAGTGAAAGGAAAAGAAGTAAATGCTGTTTGAGAATTATATATTTATTTACCATTTAATTTCCTTTTATTATTTATTGTTATTTTTATTATTTCATCATTATAATATTTAATAATAATATTATTAATTTACTATTTAGGACTCTGGTCCATTCTTCCTGTAAATTCTGGTCAACTAAAAGTCAGTTTTAATATTAACCTCACCCAAACAAAGGCTGTCCAATGGGATGTAAAAAATGTACTTAAAAGCCTTAAATAGTCTTTAGATAAGAAGTCTGGGGAAGAATCTCAACTGTATCTGACTCCTTGGCAAAATGTAAATCTTCCTCCTCCATCATCAATTTACAAATGCTCTAAATGTAGTTTAATCTGTAACCCGTCTTAGGCTGTGAAGTTGGAAAGACTGGCACTTCCACTTCAGAAATTCTCTGCTGCACACAAAGGTATATTTTTACCTTGGAGAGTTTTGAAGAGGGAAACTCAGCCAGGCCATAAAGACTGCTGTCCAAAAATTTTTAAAAATCACAAAAAAGGAGATAAGTTTGTCCTCTATGCATGTCTCATGTACTTCCATCTATTGTTCTGGGGGTTTTGGTCACCTTTTTTCTCCCAATATATTTTTTATTTATTTTATTAAATATTTCTCAGTTGCATGTAAAATTTTTTAACATTATTTTTTAAAATTTTGAGTTCCTCCCTCTTAAAATTCTCTCCCTCCATCCCTCCCTCCCTCCTTCTCTTACCCCTTCTTAAGAAGGCAAGCAATTTGATATAGATTATACATGTGAAGTCATACAAAACACATCTCCATATTCACCATGTTGCAAAACAAACAAACCCAAAAACGAAGCACAGACCAAAAAAAAAAAAATAGGAAGAAAGAAAAAGAAAGTTCAAAAAGTATGCTTCAATCTGCATTCAGTTTCTATTAGTTTTGTTGGTTTTTTTTTTTTGGAGGTGGATAGCATTTTTCATCATAAGTCCTATCTTGGATCATTGTACTGCTCAGAATAACTAAGTCATTCACAACTGATCATCATAAAATATAGCTGTTACCATGTACAATGTTCTCCTGTTTCTTCTCACTTCACTTTGTATCAGTTCATATAAGTCTTTCCAGGTTTTTCTGAAAACATCCTGCTCTTCATTTCTTATAGCACAATAGTATACCATCACAATCATATACCACAACTTGTTTAGGCATTCCCCAATTGATGGCCATCCCCTCAATTTCAAATTCTTTGCCACTACAAAAAAAACTGCTATAAATATTTTTGTATGTATAGGTCCTTTCCCTTTTTCTTTGATCTCTTTGGGATACAGATCTAGAAGTAACCTATTGCTGGGTCAAAGGGTATGGCATTTCATAACTCTTTGGGCATAATTCCAAATTGCTCTCTAGAAGAGTCGGATCAGTTCACAATTCCACCAACAGCGTATTTGGAATTAATTGCATGACATGGGAGACACAGGACCACCCAGCATGGCATGCCTCTGTCAAAGAAGGCGCTGAGCTCTATGAGCAAAGCAGAGATGAAGCAGCTCAAAAGAAATATGAGATGCACAAATTCAGAGAATCCTCCCCAAATGCGGACATGGACTATTTGTGCCCGACCTGTGGTAGAACATTCCGAGCTCATGTTGGTCTGATCAGCCACAGTTGGACACACTGTAACTTGACTTTAACATAGTAATAAATGTTGGAAATGTGGGAAAATTGGGACACTAAATGGTCGTTGCTCTTTGTTCTTGAAAAGGACTAAAACGACATTACTATGTTGAGCTACTTCCATTGGGGTCCCTACTACATTGTGAGAGACCACAAGGACTCTTCTCTAGCCTGAAACTGTGACCAGTGCTAGTGTTCCTCTTTGCTCTGGAACTGCACATGGCCAATGAAACAGGGTCTTGCACCCAGTGCTAGCAAAGGGTCTTCTGTGATTTCTTTCTGACCAGCTGTCTGATCACCTTACCACCTGTGGGCTGAGAGCTTCTGAAGCTGCTGCTGTTGCTGTTGTGACCACTTCCCAGGCCTTCTACTAATAATGCTGAGATGATGTTGCTGTGTCCTGCACTGATGATGACCACCACTTGTGTGTGATACACCTTTCCCGTTGATTTCCTAAGTTGTCTTGGGCTGGAAAAATGTTTCATCTCAACGTTTTTTGGCTCTGCTACTACAGAATTTGATTTGAGATGTTATTTTATTTTTTTTGTTTTGTTTTTTGGCAGGACAATTGGGGTTAAATGACTTGCCCAAGGTCACACAGCTAGTACATGTGTCAAGTATCTGAGGCCAGATTTGAACTCAGGTCCTTCTGACTCCAGAGCTGGTGCTCTACTCACTGTGCCACCTAGCTGCCCTCTGAAGTGTTATTTTAAAGTTGTTTATAGGGGAATATTGGGAGAATTCAGCTGAGTTCCCTCCTCTACTCCACCATCTTAGTTCTACTCTGTTTTTTGTCTCTTACATTTTAATAATCAGTCCATTGAAACTTTTGGGGTGCTTAGTCTGGTAGCAACTTGATGAGCAAGCCACTGTGATTCAAGTGTCTAAAGCAAGGGCTGGACTGAGAAACTCTGGGTCTTAACAGGCAGGAAAATACTTTTTTTTCCTTCTAAACTTTGTGCTCTATTTGCCTCAATACCTTGTGCCAGTTTTTTTAAAACCTCTTTTATTTTTTCAGGCATATAAGCAAGAGACTTGTCTGTATATTGTGGCCATTGTCTCATCTTTGGGTTAGGATTTGGCACTGTGGTTCTGACCACTAGTTAAGTGGTCCTGGTTCAGTGGCTCTAGTCTAGTATAAAACACTGCAGTGGATTATCCAGAGATCCTCTTTCTGGTCTGGTTCTGGCTTTTTGTTTTTTGTTTTTTTAGTTTCTATAATTAAGATTTTTTATTTTTCGTTTACAACACTCAGTTCCACATAACTTTGAGTTCCAGATTTTCTTCCCCCACCCCCACCCTCTCCTTCCCCAAGACGGCATGGACTCCAATATATCTTCTA
Organism: Phalanger gymnotis; assembly: GCA_028646595.1. Lineage (NCBI taxonomy): Eukaryota > Metazoa > Chordata > Mammalia > Diprotodontia > Phalangeridae > Phalanger > Phalanger gymnotis. The sequence continues at coordinate 51,448,538 of CM053628.1, read as the reverse complement.
CATATAACTTCACATTGAACTTATTTATACAATAGTCAAGTTGTAAAGAAGAATTATGACCAATGAAATGAATCATGAGGAAGAAGAAACAAAACAAAACAAAAAAAAGACAAAGGCAAAAACAAAAGAAAAAAAGGGAAAAAAAAACGGTGAGCATAAAGTGTGCCTCAGTCTGCATTCAGACTCCATAGTTCTTTGGATGTAGATAGCTCTCTCCATCACGAGTCCTTTGGAGTTGTCTTTGCACCTTGTATTGCTGAGAAGAGCAAAGTCTATCGGGGTTAGTCATCACAGAATGCATATCTGTGGTTGTGTATAATGTTCTCCTGGCTCTGCTCCGCTCACTCAGCATTATGTCGTGTAGGTTTTTCCAGGTTACTATGAAGTCCATATTATCCTCATTTCTTATAGCACAATAGTATTCCATTACCTTCATATACCACAACTTATTCAGCCATTCCCCAATTGATGGGCATCCCCTTGATTTCCAATTCTTTGCTACTACAAAAAGAGCTGCTATAAATATTTTTGTACATGTGGGTCCTTTTCCCACTTGTGTGATCTCTTTGGGATACAACCCTAGAAGAGGTATTGCTGGGTCAAAGGTATGAACGTTTTTATGGCCCTTTGGGCATAGTTCCAAATTGCTCTCCAGAATGGCTAGATCAGTTCACAACTCCACCAGCAATGTAACAATGTTCCAATTTTCCCACATCCTATCTAGCATTTATCATTTTCCTGTTTTGTCATTTTAGCCAATCTGACCAGAGAGATGTGGTATCTAAGAGCTGTTTTGATTTGCATTTCTCTAATCCCTAGTGATTTTGAACATTTTTTCATATGCCTATAGATATCTTTAATTTCTTCCTCTGAAAACTGCCTGTCCATATCCTTTGACCATTTCTCAGTTGGGGACTGGTTCTGATTTTGATTCAACCCTGGTAGGGTCCAGTGCTGTGTTTTGATCACTGGTTGAGTGATTCTGGTAAGAATGCACATCCGGCATATTTCTCAGTGTTATATCAAGGACAAGTCAGAAATCATCTGTTTATTGTTAACTAACTGTTATTGCAACAACATGAGAAAAACAATAGTAATGACTGTACCTAGCTCTAAGCTTTGATTAGAAAAGCATGCTATTTAGGTAAGCACTTTGGGGACTATACTTTGATGTTGTTTTGAGTTTTGATTTCAGCTATTATAGTCCGAAATATCGTTATGTCAGTTATCCATCATTCAAGGGTAATGCCGTGTGCTGCTCAAAAGGAGTGTGATCTGAAAACAGCTAGAGGTAGATTTCTGTGCCAAAGAAGATTGAGGGGATGACCTTGTAAATCAGATGGTAGGATCCTCTTGACTCAGTCTCACCATTGTGCTATTTCCTTTCCGAATAGGAAATTTTTCTACCTGGTTAATATTGAGTCTGACTCTGTGAATAATGTGGAATTTTGCTGTATAATTGGCTATTCCAAAATAAAGGTTAACTATGAATCTTTTAAATTTTTCTTTGTTTTTAGAGGGGGGAAGGCAGGGCAACTGGGGTTAAGTGACTTGCCCAAGGTCACACAGCTAGTAAGTGTGTTAAGTGTCTGAGGACACATTTGAACTCAGGTCCTCCTAACTCCAGGACCATTGCTCTACTCACTGCACCATCTAGCTGCCCTGGTCAACTATGAATCTTACCCGGAATCGAATGGAGCTAAGAAAACTTTATCCTGCTATGTTTAGGTCAGGTTGGTCTGTGCCATTGAAGGGATAGTCATGATTTTGTTACAACCATGTCCCCCCTTCTTCATTTCATAGAAACTTTATAACCAGGGCAGGTGAATTGTAAAACTACACACACACACACACACACACACACACACAGTGGATCTTGTTGCAACACTCAAATATCTCTGAGTTACTTAATAGTATGCAAGCACAAAAGACCTTAATTTTTTAAATGTTACTATTCTGAATTTGTGGTCTCGATTTGTTTCAACATCCTAACCTAAGCAACTAAGTAAATAAGTCCTTAGCCCTGCCATCCATCTCCTTGCTAATGATTAAACATTCATGGGTAGCATCAGGTCTGCACAGTGCCACGTCTTTTCTGGATGATGTGATGATAGATAGACGATAGATAGATAGATAGATAGATAGATAGATAGATAGATAGATAGATAGATAGATAGATAGATAAACAGATGTGTATATATATATATATATATATATATATATATATATATAAAATCTCTTCATGGGGAGATGCGATAAAAATGCGAAAGTTTTCAATTTCAAGTTTTATGTAAAAGTTTTAAGTTACAATGGAGGAGTAAAAAACTGGTAAACTTCACTTTGAGAAAAGCAACAAGATTACACTATTTTCTCTGAGAACTAGGGTATACATACACACACATACACACAGAGTTGTTGTTCAGTCATTTCAGTCTTGTCTGACTCTTTGTGACCCCATTTGAGGTTTTCTTTGCCAAGGCTGGTTTGCCATGTCCTTCTCCAGCTCATTTTACAGATAAGGAAACTGAGGCAAACAGGGTTAAGTGATTTGCCCAGGATCACACAGCTAGGGAGTTTCTGAGGCCAGATTTGAACTGAGGAAGATGAGTCTTCCTGACTCCAGGCTTGACACTCTATCCACTGTACCACCACCCACCTGCCCAGATTATGTGCATATGATTGCCTTCCAAATGTTTCTATTAATAATTCCAAAAGCGCAAGGAACCATGATGTTCCTGGATGATATATTTGTTTTCTTTTGATCCTGACAGTAATTAAGAACAAGATTGAAAAAGCAGAACTAAGTACTGAACATCCTTCATGTTCAATTGAATATGCAGAGATGAATTTAAAAAGAAATTTTTTTCTTTCTCTTTTTCCCTGGGATATACAGGCTTTGACTATGTTTTAGTAATAAGCTCTCAAAGTTGGATTAAAGATTTTTCATTTTAAAATTACACTAATATTTGTGAAGAAAATTTAAAATTATGGTTTTCTCCCTATTTTGAAGTCTCTCTCTGATAACATTAAGAAACAGAAGGGCTCGTTTTATAAGTCATGCCCTCATGGATCCTCTTTAAGATTTTTTCCTTTAGCCTTAGATAGCATTATTTATATCAGGTATTGGATCCAGGTAAAGATAGAAAGAGGTATATAAAAGGGTATATCAAAACTGAAATTCTCTGCACTTTCAGGGGAATTATGGATTTTTAATGTGTTGTTCTTCTTATAGCTCTGTGGTTGATAAGGTTAGCTCTGTAAAATTTGAACTGGTTTTCACCACACAAACAAACAAAAGTTACTGGAAGATCAAATTTATGTCATCTCAATAAATTGTGTTGAGTCTTATCAGCATTACCTATGGAAACTTTGCGAGTGACTTGGAACCAGGGAAGCAGATCTATTTTTGGAGGAACACTCCTCCAGAACCACCTTGGGAACAAGGTGGATCCTAGAATCTCCAAGGAAAAATGTTTCCAAGGATCATATAGCTACGTGAGCCAGCTAAGACCCAAGATGAAATAAGCGGGTAAAATGGACATTTGGAGTGGGTCACTAGGAACAAGCCGGATCAAGGAGACTTGATGTTTTGCAGTATTAATGACCATAGTCACGTTATTGTCGGTTTACTGCTGGATCCAATATTTTCCAACATTCATGTCTGCCTGTAGGAATGTATGTATGAGTTCAGTTGAAATATGCCCAGGGCAGAGAGTAAAAGAGTTTATAAGTGAGTAATCAAAGACAAGTGTTACAGACCTCTCTGTGATCAAAACAAGAAATGTTTGGGGAGTTTTTGCTTTCTTTTTATTATTTACGAATTGTGGCCATTCTTGTAAATTTTGGTCAACTAAAAGTCTATTTTAATATCAACCTCATGTGAACAAAAGTTGTCCAATGGGATGTAAAAAGAAGTTACTTAAAACCTTTAAACATTCCTTAGATAAAAAGCCAGAGGAAGAATCTCAAGTGTCTCAATAAGCCTATTTCTGAATCTTACAAATGTAGTTTAATTTGTAACCTGACTTAGTTTACCCATAGCATTTGTTTGACAAAGTTTATTTCCTTAGGGGATATAGAGATTAAGACTGATTAAGATTGTTCAACTTGTATAATAATATTGAAGGAAGTATGGAATTATGGATCTATCTTCTCTTTTAACTTTTATGGCCTAAGAGGAATGTACAAGATTGTAATACATAAAAGAATTATTTCTCTGTCACTAGTGTAATTTTGCCCATAAGAAGCCTTGTTAGAGTCCTAATCAGGGTTAAGGTTTTCTCTGAGGCCTGAACCTATGCTTGAGTATAATAATAAGATTTTAGTTTTTACCTGCACAATTTCAGCATTGAGGTAAATATATATTTATCAGCAGTCACTCACTACATGAAATCATAGAGGAGATATTTCTCCCATAATAAGGCATTGATTGTACACAGCATTCTTTAGGATTTTAGCTATGAAAAACAGAAGAAATATAGGATGATAGTAGGGATAGATGGATCAAGTGAGGGTTTTTTGAGATGTGGAAATGTTTGTAGGTAAAATTGAATTGGTGAGATTAGTGAAAAAGTAGAGATGATAAGGGGACAATGCATTGGAGAAGATATGATAAAAGAGAACCACGTGTGCATCTGGACAAGTTTGCCATGGGACAGAGAAAGGCCACCTCTTCATGTGTGACAGGGGTAGAGAACATAATGGAGGAGGAGATTTGAGTAACGTGAGGTAAGGAATGCAGGGAAAGAGTGAGCCCTCAGTGAGTGGCCTCGATTTTTTGAGTAAGATATGAGGCCAGATTCTCAGCTAAGGGGCAGGGGAAGTTTGAGGAACGATGAAAAAATCTGGAAAAGCAGCTGTGGTGAATGGGACAGTGAGCTGATTAGGGAGATGTAAAAGGATTACCTCACTGCTGTGAGGGCCCACTTGAGAATATGTTAACATAAAGTTTTAGGGAAGCCAGTCAGTATGATTTTGTTATTTCCTCCTGGCTCCATTCAGCAGTAGGGGAATAGGAGTGAAGACAGCAGATGGTGGGAGTAATCCCAGCCTTGGGCTTGGCAGGGAATGATTGGCAAGAGGATAAAGGGGCAAGTGACTTGAGAGTAGAGACTATTGAAAAGTTCAACTGGTTCACCAAGGGGTCAAGATCAGAAAGGGAGGAGAGTGTAGCCAGCATAGGGGTGATAATCTGAGGCAAAAAAGGGAGGGGTAGAGGAATCCAAGGCCACAGTGAGTTTGAAGAACTGGGTTGGGGTTAATAAGGCAGAGGAAAAGATGGAAATAGAAAAGATTATGATCAGAGATTTCCAGGTCATGTGAGCAGCAAAATGGCGGCCTTGACATGTTCTCTGATCCCCATGACCTCTCAAATGTCTCCAAAACAGAAATTATGTGCCAAAGATAAAGCAACTTCAGCTGTGTCCATGATTTAGGTCACCCAGAATCCAAAATAAGGTTTAAAAACACCACCACCCAACAAACCCATGAACTGATTTCCATGCTGAGCCCACTAGACATCCCTCTCCCAACTCCCAGGCTACTGGCATTAAGGTAGCACTTAGCAGACCTAAGGATCTGATACACAGAATCATGACCAAACCCCCTCCCCACAACCCCAGTTCCTTCTCCTTCTCTCCAGGGCCAAAGAAGTTTGCCTGGGTTGCCAGCTCTGTGGCAGCACTTCAGGGGCACAAGCTTGCCGGGGGAGGGAGGTGTGGCTGGGGGATTCAGTGGTTTCTGCTACAAAAGTAGGAGAGCCAGGAACAGAAAAAAGGGGCAGAACATATCTGGTTTTGAAATAGAGCTCAAGACATCTCCCTCCTTCCCCCTTCGCCCACTCTTAAAGATTCAAACTACAGGAATCAACCCCACTGCACCAACACCTGGTGCAGGAGCAGGTTTGACAGGACACTGAAACAGGGCCTGTGGGGCCCTCCACTAAGCCTGAGTAAAAGAGCTCAGCTTCCAGCGAGGGCTAGTTCTGTTCACCTAGGCTGATGAAGAAAGAATTACCTCCAGGAACAAATATAAAATGCTCTGTTAGGTATTTCAAAACCCTTATCACCTGGTCCTCTCCTACCTTTCCAGTTTTTCTATACCTCACCCCCAACAGGTACTCTTTGTTTCAGTGACACTGGCTTCCTGGCTGTTCCATGAATAAGATTCTCCATCTCTCAGTTTCAGACATTTCCTCTAGCTGTCCCCCATTCATGGAATACTCTTCATCCTCTGCTCTGACTACTGACCTCTTTGGCTTCCTGTAAGTCCCAACTAAAATCCCATTTTTTTACAGGATGCATTTCCCAACCCCTCTTAATTTCAGTGCTTTCCCTCTTTTAATTATTTCCTATGTATCCTCTATATAGCTCTATATAGCCTGCTCTGTATATATTTTTTGCATGTAGTCTCTCCTCCCTCACCCATTTGATAGTAAGCTGCTTGAAGGAAGGGGCTCTTTTACCTTTCTTTGTATCTCCAGAGCTTAGCACAGTGCCTGACACATAGATGTTTAATAAATGTTTATTTATTGATTCATTCAATTGCCTGGTGTGGGAGGAGACGGAGACACTTAGAGATCCAGCCCTGAAGGAAACTACCATGAGAGGAGAGGAAGTCAAACAGTGAACAATAGATAAAAAAACCCTTGAAATTACCAAAGATCTCAGGAAGAAGAAAAGTTGATGTTGAACATAAATTAATAGGGAAAACATGAACAACAGGTCTAGAGGGGAGCATGTGATACATAGGAGTCAAATAGAGGGCTAGCAGTGATGGGGAGCTGACCCCTTGGGTTCTCAGGAAGAGAAGAACTTTACAGGCAAGTGGACCAGGATGAGGTGGGAAGGATTGAAAGGGGAGAGAGAAAGGAAAGAAGCCTTGCTTTGGTAATGGGAGGGGGTTCTACTGATGAACGCTTCTATGGGTGAAGAAAATGTTATGTGAAAGGATGTGGGGGGGTAGAGTTCTGGGGGCTACTGGCACCTGGTAGATTGTGGTAGTGGGGAGGCATGGACCCAGGGAAGAGAGCTTGAGGCAAATGGAGAAAGGAAGATAACCAGGGGAAGAATATAGATCAGTAGTGGACTGAATAATGAGGGACACAGGGTAGAGTCCTACCATGGGGTAGACACCCCACTACCACGGGGTAGTGTGCTTTTTGTCACCTGAAGGCATTAGCTTTGTCTTGGGAGTGAGGCACAATAAAAAAGGGGAATGTATCAGTAAGGCAATAATAACAATGTAGATGATAATTGCCAAAATGCCTATGTAGTTCTGTATCTCAAAGTATATGAGAGTCTCCACATAGAAGGTAGAAGAAGTAAACCATTTATTTAGACACCAGAGAACCATATCCCACAAGCCATTTATCTAATCTATCAGAGCAGTAAAACATTCAATACACAATATCATAACATGGAGCCTCTCCAACCCCCTGCTGGGGTCTTCCCAAAAACGAAGTCACAGTACAGCGAAGTCAGTCTGTTCAGCTCTAACTATCACTGACGGTAGCTATTAGCAGCCATAACTGCGTGCTCTCTCTGCATTTCCTGTGACATAACTTCCTTTTCCTGTCAGGAAGCTCCTCCTACCACATGTGACATGGCCTATTAATGGGTGGGAAAGATCTTCAAATCTAAATTGCTACTACAGGGAATCAAAGGGGCAAGATCTACCAGGCAGTGGCAAAAACTGACTAAAGAGAAGAGCACAGAATGGATACTTGGGAAGTTTTGATTCCATGAAGAAAATAGAGAATAGAGATAGACTGGATAATAGGAGTCAGAACAAGATAATAAGAGTTTAGAGTAGACAGAAAACATGGATAATGATGAAAGTGAGAGAAACTTTCTATGAAAAGGGGCACAAAAATGAAATTTAAAAAAACTAATGAATAGGCCTAGTTGAAGGGGAGAAAATAGAGGGGAATCCACTGAGAGAGGAAAAAAGGGGTGGAGGAAGAATTGAATAACCAGATAAAAATAGGAAAGAAAAAAGGAACTAATAAGCAAAACCCCAAAGGGAAAGGAGTAACTAATGAAAGGAGAGATATGAGTGAGGGGAAGAGAGTGATTGGGAATAAGGCAACCTTAAAAAAAGAATAAGTTAAAGTAACTGAAGAGACATAATATTGTGTTTACAGCAGAAGAGGAAAAAAATCATAACTTGAAAAAAACCTCAATATTAAAGATAAATGGATAAAAATATAAAAATAACTCAACTTTAAATGGGATTGGATTAACAATCCAATAAAATGAAAAAGAGAAACAGATTGGATAAGAAAACAAAATTCTACAATCTGTTGCTTATAAGAAACACTTAAAAAACAAAGACACATACAAAATAAAACTGAGAGAATGGGAACAAAATTACTATTCATTGAGTAGATCCAAAAAAGCAAAAGTTGCAGCCATGCTACCTGACAAAACAAAAACAAACATTCAAAAAATAAAAAGGAATAAAAATATGAAACTACATTATGGTAAAAGGAACCACAGACAAGAAACCAGTATCAGTAATAAACTCATACACTCCAAATCCCTTAACATACACATTCATAAAGGAAATACTAATTGAGCTACATAATACTAATTGAGCTACATAAACAGTAACACAATAGTGACAGGAGACTTCAGTATCACTCTCTCAGTTTTGGATAAATCTAACAGAAAGATAAACAAAAGGGTAAATATGGAACTGAACAAATTGTTAGAGAAGCTAGAGGTGAAAGACTTAGGGTATCTCCTAAATGGGACGGCAAAAGAATTTCTCAGCACTACATAGAATTTTTTTAAAAAATTGACCATGTACCAGGGCACAGAGATATTGTAAACAAATATAAAAAAACCAGAAATAGCTAATAACATTTTCTATAGGACATAACACAATAAAAATAGTAACTGGTTCAGGGGCCATAAACAAAAGACATAGACCCAAATGGAAATTTAACAATGAAATCCTAAATAATGAGTGGGTCAAAGAACAAGTCATAGAAAAAATGATAATGATGAAATAATATACCAAAATTTCTGGGATGTAGCTAAAACAGTCCTCAAGGGGAAAAATCATATCTCTGAAAAAAAATTATGGCCAGAGAAAGGGATTTCAGAGTTCATAAAAATGGAAATGTAACCCTTGTGGGAGATGGCAAGGTCAAGGCTATAACCATCTCTGTGTGTAGCTATGGTAGAGTGGATCATGGGAAATAAGCAAATTGCAGAACCAAGGAGTTTCAGGGTTGACCTTAACAATACTTATATGATTTTTCCATAGTTTTCTGTAATTTGAGTTTGCTCTGGCCCCATCTTTGACAGACAGGTCTCTTACATTTCACTTCCTCCCAAGGGTTCTTCAGTATTCCAAATGTGTTGAGAAGGTAGGTGGTGTCTTTTTTTTCCATATTGACTCAAGCCCTCACCAATTCTGTTTCCCCCTTTCTAGGTCCCAGTGACTAGCATCCCACTTCCATTTAAGTACTTAATGCTAGGTCAGCCTTTACAGAGTATTTACTTCAAAGATATAGCAAGAACAAACATACAAACATTCCCCCCCAGCATCTTGGGAGTGCAATCCTCCCTACACCACCTCAGTCTCTAGGAACAAGATGTTTACCCCCAAGCATGTTAAGACTTTCCATACCAGAATGGGCAGATGAGAACAATTTGTCCCAACTGCCACTAAGGTGGCCAAAGCAGGCACTTGTGAAGCACTTAGAGCTTGGTCAGGCATTGAAGATGCCAAGGTTATCTACTGCATCCTGGGCCATTGCCAGTTGTCTTGACTTTTGTCCTGCCACTGGACACTGATGACTCAGGGAAAGAGTGAGGCTATTTTGTGCAACTCTGCCTCACTTAAATCCAATTCACATGAAAGTCAAGACATTACCCCAGAATGTCATTGGTCCTCTTTAAAACCAAAGGACAAACAACAATAACAACAATGCATTAATCCCACCAAGTTCAAGTCCAAAATCCCCTTGGGCTACTTCCTGAACCAGCAGAGCTTTCCACTTGGCTAGTAGCTGAGTTAAGCCATAGGCTATTGGAACTCCAGATATGGGCAAGCCCGCAGTTGTGTTGCTCAGACCCAAACCCAGGTCAGGAACTTGCAGACCTCAGACCAGGAGGGCAGAAGTCAGACTTTGCCTTGGATCAACACCACTTTGGGAGCACTGAAAGCCTACAGGTCCTCATCCTGAGCTGTCCCTTACATCTTGAAATAATTCAACATTCAATTTCTTTTTTTTATATTTTATTTTTTTCTGATTACATGTAAAAGTAATAATTTTTTTTTCAATTTTGAGTTCGAAATTCTCTCCCTCTGTCTCTCTCCTCCTCTCTCTTATACATGTGCAATCATGGAAAACACTTCCATATCAGTCATGTTGAGAAAGAAAATACTGACCAAAAGAAAAACCCAAACAAGAAAAAGAAAGTAAAAAAAATGCTTCAATATTCATTCAGACTCCATCATTTCTCTGGAGGTGGATAGCATTTTTATCTTGAGTCCTTTGGAAATATCTTAGATCATTGTATGGCTGAGAATAGCTAAATCATTCCCAGTTGATTATTGTACAATTTTGCTATTACGGTGTACAATGTTCTCCTGGCTCTGCTCACTTCATTTTGTATGGAAGGTTTTTTTATTTGGTGTTTTATTTTCCCCCAATTACATGTAAAAAAACAATTTTCAACATTCGTTTTTAAAACTGAATTCCAAATTCTCTCCCTCCCTCCCCACTCCCCTCCTTGAGAAGGCAAGCAATTTGATATAGGTTATACATGTGTAGTCATGCGAAACATGTTTCCATATTAGTCATGTTGTAAGAGATCAAAATAAAAACCCAAGAAAAACAAAGTAAAAAAAGTATGCTTTGATCTGTATTCAGACACCATCTGGGGATGGATAGCATTTTTCATCACAAATCCTTCAGAATTGTCTTGGATCATTGTATTGCTGAGAATAGCTAAGTCATTCACAGTTGATCATCTTACAATATTGTTGTTACTGTGTACAGTGTTCTCCTGGTTCTACTCATTTCTTTTTGTATCAGTTCATGTAAGTCTTTCTAGGTTTTTCTGAGAGCATCTAGCTCATCATTTCTCATAGCACAATAACATTCCATCACAATCATATGCCATGAATTGTTCGGCCATTCCCTAGCTGTTGGGCATCCCCTCAATTTCTAATTCCTTGCCACCAGAAAAGAGCTACTATAAATATTTGAGCATAGTTCCAAATTACTCTACATAATGGTTGAATCGGTTCAAACTCTACCAAGAATGCATTAGTCTCTCAATTTTCCCACTTTCTCTACAACATTTGTCACCTTCCTTTTCTGTCCTGTTAGTCAATCTAATAGGAGTGAAGTAGTAACTCAGAATTATTTTAATTTGCTTCTCTCCAATCAATAGTGATTTAGAGCACCTTTTTCATATGGCTATAGATAGCTTTGATTACTTCATCTGAAAGCTGTTCATATTTTTTGATCATTTGTCAATTGGAAAATGGCTCTTATTTTTACAAATTTGACTCATTTCTCTATAGATCTGAGAGAGAAAACCTTTATCAGAGAAACTTGCTTCAAACATTTTTTCACAGTTATGACTACTAACTGTGATAACTCCATGCTATTTCCCTCATTTATTCTGTCTTCTCTCCTTTCACCCTGTCCCTCCTCAAAAGTGTTTTGCTTCTGACTACTGCCTCCCCCAATCTACCCTGCCTTCTATGAGCACTGCCCCCTTCTCTTTTCTCCTTCCCCTCCTACTTTTCTGTAGGGTAAAATAGATTTCTATGCCCAATTGAGACTGTATGTTATTCCTTCTTTGAGCCAATTCTGATGAAAGGTTCAAGCATTCCCTGTCACCTCCACCATCTTCCCCTTCACTGTTAAGCTTTTTCTTGCCTCTTTTATGCGAGATAATTTACCCTGTTCTACCTCTCCCTTTCCCTTTCTCCCAGTGCATCCCCCTTTCTTGCCCCTTAATTTTATTTTTAAAGATATCATCCCATCATATTCCACTCACACCTGTGCCCTCAGTCTATATATGCTCCTTCTAACTGCCCTAATAAGAAAGTTCTTATGAATTACAAGTATCATCTTCCCCTGTAGGAATGTAAACAGTTTAACCTTATTAAGTCCCTTATGCTTTCCCTTTCCTGTTTACCTTTTTATGCTTCTCTTGAGTTTTGTATATGGAAGTCAAATTTTCTATTTGGCTCTGGTCTTTTCATCACTAATGCTTGAAGGTTCTTTATTTCATTGAAGATCCATTTTTCCCACTGAAGAGTTATACTCAGTTTTGCTGGGTAGGTGATTCTTGGTCGTAATATGAACTCCTTTGCCCTCCAGAATATCATATTTCAAGCCTTCCAATCCTTTAATGTAGAAGCTGCTAAGTCTTGTGTTATCCTGACTGGCTCCATGATATTTGAATTGTTTCTTTTTGGCTGCTTGCAATATTCTCTCCTTGACCTAGGAACTCTGGAATTTGGCTATAATATTCCTAGGAGTTTTCATTTGGGATCTCATTCAGGAAGTGATTGGTTGATTCTTTTAATTAATATTTTACCCTCTGGTTCTAGAATAGCAGGGTAGTTTTCCTTGAAAATTTCTGAAAAGGTGAGGTCTAGGCTTTTTTTGATCTATGGCTTTTAGGAAGTCCAATAATTTTTAAATCATCACTCCTGGATCTATTTTCCAGATCTGTTGCTTTTTTAATGAGATATTTCACATTTTCTTTTTTTTTCATTCTTTTGGTTTTATTTTATTGTTTCTTGATGTCTCATAGATCCATTAGCTTCCACTTTCTCAATTCTAATTTTTAAGGCATTATTTTCTTCAGTGAGGTTTTGTACCTCTTTTTCCATTTGTCCAATTCTATTTTTTTTAGTTTTGGATTTTTTATTTGATATTTTTTAGTTTTCAGCATTGATTTCCACAAGATTTTGAGTTACAAATTTTCTCCCCATTTCTACCTTCCCTGCCCCACTCCAAGATGGCATATATTCTGATTGCCCCATTCCCCAGTCAGCCCTCTCTTCTATCACCCCCCCTTCCAATTCCCCCACCCTTTTTACACTTACTTTCTTGTAGGGCAAGATAGATTTCTATGCCCCATTGCCTGTATATCTTACTTCCCCATTGCATGCAAAAAACAACCCTTTTTTTGAGCATCTGCTTTTAAAACGTTGAGTTCCAAATTCTCTCCCCTCTTCCCTCCCCACCCACTATCCTGAAGAAGGCAAGCAATTCAACACAGGCCACACATGTATCATTATGTAAAACACTCCTACAAATAGTCATGTTGTGAAAGACAAACTATATTTCCCTCCTTCCTATCCTGTCCCCCTTTATTCAATTTTCTCCCATGACCCTGTCCCTTTTCAAAAGTGTTTGCTTTTGATTATTCCTCACCCATCTGCCCTCCCTTCTATCATCCCCCTTTTTTATCCCCTTTCTCCTACTTTCCTGTGGGGTAACATAGCCAACTGAGTGTGTATGGTATTCCCTCCTCAGGTGAAATCCAATGAGAGCAAGATTCACTCATTCCCCCTCACCTGCCCCCTCTTCCTGTCCGACAGAACTGCTTTTTCTTGCC
>CM053628.1:51418597-51434434 GCA_028646595.1 Phalanger gymnotis | reverse complement strand
CTCGGCTGGGGGCTGGGAGCTCCGTATTTGACAGACCATACCCAGGTACCATCCAGGCTGTCCTGGGCTGGGGCCCTGCTTCCCTCTGCCACTTTGTGGGTTCTGCAGCTCTAGAATTGGTTCAGAGCCATTGTTTTATAGGTTTTTGGAGGGACTTGGTGGGGAGCTCACGCCAGTCACTGCTTCCCAGCTGCCATCTTGGCTCCGCCCCCCAGTCCCTTCTCTTTCAACTGGCACTGCCGTGTATGCTCGATACTTGGCATCATTGGTTTTCATAATTAAGGGCAGGTGTGGTAGAAAGAATGTGGATTGAGAGGCCAGAATGCCTGGGTTCAGATCCCGCCTTATACTTCGTAGCTGTGAGATCCTGGGCAAATCATTTCAAACCTGCTCAGTTTCCTCATCTCTAAAAAGGGATAATAATATCGAGACTGTACTTCACAGGGTTGTGAGATGACAGAGAATGTCTGTGAAAGGCCCCATATGTTTTGAGTGTTACAGTAATTCCTACTGCTGTTACGACCCCTGAGGCCCTACACCACTTCTGATTAAATTCTGTATAGGTTGCATTTTGTAGTCACTCCCTAGTCAATAAACTTTTATTAAGCATCTGCTGTTTGCCAGGCACTTTACTAAATGCTGTGTTCTGTTGTGTTTTAAACTTCTTAAAAATCAGTGTTTCATCTATAGTGGTGGTTGTTCAGTCACATCAGACTTTTTGTCACCGCGTGGACTATAACACGCCATTACTGTCTATGGGGTTCTCCTGGCAAAGACACTGGAGTGGTTGGCCATTTCCTTCTCCAGTGAATTAAGGCAAACAGAGATTAAGTGACTTGCCCAGGGTCACACAGCTACTTAGCTAAGACCAGATTTGAATTCTGGTCTTCCTGCTTCTAGGCCCAGTGCTGTATCCACTGAGCCATCCAGCTGCCTCTAACCATCTTTGGTTACTGTTTGCCAAAACATTTGATTGTCTAGAGCACCCCATTTTGCAGTCCTGCAGAATGAGAGTTTCTGTCTGGACCAGAGCTTTTGAATGGTTTTTGTGTTTTGGAGAGTAAAGCATGGCAGTGGGGGTGCCCCTTTTCAGAATAAAGGTTTTTAAATGCATAAAATGAAATACACAGGGTTACAAAGGAAGGCAAAGATAATGAAAATAAAGATGCATTTTCCCCCCATCCAAGTTCATGGACCCCAGGTTAAAACCTCTGGTCTATACCAAACCAAATGTAGCTTGAGAAAGAATCACAAGTGAGAAAAGTGATGGGAACCCCTGCCCTGAATATGGTCATTGAGCTGGGACTAGGAAAAGCATTGTCATTGCTGCCTGGCTGGATTGGCCGTGAGGATAAGCATAGCAGCCTGGCCCCTCTTCTGTGTCTGCAACGTCTGGCTTGGCTCCCTGGAGCAACACGCTAGAGCCTGAGGCAGGCCAGCCCCCTGGGGCTCAGTAGGGCTGAATCCTGGGATGAACTTGGAGAAGGAGCTCCCTAAGCCTGCATGTGGCTTCTCAGCACCAAGACAGCCCCAAAGGAAGGAGGAGGGGTGGACTCCGGCTACTATCTCAGGTTCCAAATGGAGAGAATTGGAATCAGTGGGGATTGTCTTCATTTGGACTCCAGTAACCCTGAATTTGTTTAACTGTAAATTGTAGGAGAGACTCTAGTTAGTGTTGTAGTTAGAAGATAAATCACCCTCCTGTTATTGGGGCATTTCAGAATGGTGTTGGCCTTGAATGATTGGCTGTTTCTGAGGCCAGGGCAGCAGGTTCTGTGCCTTCATAGGCTAGGCAGCTCCGCTCTGCTCCGAGGCCGCACACTGCAATGCAGGCTGTCACCGTGACTGGTAAACAAGTTGCCACAGCCCTTGGCCTAGTTTCATTGGGTCAGCAGGGCTCTTGTCTTTGTGTTATGTCAAAGAGCATCCATTTTCTGTTCATATAGGAAGAACCAGGATTTCAGCCAGTTTATCCTTGCCTTTAAATGTTTGATAATGTAGCACCATTGACTAAAAGATGCTTCTTGCAGGGGAGGGTTTGGTTTTTGGTGGCAAGTGAAAACATGTAGATGACTTTGCCCAATGATATGGTAACCAAGCTAATCTCGTTACCCATAAATCACCAGTTATTAAGCAAAAACACCAGTCAGATGTTGAACCCTTATTTCCATGTGTCATTTTATCACTAATAAATTCTAAAATGTAGCATTGTGGAAAGGACTTTGGATTTGTGGCAGAGAAGACCAAAGGAACAAGCATTTGCATTGGGAAGTGAAGGGAATAAACGTCAAGCATCTACTATGGGCCAGACACTGTGCTAAGCATTTGACAAATGTTATTTCATCTTATCCTCACAACAACCCTGGGAGGGAGATGCTGTTATTATCCTCATTTCACAGATGAGGAAACTGAGGCAGACAGATGGGAGGTGACTCACCCAACTAGTACGTGTCTGAGGCCAGATTTGAAGTTAGGTTTTGTGTCTCTAGGCTCAGCCCTCTAGCCACTGTACTACCCAGGTGACCCGAGGTTCAGGAAATATGGGTTCATATCTTGGTACTCTCACCCTTAGTAACAGAGCCTCAGTTTCTCCATTTGTAAAATAGAGGTGATATTTTCCATATTATAGCCAGATATACTCCACCAAGTGGGTCTTCTGTTGTAGTAACAACAACAAAAGTTAAGTGAACCAAAACAGTGACTACACTGGAGAGTGTACACAGCATTCTGCCCCTGTAGGTGTTGTCCCCCCCGCCACCTCCCCAACTTTCCAAGGAGAAGAGAGAATGGTGAATCTCTACTACCTTTCATTTTAGTGTTCTTTTAACTCACATTAGTTGAGTCATATGTTGCTGATTCTACTTTCCTCTGTATCAGGCCATCTAAGTCTTCACTTTTTTCTCCGCATTTATCATATTTGCTTCTTACAGCACAAAGCTATTTCACTATATTCATATACCACGATTTGTTCAATCACTCTCCAGTTGATGAGCACCCACTTTGTTTCTAGGTTTCTGCTTCCACAAAAGTGCTACTATAAATATTTTGTTCTGTGTCGGTTAAAAATTGTTTTTGAAAGTCATTACTTTTGTATTTTAAAAGGTCTCTGGGAAATATTCTTAATGATTTTTATACTCTTTAATGTCAGTACAGATTTATTTTCTCATAAAGCACAGCAGCTGTTCAATTAATCAATTCACATATTTAGTGTGAAAGAGCTAAGCCTCCTTTAAAGGTGGCTTATGAATTAACACAACATTTTTTTAGAGTACTTTTGTTTAAATCATACAACAGTATTCTGCCCAAAGTTGAATTCTCCATGAGCAGGTTGTCTCAGGAGGAGTCGGGGCTGAGTATGAGGAATTAAGTGCTACTGGTTCTAAGTACATTTCTAAGTCTCACATAGTGGCTATTCTCCATGTTTCTTCTCCCCTTCATTATCATAAATAATTGAGAGTAGGCTCTAGCTGCAGGATGAAATCAGAGGCCCAGAGCGGCCCAATTTTCTGGTGTCAGATGAAGTACTGGGACTTTGTTAATTCTTCATTTGCAAATACCTGTCTTGGCAACCACTGGAGTTGCAGAACAGTTATCCCTTCTACATCGCAACTTTCCCCATCGTGGTTTCTAAATATTGCAGGTCGTCATAAGAAATTAAATGGGATTTTGGGGGGAGTTTTGCAGAAGCCGCAGATGACACACAAATGCCAGCAGACGACATAGAAAAAGTTTAGAAACTCAAAGATGCATAAAATATATACATAGTATTGTGTAACATCAACCCAAATTTTACAATGAGGTACTACTAGTGAACACTCCATAAAAGAAAAAGAAAAAATTCAGACTTTTTCTCTGGTATAAAGGGCAGGCCAAAAAATTGCACGTGGATTTTTCAGATTTTGGAGGGGGGAGACACAGTAGATTTTCCAGATGGGGCAGCATGCCCCTAACCCCCATGATGTGGAAAGGATAACTGTACTCACATCTCTAGGATTCTTCGTTTTGCCACAGTTCTGTTGTCGTCTTTTTATATTGCTTTTTTATTGCTTGTAGGTTAGTTCATCTATACGATCTTCCATTAGCATTTATGGAGCACCAGCTAAGTCCTATAGATAGTATAAGCACTCTACTGGCCCTTCAAGTTATATTCTTCTGTATTATAGCTGTGGAAAGCAAGGAGTTTTTATGGGTTCCATTTTTGGAAAGTTAGGTGGGCATTCATGTAGCATTTTACTTGCTGAAAGGTCTCAGAATTTTTTAAGCTTAAAATGGATTTCCTCTCTAATAGTCCTAAATAGGTTGGAGCACCATGCTTGTTCCATAGTCAAGTGGGAAGTGCCGGGCACTTTGCTAAGTGCTGGAGATAAAAAGGTAACAAATCAGTCCCTCCCCTCAAACAGCTTACAGTCTGATGGAGAAAGAACATTAATAACCGTGTACAAACGAGCCACAAGTAAAATAAACTGGAGATGAGCACAGAGGAAAGGCTTCTTGTAGAAGGTGGCATTTTAGCTGGGAACTGAAGGAAGCCAGGTTGGCCAGGAAGCAGAGAGGAAGGAGAGAATTCCAGGCTTAGGAAATAGTCAGTGAAAATGCCTGGGATTGGGAAATGGAGCAGAGTAGGTGGAGTATACTAAGCTGTAAGAAGACTGGTAAGGCAGGAGGGGACTTAGGTTATAAAGGACTCTGAATGCCAAACAGAATTTTATATTTGATCCTTGAGGTGATAGAGAGCCACTGGAGTTTATTGAACTGGGAGGTGGGGTGGGGGGCAGGGAGGGGGAGCATAAGGACAGAACATGATTGGACCTATGCTTTAGGAAGATCATTTTGACCGCCAAGTGGAGGATGAACTTGAGTGGGGAGAGACTTGTGGCAAGAAGACCAAGCAGAAGCCTACAGTAGTAGACCAGGGATAAGAGGATGAGGGGCTATAGAGGGGGACGGGACGGTTAGAGGAGAGAAGGGGTATGTGAGATGCTGTGAAGGTAGGCTATACAGGATTTGGCAGCTGATTAGACATGGAGGATGAGAGATACTGAAGGGCTAAGAATGATACCTAAGTTGCAAGCCTATTTGCCCTTGAGAGTAACAGGAAAGTTAGGAAGAGGACAGGCTTTTGGGAGAAAGATGATTCAGTTTTGGACATGTCTATGAGCCATCCAATTGAGATGTCTAGTACTTAGTTGAAGATGGGGGACTAGAAGTTAGGGCTGGATAACTCTGAGAATTATCTGCATAGAGACAATAATTTGAATGAATGAGAGCTTATGAGATCACAAAGGGAAATAGTGTGGAGGGAGAAGAGGGCAGCTTTGGGGAATATCTACCATTAGCAGGAGTAACCTGGATGAAGATCCTGTAGAGGAGGAGACCCAGAGCAATGTCACAAAAATCTACATCAAAGCCAGTATCAAGGACAAGACAATGGTTGACATTGTCAAAGGTTGCAAAGGTCAGGGAGGATGAACACTGAGAAAAGGCCATTCTATTTGGCAACTAAGAGATCATTGGTAACTTTGGAGCTAGGGAAACTAGCTTGTGCGTGTAGACAGGGGGCTGCCTTGGCAGGAGCAGGAGCAAAGGAGGGCATAGGAGCAGGAGGCCTCGAAGTGCTGTCAGTGACAGCATTATAATAAAACTGTGATATGGTTTAAGGGCAAAAGTCAAGAATTTTTTGTGTAGCTGAAAATTCCCAAGGGGATTTAGTGAGTGTACAAATCCAAGCAAATGAGTATTGCCCAAAACAGGCTGACTATCCCTGAGCAATTTCATTTTTTACAAATGTAAAAGATTTTCAGTTGTTTATCCTAATATGATAAATACTTATCTTTTTCATAAAGTACCTCTAGGGTCGTTTTGGAGAAGCAATTTTGTTTCCTCCAGCTGTTTGAGAGTCATGAGGTTTTTTTAATGAGACATGGTTTGTGGGTTTGTTTTTCTTTTGCAACAGACTGTGCCAACAGGGCAGATTCAAAATGAGATTCATATAAAAATGAAATCTTTTCAAATCTTTATTAATTACTTTCTGTTTTCATCTCTCTGAAGACAAGCTGGAAGATGTCCAAAGATACCTTTGATTTCTATTTAAAATGTTATCTCTTCTGTAATAGGATCTGATTTATTGAGTAAGGCTGCTTTATTTCCTTTTCTTCCTCTTTAATAAATTCTCTGGGAAACTTTGGTGTCATTTGGTTTATAGGGCCATCTCCTGGCCTTTAGGGGCATAACCTTCTACATAAATGCTCTTAATCTGCCAAGAGATCTAATGGTGATGCAGAGATTTTGAGTCTCTTAAGAATTTGCCTCATCCCGTTTTAGTTAATCGGAAGGTGTTTCATGTCTTTCACTTGATTGATATGTTTCCATAACTTCATTAAATTCTATAAATAAAGATTAGATTAGGTTATCAAAACCAAAAAATTGAACAAGTCCTTAGCTCATGGTAAGACAGGTTGTCATTATTATTGTTGTTGTTGGGATGGCAAGTCCAGCTTGGGGGAAAATAGGCCTTCGTACATCTGCAACATTAGATCCCGCACTAATCCATTTTTCGGACCTACCTAAGTGAAATTCTTCATCTGGATAGCCCCCTCAGGTGCATTAGATAGAACAAGTTTGAAATCAGTCACATATAGTAGGACTTAGCATTGAGGGGAGAAACAGATTTTTCCCCAAAGCCGTTTTCTTACTATTTGTGACTAAGAAGCATAAATAAAAGGAGCCTTGCTATAATGCCGACCTCAGGGGGTGTCCCCTGTGTGCACAGAACACTTTATAAGCAAGGCTGCCTTTTACGACATTTCACCAACGAAACTGTTGGATGGATTTCTCCATGAATCAGCCTCGTGCTGTTTTATGGCCAAGTACGTATGCTAAGTAAGGTTCCAGCGAACAACTCAGTTTCTTTTTGGTCCAGATAGTTGATTTCATTGGTATGGACACTCCCCACACTGATGCAGAGAAAGAATTCACCTGCAACCTAGGGAGTTACCCAGTGGCATTGAAAGTTAGATGATTTGCCCATGGTCACATAGCTAGCTAAATAACCATTTTTAATTCAAGAATTTCTTGGCATTTTATCAGTGAGAATGGTGACATGGAAAAAGTCCTAGGCCTGGAGTCAGAAGACCTGTCTTCTAGTTCTAGCTCAGCTACTCACTATTTTGACTTTGGGCAGGCAGATTTTTACCTCTGAATTTCAATTTACTCATACGTAAACCCGGAATAAGAATAGCTGCTCTCCCTACCTAACAGAGTTGTCGAGAGGCCCAAATGCAATGATGTGTGTGAAAATACTTTTAGAAACTGTAAAGCTCTTTGGCATTTCCAGACTGTATCATTTTGTTAGTATGAGCATGCCTCCAGATCCCCAATCCACACTGAACCCATTGGCAAAGCTTGGCGGGGAATGCCAGATCTTGAATTCTCACGACCCGGCCTCAGGCTCACTTCTTGTCTTGCAGTGAGGCATCTCAGCAAGATTTGAATGGAGGGTAAAGTGATATGAAAGTGTCATGTCATATTAGTAAGGAATCCAAAGCACAGCACCCTTGAGCTCTCATTCATAAGAGGTGTTGATGATCTCCACCATGGAGGGTTTCTTCCTAAGAACTCAATGCCTTTGAGTCTCTCCTCTCAGTGATTCTGCCAGCCACAAGCAGCCTTGTGAGGCAGAGGCATTTCCAGACACAGCCTTTGTTTGAGCCCTCACGCTGAGGAGCTGCCTGACTGTGCTTGGTCTCTTTGCCAGCTACTTTGATAAATCCAGGTGTCATTGAAGAGCTAGGGTGTATCCAGGACTGTGTTAACTTGTTCTTTTCCTTATTCACCTAATCAACCCAGCTTCTTCTCTTTAGACTTTGAGTGCACAGATAGGTTTGTTACTTCCTATAATGTATCTCCAGTAGGCAGGATGGCACTCTTGTTTGTGTCTGGAAGAAACCGGATTCCTTGAAAGCTTGGAAAATACTTCCTTTTCCACAGCTCTTGAGCAGGGCGGGGTTGGGAAGATTCTGAGCTTAGCTTTGCTTCTCTCTTTTCACACATAGCTTATACCGAATTTAGAGATAGAAATGAGTATTCATTTGAAAACCTCATTTCTATTTTAGGACTCTGGTTAAAGGCATTGTGGGGCTATGAAGTCCAGGGACCAGGTTCTGATCTTGGTTCTGCTACTACTGGGTGACTTTGGGCAAGTTATTTCCCCTCTCTGGGCCTCAATTTGTCATCTGTAAAAACGAGAGGGTTGCACTTGATAGCCTTTGAGCTCCTTTTCAGCTCTATGATCAGAATTTTCTTGGCTTCCTATCAGAATCTGAGAATCTGAACCAGCAGGGATCTCAGAGGCCATCTCATTGAAGCCATACCCAAATGAGAGAGTCTATTTGACAACCTGTCTGACAAATAGCCCTCCACCTTTCTCTTAATCATCTCCAGTGATGGGGAGCCTACCACCTCCCAAAGGTATCCCATTCCATTTTTGAATAGCTTAGAACCGAACCTACTTTGTAAAACTTGAGGAAAAGGTGAAGAAAATAACTTTTATCCAAATCAGAGAGTTGACTCTCATCACAGTCTCTTTGAAAAGAGTTCAGATGGTTTTAGATTTTAGACATGTAAAGAGAACTCCTCGAGAGATGGCTGTTTAGCTAATTAGAACGGCAAAATTGCTTTTTTGACAGTGGCTGTCAAAGTGTATCGAGTCAACTGTTTTCTTCAAGTTCTAATCTAAAGTGCAGGCTTGCCGGAGCATACACAAATGGATAGCTGAACAAAACCCAAGCTCTCGCTCTCATCCGAGGCTTACCCAGGGTCTGGCTAAGAAGGGCGAAGGAATGCATTTTTTTGCTGTAAAGAAAGACATCCAAAGAGATTTCCATTTGAAGCTTTATTCTGAAAGAGTCTTAAATTCTTTGTGGAGACTGGATAGAATGCTAGGAGTAAGCTTCTATTAACCTAGAGTTGTTTCTTGGCTTTCCTTTTGATTTAGAATTTTTTAAATGGTAGACTTGTTAACTGGTAATTTAATAATGATGCCATCAGCAAATGAATAGATTGTGCCTCTAGCATGCTTTTGTTTTGAATCTAAAGGTTTTTCTGTCCTCAGTGGGAGCTCCTGGCATATCAAAAGGGATGGGGGTGGGGCAGGGAAGAACATATCTGACAAATTAGCTTTGGGAATTTTGCCTAGCTCAGTTCCATTTTGATGTCCCCCTAATCAGGACCACAGCCAGATGTTAAATCCTTAGGCTAGTAACAAAAATGTTGACTATAAGTACAATTTCCTAATTTGCTGATTAGTACCTAAGGCCTATGGAACACAAACCCATGCCTTCTATTACCTGAGCAGCACTGGTAGGCTTTAATGAATACATACATTTATGTGAGTCTATGACTAAAAGCTGAGAACATTTCCCAGAGGATGCTTATGTACAAAGTGGACTTACATGTAACTGAAAACCAAAGAGGGCAGCCAGTGAGAGGCTGGGTTTGCCCATTGTTTCTCTAGGTTCCAGAAGGGAAAATGAAATGAATTTGCCTCCACTTCCCACCCTGCAAATGGTGCTTGATTTGAATGAATGAATGAATGAACAAACAGATAAATAAAAGGCTTGGAGAAGTTTTGCAAACGGATACCACAGAGAAAATGTAAGATGTTGCGTTCCTATCCATTCTGTTACTGGGAACTTGATCAAATCTCTCCTGCTGTCCCTATGGAAGACATGGAGGGAGGTAGGCTACACAATAATACAGTTATTTAGATTTGTAACTAGTTGAAAGGAAAGGCTGGACTTAAAAAGAGTAGTATATACTCAGTCTCATTTTGGAAGACCATGTTCAATGGAGTGCCCAAGGGATGTGTGCTTGGCCTTGAACTATTTCTTATTTTTGTCAATAACTTGGATGGTGGGCAGAGATTTGCAGGTTGATGGGAGCACATTTGCTGAGAGGGATCACCAATACACGCAAATATCTGAATTACCTAGAATTCCATATTGGACCAAATTCAAGATGATGAAATTTGATATAGGGCTAAATAAAAGGCTTACACTTAGATTCACAAATATAAGGCAAGGGGAGGCAGAATCCGAGGGATTTTTGGTATTCTAAGTCAGTAGTGTCATATGACAGTTTGACTTTGATTCCTGGAAATTGATTATTAAAGAGACGGCTAGTGAGTAGCCAGAAAAAGAAGCAGTGACAAAGAACCAGCATGGCTTCTTCAAGAAACAGGTCGTTATAGACTTGCTTCCTTGTTTGATCAAACTGTTGGCCCAGGGATGCTGTACATATTGATGAGGTAGATTTTAGTCAAGCTTTTGATCCAGTGTCACTTGCTATTTTTTAAATTTAATTTATTTTGTTACATTTTGAGTTCTGAACTGTGTACCTCCCCACCCTGCGCTAGAGAAGACCACCATTTGACACCGGGGTGTGTGTGCGTGCATGGGTGCGTGTGCGAGCGCATTCCCTGGAGGTGGATTAGCATCTTCCTTCATAGGTCCTTTGTAGTTGATTTGAATATACTCAGAATAGCTTAGTTGTTCATGATATCCTTCAAACAGTATTGCCGTTACTGTATATAATATTCTCTTGGTTCTGCTCTTTTCACTCTTCATTATTTCATGCAATTCTTTGCATGTTTTTATAAAATCAGCCTCCTCATCATTTTTATAGCACAGTAGTATTCTTTCATAATCATATACCACAACTTGTTCAGCCATTCCCCAATTAATGGACATCCCTTCAATTTCTAGTTCTTTGCCACTACAAAAAGAGCTGCTATAAATATTTTAGAACATGTAAGTTCTTTTCCTTTTTCCCTCATCACCTTGGGAAATAGATCCAATTTGATGATTCAATGAATATATACACAATTTTATAACTCTTTGGACCTAATTCCAGATTGCTCTCCAAAATGGTTGGATCACTTCATAATTCCACCAACAGTGTATTGGTGTCCCAATTTTTCCATGTCCTCTCCAACATTTGTCATTTTCCCCTTAGATAATTTTAGCCAATCTGATAGGTGTGAGATGATATCTAAAAATTGTTTTAATTTGCATTTCTCCAATCAATAATCATTTAGAACATTTTTTCACATGACTATATATAGCTTTGATTTGCCTGTTCATATCCTTTGACCACTTTTCAATTGAGGAATGACTCATATTCTTATAAATTTGACAGTGTTCTCTGTATTTGAGATATGAGTCTTTATCTGAGAAATTGTCTATAAAAATGTTTTCCCATCTTTCTGCTTTCCTTTTTATCTTGGCTATGTTGGTTTTATTTGTACAAAACCTTTTTAATTTAATGTAATCAGAATTATCCAGTTTACATGTCACAATGCTCTCTATCTCTTGTTTTTTCATAAATTCTGTCTATATGTCTGATAGATAATCCATGTTCTTCTAATTTACTTATGATATCTCACTTTATTTCTAGGTCACGTATACATTCTGACCATATCCTAGTAAATCATGTTAACATATTGGTCTATACCTAATTTCTGCCAGGCTGCTTTCCCTTTTTCCCAATAATTTTTACTAAATAGTGCATTTTTATCCCAAAAGGTTAAATCTTTACATTTGTCAAATACAAGGTTACTATAATCATTTGTTACTGTATGTTGTATGTCTACTCTGTTTCACTGATCAATCTTAGTTTTTATAATTACCACTTTATAATACAGTTGAAGATCTGGTACTGCTAAACCTCCTTCCTTTACTTTTTTTTTTCATTAATTTCTTGGATATTCTTGACCTTTTGTTCTTCCAAATGAATTTTGTTATTATTTTTTCTGGCTCAATAAAATGATTTTTTGGTAATTTAATTGGGACGACATTGAATAAGTAGATTACAGTAGGTAAAATTGTCATTTTTATTATATTCACTGTGCCCATCCATGGACAATATTTATCTAAAATCTGAATTTATTTGTATAAAAAATGTTTTACAATTATGTTTATATGGTTCCTGGGTTTGTCTTAGCCGGTATACTCCCAGGTATTTTATGCTGTCCATGATTATTTTAAATGAGATATCTCTTACTATCTTTTGAAAAAATAGTGATGATTTTTGTGGGTTTCTTATATATCCTGCTACTTAGCTAAAATTATTGTTTCAACTAGCGTTTTATTTGAATCTCTAGGATTTTCCTGCAAAAAGAGATAGTTTTATTCCCTCATTGCCCATTCTCGTTTCTTCAGTTTCTTTTTCTTCTCTTGTTGTTATTGCTAGCATTTTTCGTACAATACTGAATAAATAGGCAATAATGGGCATCCTTGTTTCACTCCTGATCTTATTGGAAAGGCTTCTAGCTTATCCCCATTATAAATAATGCTTGCTGATGGTTTTAGGTAGATGCTTATCATTTTAAGGAAAAATCCATTTATACCTATGCTTTCTAGTGTTTTTAATAGGAATGAGTTGTATTTTGTTAAAAGCTTTTTCTGCATCTATTGATATAATCATGTAATTTTTGTTACTTTTGTTATTGGTATAATCAATTATATTAATAGTTTTCCTTATGTTAAACCATCTCTACATTCCTGGTATAAATCTCACTCACTTGCTATTCTTGTGAAATGAGGATGACTAAATGGGAGCGTTGTTCCATAGATTTAGAAGGAGTAAATGGCCAGATCCAGAGAGTAGTCATTCATGTCAGCTTGGAAGGAGGTCTTCAGTAGAGTGCCCCAGGAATCTGTGCTGAGGTCCTTGATAAAGATGTTAAGAGCAAAGAGCCAACCCTTAGCTCTTTGGCAAATTTAATCACTGCTGCTAACACAAATTGGAAGGAATTGCTAATATACTGAGTGACCACGTGGGAATACGAAAAGATCCTGACGGGGTAGAACAGTAAGTTGGATTTAATCAGGATGGTAATAATAATACTAGCTAGCATTTGTAGAGGGCTACTTTTGGTTTACAAATCACTGTATATATGTCATCTCATTTGATCCTCACCAGAACACTGAGGTAGGTGCCCATTTTACAAGATGAGGAAACTAGGCAGAGAGAAATTCAGTGACTTACCCAGGATCATTCAGCTGGTAAGTGTCTGAGGCTAAATTTGAATTCAGGGCTTTTATCCACTGCACCTTATGAGGAGTACGAGATAGAGGAGACATGGTTCATCTGACAAGTTCTGGGGGTTTTGGCGGACTGTCAGCTCAATTTTAGTTAGTAATGTTATATGGTAGCCAAAAAAGCTCATGTACTCTTGGGTTACTGTGCTGTGGGAAGCCTGACTTCCAGGAATCAGGAAGCTTGATTGGCCTCAGCGCTAGTTAGAGCACATCTGGAGTAGCATTCCATTCCGGGCGCTATGTTTTAGAGAGGACACTCCAGGCAAGGGTAACAGGATGGTGAAAAAACCTTCAGTTCATCCCATATGAGCAGTAAGTAAAGGAACTGGGAATGTTTAGCTTGCAGAAGAGTACTATTAGGGAAGACACGATAACTACCTTCAAGTGTTTGAAAGAGATGTCATGTGTAAGAGACACTAATTATGCTTCTTATTCTTAGCTGCAGAGGGCAGAAGCAGAAGTAATGACCAGTAGACAGACGTAGGCTTGATATAAGGAAGTAGAGCTATTTCAGAATGGAAGGAACCACCTTGGAAGCTGGTGACTTCCCCTCCATTGGACATCTTTGAGCAAAGACTGAGTGACCACCCACTGAGTATTTTGTAGAGGGGATTCTTTTCATTATGGGTTAGATGAGCTGACTGCTAAGGTTCCTCCCAACTCTGAAGTTCTGTAACTTTTGCCCTAGAAAAATGATTGCATCATGTGTTTCCCCACAGCCCTGTTGCAGCGGAAAGTGGAAGAGGTATCAAAGGTTTGCGAAGGTCGTCGCAAGGAGCAGGAACGCAGCTACCGGATCGTGTTTGATTAAATGACTTGAGCCCTGTTGAATAGTGTTTCCATGCTGTTTCATTACCTATCCATTACATAACAGGTCCTAGGGTATAAATTTGAGTAAAACATACAGTTACCTATTGCAGTTATTTTTTTTGTTACAGTAAAGTTCGTGTGGGTATTTTTTTTCCATTCTAAATCTTAAGTAAAACGTACAGTTAATCTATTGCAGTCAATTTTTGTTACAGTGAAGTTTGTGGGAATTTTTCTCCGTTCTGAATCTTTACGGTGGTAAGGAAAAGTATGCTGGAATTTGCATTAGTTATATCAAAATTTTGTCAATCTCTTTATGCCGATTAAATTGCTTGATGCTTTATGAAGTCTTCCAATACGTGTAAATGTGTCACTTTTTTCCTTCTTCCCAATTTCATCCAAAGATAAAAATGTGGGGGAGAATGATGCTGATATCCTTCTCAGTACTACATGCTAGTTTCTGTGTTGGGCTTCAAGGAGTATATAATAAAGAATAAGATATAGTGTCTGATCTTGAAGGAGCTTAATCTAGTTGGAGCCTGTGTTGGTAAGCAAAATGGCCTTTGTTTTCTTTGAGTAATTCAGCGTATTTTCATTGAACCTTAAGGTGCTAAGCCCCAGGCCCAAACCCCTATTAGGTGTGGAATCTATGTGGGTGTGGATTGGTGACTGGGGTGGGGCCCAAGGTGGGGCTGGCTAAGGGGAGGTGCTAACGGCGTTAACCTAATCTATGTGGATGCGAACCTCCCAGGGTCCTAAGGGGAGGGCCCCACTCAAGAACCAATCACCAGAGCCTAAGTTCTGGTCATTCAGACTACACTTGATGACGTCAAAAACTCTGTAAGTGGAGAGAACACAGCTTGGAGATTGAGACTTGTCGGAGCCAGAGACAGCTACAGGCGAAGCTAAAGATAAAGCCAAAGGAGCTGAAGAGGCAGGAGCTGCTGGTAGCAGGGCTGACCCACGTGTGGACCAAGGAGTGCTGAGCAAGGGCTTGAGGCCAGTGGGTAATCTTACCAGAGGGGCGAAGCACGAATATGATTTGGTTTAATGCCATCATGTTTTTCTGTAGCCCCCTGGTTACTCTTGTGAGGAGGACTTATTGGGCCTGGAAACTTTTGACCAAGATATCAAAATGGGGACACTAGTTTGTGGGTCTGCTACTTTGGAGCTTGAATAAATGCTTCAATTCTTCTGCCTTCTATTTAGAGAATTCCTTATATTCTGCGGTTCTGAACCATTCAGACATATATATGATTCTCTTTGAAATCATAAATTCTGCCTTTATAATACAGAGCCACAGACACAGCCCAATTCTCTAGGAGGAGAGAAATCACTGCAAGCTGGATTAATCAAGAAGGGCATGAGACTCAAGCCAGACCTTGAGAAAAGAGTACTATTCCGACAGCCCTCCACTTGGTTTTGCTAAGTTGCTATGGTAAAACATTTCATTTATTCAACTTAAAATGTCAGCTCCTCAAAAGAGATGGGTTTGGAGGGTTTTTTTTAAGACCTAATTCCTAAACATGATCTCTTCTAATTTGACTTCAATTTCTCTTAAATTGTAAAAGGAGATCATCCAAAAAACATAGGAACAACTAGGCGGTGCAGTGAAAAGAGCATTGGGCTTAAAGTCAGGAAGACCTGAGTTCAGATTGTTTCAGATACTTACTAGTATAACCCTGAACAAATCACCTAGCCTCGTTTTTTTTCTCATCTGTACAATGGGCATAATTATAGCACGTATTTCACAGGGTCATTGTGCAGCTCAAGTAAGCTAACACGAAAAGTGCTTTGCAAACCTTAAAAGATCATATTAATGTTAGCCATTTTTTTTTCATTTTTATTTTTTTATTTTAATTTATTTTTGACATGTTTGGTTGTCAGCATTGATTTTCACAGGCGTTTGAATTACAAATTTTCTCCCCATTTC
>CM053628.1:51376683-51418097 GCA_028646595.1 Phalanger gymnotis | reverse complement strand
AGAATTTGGAACTCAAGGTTTTAGAAAAATAGATGTTCAAAAGTAAAAAAGTTTTTTTTTTTTTTATGCAACTAGAAAATAAGATGCACAGGCAATGGGCATAGAGATTTATCTTGCCCTACAAGAAAGGAAGGGAAAGGGGGATGGGAGGGGAATGGGGCAACGGAGGGGAGGGCAGACTGGGGAACAGGGCGACCAGAGTGTACGCCATCTTGGAGTGGGGGGGGGGGTGGAAATGGGGAGAAAATTTGTAATTCAAACGCCTGTGAAAATCAATGCTGAAAACCAAACATGTCAAAAATAAATTAAAAATAAATAAATTTAAAAAAAAAAAAAAAAGAGAAGGGACTGTAGCTGGCGGGACACCAGAGAAGAGATGACTCTAAGAGGTAGTTCTTCTTCCAAACACCAACAGTTCTGTGATTCAGACCAACTATTCCCAAGGTTTCATTGCCTTTCTCATCTTTCTATGCAAAGGATGTTTAATTTATAGAAATGAAAGCAGGGAACTAATTTGCATCACATAACTGAAGCGCTGAACTAAAGGATTTTTTGCTTAAGTTTTGAAATATTTATTGAGTGGATTCTATGTGCAAACCCCCTGGGGTTGGTTGGAGATAAAAACAAGGCTAAGACAAAGTAAAAAGGCTTTTGCTCAAGAATCGAGTAGAAGAATATGCCTCAACTCCATCACGTCTGTATAATCAAGGCTGGGACAAAGGAAGGCAAGAAGAAATTAATGAACCAGATTTTAAGATAAAAAATATCCCCCATCCTAAATCAGTGAAACGACATTCAGTTCAGGTAGCTAGGGTTTCTCCATTAAGGCACAAAGTCTATGTAGGTCCTTGGAAATTTTTTTTGGGCCTTCTATCTATGTAGTTAGCAAGTAATTCACTGGCAATTGTGACAAAAACCTAAAAATAACAAACACTGAAGTGCTTTACAATCGAAATCATTTAGAAGGATGCTGACTTCTTTGCAAATAATTGTTACAATGACCAATTAGTACTCAGTGAGTATCCTAGGGTTCAGTGTCCTGTTGTCAAGGACCCACTTAGTAAATGTGAAGAGGTTTGTCACCAGGCGATGAAATCAGTGGCAACAATTTTTTTTTTTAGACACAGAAACTCTTGAATATTATTTGTCACAGAGGAGTTTCTAATTGCTGAGAGGTGAATCAGCAGAAGGAAACACCTCTCTATTCTAAGACCCTCTGAGCACTCTAAACCACTCATTTTAGATTACAGTATCCCTAAGGTATCTGTAATACCATTGTGGATACACCATAAGATAAATAAAACCCGCGTCTGAAGCATCCACGTTAAGACAGTAATCGTGAAGGACAAAAGGACCTGTAGCATCTCAATCGGCAGTAAAAGGAGACCATCCCAGGCTCCTGGGTCTAGAGCTGGAAGGGACCTTTGAGGACAGCTAGTCCTACCACCTCCTTTTCCAGAACACAAACCCAAGGCCCAGAGAGGCTAAGTGACTTACTCAAAGTCATAGAAGTAGTAAGCAGCAGAGCAGAGATTCAAACTTGGACCCTTTGACGGTCAAAGAGCTCAGTGCTCTTTTCACCAAGCCTGACCTTTCGCTCTATATAGCTGGCTAGGTATACCCATTAAATCCTACCTGAATTTTGATCGATCCATTGTAGTGAATCCATATGTGCATTCAAAATTTTACAGATCTGTTGGAGCTAAAAAAAGACAAAGAATACATGTTAGATTCTGATCGATCCTCTCCCCTGAAACAGAAACAATAGCGGATAAAATGATTTGAGGGTGGTGTTAAAAAAAACCAATGGGACACTCCTTGTCTGTTCGGTAATTGTAGGGTTCACCTGCACTTATCTTGGAGAGAACTATCAGTGTGTGTTGTTTTCTCCCGTTTTATATTTTTAAAATTAAATCAGTCCTTTGAAGCAACTCTCTATGAGCTACCATGTACAAAAAACCCAAAGTATTCTGGAATGTTCTGTCCAAAAGAATAACGGCCAGGAACAATGAAGGAATTTGTCTGAGTCAGGACTCAAGTCACTCCTGATCAGTGGGGGAGATATAGGGAGACAAACAGAAACCAAGTTAGAAAAGGCTAAATCCAAAGTGTTGATGGAGAGCTCACTGTCAGCTGGAGAGGGGATTAAGGTTAGGGTCTGTGTCCAATCCCATCCTATCTCGACCTGGCACCTTCCTCCTCCCCCACCCCCCACCCCCGCCATGAGAACACAAAGAACACTGATGGGCTTCCGACAACGCTTTGAAAAGTTTTAGCTGAAGAGTTTTGCACTTCAGTTTAAATACTTACAACAGAGCTGGTGGTTGTTGTTCAGTCGTTTGTGACTCTTCCTTGACCCCATTTGGGATTTTCTTGGCAAAGATACTGGAGTGGTTTGCCATTTCCTTCTCCAGCTCATTTTACAGATGAGGAAACGGAGGCATGAAGGGTGAAGTGACTTGCCCAGGGTCACACAGCTAGTATACAAGGCTGAATTTAAACTCAGAAATGATGAGTCTTCCAGGCCTAGCACTCAACCCACTATGCTACCTAGCTGCTCATATAACAGGGTGCTCTATTCACTGCTCCACCTAGCTGCCCATATAATAGAGCTGAACAAAGAGCCACAGCTTACCTATATCACTAGAGGGATAAACGTTAAGCATTAAAAATAAACAAGATAATATTGGGAGGGGGCAGGAGTGGCATGTGGCATTGGTCCTGCAGTCCCAATAAATTTATTACTTGGTCACTTGTGTGTGTGTGTGTGGGTCTCCCTGAAGGTATCACTGGGATATTGGCTGCTTCCCCTAGGGAGCAAGAACAAATGAAATTGAGATACTCCCACTTCAGACCTACTGCCTCAAGCAACCTGGATGTGGTGGCTCTTACTTCTACAAGAAATAAAAGTGGGGAGCAGCTGGTGGCATCACAATTCATGCCCCCAAGAGCAGGATCAACGTGGTGTGACGCTGAGCATGGTGGTAATACTGGGTGCCAGTGTCTCAAGGTAAACTGTGCAAAGTGAACACAGTCCTGAAAACGTGTAGGTCAAAAATCTAAAAACTGGGCAATCTAGAAATGGATTCAAGTGGGAGGACACTGTGACAAGGGGTGGAGGGAGACTGGGGATACAAACCAGTGCCAGCCATCAAGGAGAGTACATTCTACTCATATATACAAAATATGTACAATACAATTTGAGGGAAGAGGAGAATCGGGAAAGGCCTCATGTGTGTGTGTGTGAGAGAGAGAGAGAGAGAGAGAGAGAGAGAGAGAGAGAGAGAGAGAGAGAGAGAAAGGCATCTGAGCTGAGTCTGGAAGGCAGAAGTGAGGAAGGAGAAAATGCAGGGGTGGGGCAAAGTCTATGTAAAGGTATGGAGAGGAGAGAGAGAGAACATTATGGGAGAGTGAGGAAGAGTAATATGGCCAGTGTACCTGAAGCATAAAGTGTGTAAAGGAGAGTAATAACAGACAACGACTTTCTAAAGCTGGCCTGGAACTAGGCAGACTATAAAGAGGGTTGTAAATGCCAAAGAGAGAAGTTTGGATTTGATCTCAAAGGTCATAAGGTATGAAATCACTTGGTTCTAGAGCATAGCAGTCACATGGTCAACCCTGGGCTTTAGGAAGATCACTTTGGCAGTTGTGTAGCTGGAATGGAGAGGGAAGAGACTGGAGGCAGGGAGGCTACCCAGAAGGCCTTGGCCAAAGTGCAGCTGGTCGGTGAGGAGGGGGTGAGATGGGGTGGCAGCTGTGGAAATGAACAGCAGGAGGTATGTGGGAAAGGGGCCGTGAAGGGAGATTCAACAACACTTGCCAAACGACAGAATATGTGGGCTGTGGAAGAGTGTGGAGATAAGGATGACTCTGAGGCTATGAATCTCATCCTCTCCAGAAATAGGGAAGTTTGGAAGAGGGCTGAATTTGGGGGGAAAGAGTTTTCTTTTGGACCTAAGACCTTTAAGAGCAGGGGCTATTTCATTTTTTTGCCAGGAGAAAGACTAAATTTAAAGGGTCAGATCTATAAGAAGTCATCTGGGGAATGAGGATAAATGAACCCATGGGACCTGATGAGGTCACTAAGAGGGTATGCAAAGTATGGGTTTTTAACCTAAATTTCAAGGGGATTATGTACTTGGATGGAGGAAAAGCCCCACATCTTTATTTTAACTAAACTTTGGTTTCCTTTGTAACTTGATGTATTATATTTAGCAGATATTTTTCTGACAAGTAAGAGCAAGGAAGAGCCTTGTATACCAAAGCTATTTCGAGGCTCTGGCAGGCAGCCCATAGAAACAGTGTTTTCTTGCTTGGGTTATAATAAATCCACTACAAGAAGAGTATTGTATGACAAATGTTTCCTCTGGTTCCTGTTCATTGATTTGGCCTGGCTGAGCACAGAGCTGAGCTCCTCATGCTTCTTTTGTCCCGCCATCACAATTAGCAATTGTCATTCAGCTCCATGGCAACAAGGTTGGACAGGAGATCTTGTCCTTAGCCCACGATAGAGAATCATGGGGAAGGGGTTTACAGGCCTGGCCTGGGCAGCTTATAGGGATTGGGAGAGCTGATGCTCCAAACTAGAGAGAGAACTTCAGGCTGGTGGACAGTGGGGCCGGAAGGATAAGTTTCCATGAGAGGGACCTCTCTGGGAGCTAGCCAAGGTATCTGGTGAGATAGAGTAGGGGAGGTTAAAGAATCCAGTGACATCTTGAAAGGTAGATTGAAGAGGGGGCATTTTTCCTGTTTAGGAATCCCTTGATTTTAGCTTAAGACCTAGCTAGAGATGAGAAGGAACAATCCATCACCCCAGTGGAGAGCAATGGAAAACATGCCCTAGACATAACTTAGAGGTTTCAACTATAGATTAGTTATCTAAAATATCAAATATGAATTCTGAAAGGGAGATTTGCTCCCTACAGTACTATATCTTCAGGTGGGTTTGTGGTTACTGAGAAAGTAGAAGTCAATCACCAAAAGCTCCCTTTTCTCTGCTCTATATCATAAAACCCTTGGCCATTGTCCCCTATGACTCTAGTATCTGAAGAGGAAGGGGAGAAAAGCATCATGGTTGGTGAAGAGCAGAAAATGAAGGGGCTAAGAAGCCAAATCCCTACCACCCTTATGAGATACCGGAGAAAATCCACTTTGGCTTTTCAAAGTCAAGTGAAACCCAGTGAACCAGGAACCCCAAAACTGGACTCAAAACTTGACTCTAACCCCCAAGATTTCTCTCTTGCCTTCTTGCACTAATGGTTAATTGGAGCACAAAGCTGACGTCTTACTGTCCTTAACGGGGCTATTGTTAGTGTCAATGAGCTGTCAATCTTGCCCTGTTCTATCAGGATATCGCTGGGGAAGCTGGGTGTGTTCTGGGGGGCAGGAAGGAGCACCCTTAAGAGTGAGGAGACATTTAGCAAGCAGCAGACTACACAAGGGATGTACAAGTAAATAAAGATGAGAACTGGACTGAGTTGGCTGGGCAGGCCTTAACTCTCAGTCGACAGTAAGGACTGGCTGGAGCAATGTTAGGTCCAACAGCACAGCCCTTCCTGCCAAAAACAAACACTACTATCTGGCCCAACTTTACCCTCTACCTCCTCTTAAAAAAAACCAAAGGAAAACAAATGGTTACAGGGGGCATGGCAGAAGAGGCTGGCCATGTGACTCCTGTGCCCTCTTCACTCTGGAAAAACTGGGCAACAACCAGCTCCATTTCATAGTCAGGCCTGCTGAGAACAGACACAGATTTCCATCCAGTCCATTCATCATGACCAAACTAAAACAAAACTCCAAAGTTCTTTTTACCAAAAAGAAATACTTGTATATAAGAAATTCTTTACTATCTAGGCAAATTCAGGGAAGCCATTTTTTTGTTAAGTGGACCTGGAACTTCACCTGTGTCAGGAGGTCCCGGTAAGGAACTCACTCTCCCAATATAGGTCTCCTACTGCTCTGCCATTTACAGTTTTAACAGTCATCTGGAGCAATGGGAGGTGGAGTGACTTGAGTTGTCCAGGGTCACTCAACCAGGATGTGGCAGAGGTGAAACCAGAACCCACGCCCTCTGACTCCAAAGCTAGCTCTCTACCTACTATGTCACATTGCCTCTCCACAACAAGAACAATCGAAAATCAATATTATTTGGAATCTATGACATTCATTTTGAGACCAGGAAGTCTTTAGTGATTAAGTGAACACTGGATCAGAGAGCTAGCTGGGCCAGCGTCCCAGGTCCCGGCGTGGAGACAAATCACCTCCTTTCTTGGGGCTTTTGGTTTCCTCATGTTCAAAATGACAATGAAAACTTCTGCATTACCTGCCTCACAGGGTTGTTAGGATCAAGTGAGGGTGTATGTAAAGTGCTTTGTTTTAAGTGCAACAAGTCAACTTTCAAGAAACTTGCCCAAAGTATCTTAACTAGCTAATAGGAGAGGTCTCCTGGCTCCCAAGCCAATAAGGTCTTCACTACATCATGCTATTCCCTCCTTCATAATTTGGCAAAGGGCTGCCTGAGGAGCATAAAACATGACTCCCCTAAATTAGCATGAATAGCTAAGTACTGACTACACACACAAGAAGATTTCTTTAAATAAGAATTACTTTGAAGTTGGGAGTTTTGTTGAAAGGAAATCTTGTTGTAATGAATGAACTTAGGGAAATTTGTTGTCCCAGTCTCCAGACGTGGACATGAAATAGAGTTGATGTCCAGTTTCTTCACAGAGAATGGACAAGTAAAGTAGGAATGCAGAAGTCAACCAAGTGATCTGCCTAGACCTCAGAACCACTGCAAACCATAATCATCAACTAGAGAAAAAAATACGAAGCTAGAATCACATGCACTCGTACCGTCAGGCCTTGATATAGGACCAGACTTGGGAACAACTCTTATATCTGACCCTACTGTACCAGGATGGGAAGGGCATTCATTCACACAAAGACTCGAAGGAAGAAGGCAATGGTAAAATGGAACCAAGGAAGGGCATTGCCCCTCAGATACCCAAAGGGGCATACTCACTGGGTCACTGGTGTCAGGAGGTCCTCCAGATGTATTCAGGTGCTCAATAATCTCCTTGAGGTCTTGGGCCATGCGCTTCAGTTGGGCATCTATGTTCTCTGCCAGTTTATACCTGCAAAATAACAGCAATGTTTCAAGTTAGTTTCATATAGTAGGATATTAGCTGTTAGGGTTTTTCTGCTAAGTACTAGGAGACCTACACTTTTAGTGTGCCCCCCTCCACTCCCATGACCACTGACATCCATTTAAAGCAAAGCAACTCCTGGGCAAGATGTTCAGGGAATCTCAAAGGCTTGAAACAGACCAAGAGTAATTGGGCCCTTGAGTGTCCCTGACTTCACTAACACCCTGCTCCACAGCCTATGGAGTCCTACCTACCATTTTCTTGGTCAATAACCTGGACCACCTTCTAGGCCACTTCAGTAATAAAGAACTCTTGAATGCTAAAATTATCATGACATTCTAGAGTATGCAAAAAATGAACGAATCTGTTCCCTAAGTCTGTGACAAGTCAGAAACAGCTCATATTTCTGAACTACTTAAAGGGTAACAAGGTACTTCCCAAACAACAACCCTGGTAAAGTGGGGGAGTTCAGGAATTATCATCTCCCTTTTACAGATGGGGAAATCAAGGCTCAGAGAGGGCACTGCTTTGCTCATGGTCACACAGCTAACAAGTATCTGAGATGGAATTCAGAGCCCACTCATTCCACCTCCAATTTTCTTTCTACTTACGCATTGCTGCCAATTACAGGTGCCCTGATCAAATTCTTACACTTACTAACCAGTCAAAAGAAAAACAAAATTAGTGTGTGCAGAATTTTGAGAGCTAAAGGAAATGGAAGCCTTTTCACATTTAAATATTTCCAGTGATTCAATCAGATCTATTAATAGCTCATCTGCTGCTTTTCTCTGCCTAGGTATGGAGATCACTTGTGTAGGTCAACAAAAATTCATGGTACTGGTTTAACATAAGATAAATTTGATTGCACAGAACAATTCAGGGAACATTATCTCCTCAAAGATTTCTTCATGCCCTTGTTAAGACCTCATGGCCAAAGCTGTCTGTTCTCTGGATACTGCACAAGACAAAATTAAATTCCTAGAATACAAAGATTCACAAAGATTAAAACACAAAACTAGAATCAGAACTGTACTTTTATCATATTCTTACATTGTTCCATGAGGGTTAACTGGTAAGTGCATCTTTTCATAAGGATAAATCACTAACAACATGGTTTGATTTACTTTAATCTAGCTCCAACAGCACATTCACGAATATTCTCCAAACATTTCGTCATTTTGGGGAGAAACAAAGTAGGAGAGCTGCACAGGGAAAACACTGGAAGAGTAAAGGAGAGATAACTCCCAAGCACTCTTGAAGCATGTCTGCCACTTGACGTTGGAGAATCACAGTTTCCCTTCAAAGTAATCGAGTTCTTTGAAATAGCAACTGATTTATCGATAAAGCAAACTGCATGAAGACTGGGTCCAGAAAGAACACACATTATGATCCTTAGAAAATGAAACTGCTTTAGTATTTCTATTTTGAGAACACATTTGACAAGTACAAATGTTTTTAGCAATGCAACAGTTATCTATGATATCATCCCTATTTTACATCATCTATAACAATTGTCAGAAGGATGACTTGGTTTCCCAGTATTCTGGAAAAAAACAGTAATTAAGAGAGAGCAAGCAAATGTCCAGAATAGATCTTGCCTCAGCCATACCCTCCAAATCTGTCTTCCTCTTTTATGAGGCTTTTTCATGGCTGCCGTAAGCCCCAGCTGGCCTGGTTCTTCCAGACTTGGACCAAAGCACTTACGTTTTCTCTCGTTCCTCATCTGCATGCTGCAGGTAGATAGTCCCACTCTGCTCCTTCACAGCCTCCTCTAGAGGGGTCAGCAGGTCCTCCAGCTCTTTCTGCTGTGACAGGATGAAGTCTAATTCTTGGTCCAACCTAAAGAAATAACTCCAGTAAGCTCAGGAACTGAAAAGCAGTGACAAGTGACCAAAAAAGAACAGAGTGCCTCAAGAAAGCAAATTCCCCGATCTCCTAACCCGGGGAATTTGCCAAAATTCCTACCTTTTCTGGTCCAGCTTCACTTTCTCTACTTCTCTGTGTAAAGAAGTAATCTAAGAAACAAATAAGAATGTGCAGTGATGAAAATAATGTTGCTCCAAAACCAAAACAAATGAGAAGTACAATCCCTTTAAGAGTCAGTTCACCTGTGATAGGCAGATTAAGTTATCTGTAATAGTCATCATAGGAGAATTCTTTCTTTGGTTCATCATAGTGAAGGAAGACTACCTTCTTACCTTCTCACCATTTTCAATTAATGTCCGGTCCCAAGCATTCACCTGGGTGGCCTGTTGAAGGAAGTGTTTCTCTTGGTCCTCCAGTTCGAGACTCCATTTGTTGATCAAACTTTCCAGCTGTGCATAAGTCATCGCAGGGGTCACACTGAAAAAGACAAGGATATAGCCCCAGGGTAGGTACAATGATTCTTAGAATAAGGGACAAAAAAACAATGAGATGGGGAAATGCCCAAGGTGCCAATCATTCTTGGTGTTTGTGCGCCTAGAATTAATGATCTTTTTTGTTTTACCTGCCATCCCATCCCTTCCCTCTTTCCAGGTAAGTCTACCCACCATCCCATACCTTCCATTTTTCCAGGTAAGTCTGTCTATGCCTCTCTCAAAAAGTCAACATAGCACCATCAGTCAAAAAATCTAAACAGTGGCAATCACCATTGCCAGAAAGAGACCAAAAGAAAGGGGGTGGCTAAAGACTCATTTTAAGGAGAAGGGTGTGTGTAGTAGAAAATGGCTAGAGAAAGGGGGATCTGTAGGATCAGGGCCTCCAGGGAAAGAGCTACACCAGGTAGCCTTGGGAAGCAGATATCATTCTTTTTTATAGTCCTTTCCCTGGCTTCTTCAAAGCCAGATGTGGGGGTGTGGAGGGAGGGACCAGACATGAATAAGTAGAGATGAGAGATTCAGTCAGGGAACAAGAGGCATTGTCTAACAATAATATTGTAAGGATGATCAACTGGGAAAGTGGGAAAGACTTAGTGTATCTGATCAAAACAATGATCCAAGAAAATTCTAAAAGAACCATGATGAAAAATGCTATCCATCTCCAGAGAACTGATGAACTCTGAGTGCAATTAAAGTATACTTTTCTTACTTTTTAAAATTATTTTTAATGTTGTTTTCTTTTGCAACGAGGCTAATATGGACATTTTACCCATTCTTCTACCTTCCTCCTTCTCCTAGTACATCCCTCTTTCTCACCCCTTAATTTAAAAAAAAAAATCATCTCATGAAATCAACTCACACCTGTGCCCTGTCTATGGATACGCCTTCTAACTGCCATAATAATAAGCCTCTTATGAATTACGAGTATCATCTTCCTGTGTAGGAATGTAAAAAGTTTAACTTTATTTAGTCCCTTATGATTTCCCTTTTCTGTTTACTTTTTTATGATTATCTTGTATTTGAAACTCAAATTTTCTACTCAGCTCTGGTCTTTTCATCAGGAATGCTTGAAAGTCTTCTAGTTCATGGAATGTCCATTGCACCCCTGAAGGATTATACTCAGTTTTGCTGGGTAGATGATTCTTGGTTGTAATCCTAGCTCCTTTGCCTTCTGGAATATCATATTCCAAGTCTTCTCATCCTTTAACATACAAGCTGCTAAATCTTGCGTTATCCTGATTGTGACTCTACAATATTTGAATTGTTTCTTTCTGCCTGTTTGCAGTATTTTCTCCTTGACATGAGAGCTCTGGAATTTGGCTATAATATGGGATCTCTCCAGGAGGTGATCAGTGAATCTTTCAATTTCTCTTTTACCCTCTGGAACTAAGATATCAAGGAAGTTTTCCTTGATAATTTCTTGAAATATCACATTC
Source organism: Phalanger gymnotis (assembly GCA_028646595.1). Lineage (NCBI taxonomy): Eukaryota > Metazoa > Chordata > Mammalia > Diprotodontia > Phalangeridae > Phalanger > Phalanger gymnotis. Next base: position 51,407,156 of record CM053628.1, on the reverse strand, counting down.
AGGCTTTTTTTCTTTTTGAATCATGGCTTTCAGGTGGCTCAATAATTTCTAAATTACCTCTCTTTCTCCTATTTTCTGGGTCAGTAGTATTTCTGATATTTCATATTTTCTTCTATTTTTTCATTGACTTTGTTTCTTGATGTCTCATGGAGTTATTCACTTCCACTTGCCCAATTCTAATTTGAGATATTTTCCTCAATGAGCTCTTATGACTCTTTTTTCCATTTGGTAAATTCTGTTTTTCAGGGTGTTATTTTCTTTGGTAATTTTTTTGTGATCCTTTTACCAAGATGTTAATTATCTTTTCATAATTATCTTACATCACTCTCATTTCTTTTCCAATTTTTTCCACTACCACTCTTATCTCTTAAACTCTTCCAAGAATTCTTGGGCTTGGATCCAATTAGCAGTTTTTTTTGAGACTGTGTTTGTAGCTATTTTCACACTGTTGTCGTCTTCTGCCTTGGTCTTCCCTGCCACTGTAATAGCTTTTTATGGTCAAGTTTTTTTTGGTTGTTTGCTCATTTTTTCCGGCCTATATCTTGGCTTTGAACTTTATGTTAATGTTGGGCTTTCCTCACTTGGGGGTGAGGAGGCACTGTCCCAAGCTTCTGGCTTTTTGGTGCTCTTTTCAAAGCTAGTCCTGGGGGTCTGCAAGTTTTTGGTGCTTCCAAGACAGTGGGATCTCGGGAGAAGTGTGATCACTGCTCTCTTGGTCTGTGCTAACTGGGTGCCCAGTTAGGTCCCCTGTTCCCCTTTAGCTACAAACGTTAGTGCACCTCTTGGCCCTGGGACTGTGACCAGGTCCCCCGCTCTCCTGCAGCCACAAGTGCTGGAGCTCCTCTCCATCTTAGAACTGTGACCAAGGCCGCTGCTCCTGTGTGAATGACCCATGCACTCCTCTCTGCCCTAGAACCGCAACCCAGAATTGCTATGGATAAGAGTTGCCAATCAGTGTTAGCTGTACCCAGTGCCAGCAATGAGTCCCCTGTAATTTCTTTCTGACCAGCTGTCCAACTGCCTTACTGTCTCTGGGCTGAGAACTTCCAAAGCTGCTTCTGCCACCACCTCTGCTGCTCCCACTGTGCACCTGCACTCTGGAGAGGCCTCCACCCTAGTATCACAGACCTCTCCTGCCAACTTCCTAAGTTTTCTTAGGCTGGAAAAATGTCACACCTTGACATTTTGATGGCTCTGCTGTTCAAAATTTGATTTGAGGTATTATTTTAAAGTTATTTGAAGAGGAATGTTGAGAGTTCAGCTGAAGATAGCATAAGTCTTTTAACTCTTAGTTTCTTCAGCAATTCGTTCAGTTCCATATGTTCTGTTTTATCTTTCCATTAAGACTTATCCAAAACTAGTTTTTTTTTTGGTTGTTTCTTCTTTCTCATGACTCATTCCATTGGTCATAATTCTTCTTCACAACTTGACTAGTGTGTAAATAAGTTCAATGCGAAGTTATAAGTAGAAGATATATCGGATTCCATGCCATCTTGGGTGGGGTGGGGGAGAGAAAATCTGGAACTCAAAATTATGTAGAACTGAGTGTTGTAAACTAAAACTAAAAAAAAACTTATCCAAAAGTGAGACACTGAAGTCTCCTGTCAATATTGTATTATGTCTTCTTATACCTCAGATAATAATTCCTTTATGAATTTGGATGCTAAGGCATGTGGAATACATATATTTATTACTAATATTGGCTTGTTGGTTATGGTTCCTTTTAGCATAATCCAGTTTCCTTTTTCATCCCTTTTTAATTTTTGAATGTTTGTTTTTACTTTGATAGCATGATAGCAACTCCTGCTTTTTTGAATTTATATGATACATAGTCAATTTTTCTTCTATCCCCTGTATTTTGCGTATCTCTTTGCTTTTTAAACGTGTTTCATGTAAGCAACAGATTGTAGGGTTTTTGTTTTCTTACTTGATCTGTTACTTTTTCATTTTATTGGACTGTTTAATTCATTCATATTTAAAGTTATGAGAGCTAGAGCTTTATTTTCCTTCATCTGTCTCTAACATTTTTTAAAGTTATGATTTTTTTCCTCCTGCTATAAACACAGTATAATGTTCCTTCAGTTACTAAGGTGGTCCTGTTCCCACTGGATCTCTTTGTCGCAACCTGATTCCCTTATTCTTGTTTGTTACCACTTTCCCTTTATGGTTTTGCTCATTAGTTCCTTTTTCTCTCTTGCTTTTAACTGATTATATATAATTATTATCTCCCCTTTTCCCTCTTAAGTTGGCATATTTCTCTCTCTCTCCTCCCTTTCAGCTAGTCCTGTTCATTAGCTTTTTAAATTTCATTTTTTTGTGCCCCTTTACAAAAAAGATTTCTCTCACTCTCTTCATCATTCACCCTATCTACTCTAGACTCTCCTTCTTTAATTCATGACCCCTATAATTATTTAGTCTCTCTTTTTTCTCTGTATTCCTCATACGATCAAAGCTTTCAAGATATCCATTCTAGGCTCTTCTGCTACTGCCTTGTAGAGCTTGCCCCATAAATTCCCGTTCTCCATTGTGTCTCATTCCCAGAACAATGCCAATCACTGCAGGTGTCAAGAGAGGACACTGGCCCTTCCTCCACCAAGTCCCTGATGATGCAGTGCATTACTGATCTATACCCTCGGTTGATTATCTTTCTTTCTCCATTTGTCTCCTCTCTGGGTCCATGCTCTCCCACTCCTCCACATGCCAGCTGCCCCAAGGAGTTCCAACTGCTTCCCCATTCCCAGGTAGGATGAGTATTTTTCAAGCAGCAAATTCCCCAGGCCACACCCAGTCCCAGATTTAGTGTGGACAGCTAGATTGGGCCTAGCCTACTACAGCTCGGAACTCCTGAGCTTAAGTGATTCATTAACGTCAGCATTCCTGGTAACAGGGATTATAGACATGTATAATCACGCCCAGAGTCTATGCTCTTTGACCCAGCAATGAGATTTCTGGACATATGCCTCCAAGGAAGTCAAAGACAGAAACAAAGATCTAATACATACCAAAGCAAAGAACTAGAAACAAAGTGAATGCTCATTATTTGAAGAATGACTGAAAAAAGTGATGAGATGTGATTTAATAACAATTAGGAGGAAAGAGAAAGGTGGGAAGAGCTGTACGAACTGATGAAGAGCAAAACAAGCAAAACGGCGAAAACGAGGTAAATGAACCGATCACTAAAATGAAGCTGAGCTCTGAGTAATAGAAAAATCAATGGAGGCCATGATAGAGAGATATGAAACATATTCTCTTATGGCAGAGAGGTGGGGGAATATGTTGCTAGAAATGGTCTGTGTTTGGGGCATTTTTACTTGTTTTGCTTTGTCATAAGAGAAAGTTCGATCTAGAGAGAGTGGGTGCAAAGTGACTGATTTAAAGACAAAAGGCATTAGTAAAATGTACTATTTTAAAGGGTATGCTGCCTTTTTGTCCCTGGCAGCTTTCCATTCTATCTGGCCTCTGACACTTCACAGCTGTGTCACTGGCAAGTCATTTAATCCATCTGAGCTTCAGTTTCCACATGTGTCAAATGGGTACCATAGGATTAAAGATCTAGAACTGGAAGAGACCAGAGATCTCGAATTCAGTTCCTTTAGTTGTCCTTCCCCTGTCCTTGGCTGAGTAGTCTCTGGTTCCCTTCAGTATGCTCAGAAGATGAATGAGCAAAAACAAATGGGCAAGAAGCTCAAGTGTCCCTGTGAACCGGGAGGCACCAACATGGATGGTGGGCAGCCAGGCAGGGGGAAGGATGAGAGATAAGGCTTCTTACTGGATAGGAACCATTTTAGAAGAGAAGACAGAGGTTCACTGGAATGACGTGACTAGGAAGAGTCCCTACAGCACAGAAGGCTAGTTAGCCTTGGCTTTGCTCCTTGCTGGAGCACCACCCAAGGCAGAATTGGAAATCATCAGAATCACACAGCTCTTCGATGGGGTTGGACAAAATGAGCCTACCCGACTTGGGATGGGGGAATCTCTTGATCCATTGTGGGCCTGCAAATAAAAACATTTTGGTTTTTCTTTGATGCTCCATGAACCCGAGTGCTTGTAAGGGGGAACTTCCAAACGGTAATGTAGGAGAGTACCAGACAATGAAGTTCTTAGATTCTACTTGGGTGAGCATAAATGAATGAGAAAAGTGTTATCTACCTCTAAGGGGTTGTTAGGAAGATAAAATAACATATGCCTAACACTAAGCGGTGGGTGTAAAAGGATGCCTACAACCATGCTTTTACAAATATCTCATTTGATCCTCACAATAACCCCGTAAGGTGGATGCTGTTATTATCCCCACTTTACAGCTAAGGAAACTAAGGCAAACAGAGGTTAAATGATTTGCCCAAGGTCACACAGGTTATAAGGCTGGATTTGAACTCTGGTCTTTCTGACTCCAGACCCAGTGCTCTCTCTACTGTGCCACCTAGTTGCCTTTACAAACTATAAATATTATCTCTAATTTATCCTGCATATATTTTGTTTGTACATAGCTCCTGTCATGTTATCTCCCCTGTTAGACTGTGAACTCCTTGAGAGCAGGCACTGTCTCTTGCCTTTCTTTGTACTGGGCCTGCTACATAGTCTAATGCTTATTGACTGACCAACCTATGTCAGCTATTATTACTAACTTGCACTAGGACTGTCAGAAAAACATAATTACTAGATGGGGCATACAAGGCTTAAACCTGTAGGATAGAATTAGGTGAAGAAGGAAACACTATTGGCATGGCCACGAATTTCAGTTCCTCAAACACTTTCCTTTTCACTGGTAATATTTTTGGTATCCTTCTCCAGCTGCTGAACTTGGAGTCAAGAGTGCTTCTCCCACCCATCTCAGCTGAATTCTGGGACTCCTAACCTTAAAACAAACATGGCTCCATCCGACCACATTCTACGATTTGGCTTTAGTTCCTAATTTTGCCATTGGCTGTGCCTCTTTTCCCTGAGATCCTGAAGTCTATGTTTCTGACCCTATGCTAATCTCAGTTGTAATCCTTTGCTTACTGATTTTACCTCAGGACAATCATGGCTAAACCAGATACTGTGTTTTGTTGACCTAATGGCTTGTAATTAGGACATCAGTTACATTAATAAGCCACTAAGCTAGAAACTGAACAGTTATTTTGCTGATTGTTATTCAAAAACTATGAGTCTCAGAAGACACTGGATAGCTAAGCAAAGATCAGACATTTTGATCTTTGGCTTGAAGGTATAGGACCACCTCCCATCATTCAAGGATACTGGAATGAAGACTTGTGGGCTTAGAAAGGGTTCAAATGATAGAAAAAAATTTAAAAATGAAAATAAGTTAAAAGTAGTAGATTTACTTTAGACATATTGGCACACTCATTAAAAGATTGCTAGAAGAACTGGGGGTTTTTTGGGTGGTGTTATTTTTTTCCAACAATGGAATACATTATAACCAAACCCCACCATAAAGAAAGCCTGGCCTCAGGAATGAAAAACCTGGGCTCAAGTCCTAGCTCTGAAGCTAACAGGCTAATGTGACCTTAGATAAATCACTCTCCAGGACTCAGTTCCTTCCTTTATAAAACCATGGGGTAAGACTACATGGTCACCGAGTTTCCTTCCAGTTTATGAATCCATGGACTGTTTTTTCCCAGTATTTAACAAATAAATTAATGTTCCTGTCACTGGGTTACAGAAATCTAGCCTCTAAATGGATCTAGGTTCCAAAGCAGTTCCTCTGTATTTGAGATGCCTTTGGAAGATATCCAAGTGAGCTATGTACACCCAAGAGCTCGCCTGACTGTGTGCCTCATCAGTGAGGTGAAATCCTGGAGAACTTTGAAATCAAGCCTTACCTTGGAGCTGCAGTAGCTAAGGGCAAAGTGGCACAGGTGGAAGGAACGATGCCAGTGCCGAGTGTTGTCAGTGGCTTTAGATTCGAGCCAAAGCCTGAAGTGATAGCTGAGGTCGTAGCTGAAACAAAAGGATACAAGATTAAAGTGGAGAATCAAGAGCCAACGATATCACTTACCATTTCAAAGACAAGGAAGGCTGTGGCTTGGATGGCAATGCTGTTATGAAAGAAATAGAGGGGAGAGGGCCAATGGAGGACTTCCAGAGCCACACAGCATTCCGGTGCAGGCTTACAATACCATTTCTGGTGAGGAGCTGAGCAGCCCTGAGTCAAATGATCCCTGGGGTTTCTAACGCTGGCGTTAGTGCTGTGGGCAGAATCTCAGGTCTCAACTGCCCCCATCACACTTCCTACACCTAAAGAAATTCAGTTGGACAGCTATTAAACTAAACAATGAATTTGTTAAGAAATATCTATTAGAAATATTCAAAATTAGTTGCCACTTGACCTAGGAGTGTGTTTACACATTCTGACACTGAAATCAATCAACGAACAAAAAACGTATTAAGAGCCAGGTACTGTGCTAGGGCTACAGATAAAGTAAGACAGTTTACTGCTCTTAGAAAGCTTATATTCTTCTGAGGAGATACAAAGTACTCATGGATAAATAAACACAGACTATATACAAAATAAACAGTTTCAAGAAGTGGAAAAGATAAGAGTATTCTAAGCATGGAGGTGGGGGAGGAAGCTTCTGCAAAGATGTGGAGGTAGGAAATGGAGGTCTATAAGAAAGCTGGCAAATTATGGTAAATCTTCACTATTCTTCTTCTTCCTTATATTCAAGGAGGTGATTTCTAGCCATTCTGCCTGCCTGTTCAGTGATAGTTTTTCTTCTTATGCACAAAAGATAGATAAATGAAATACAATAGTAAAAAGGCAAAAGTAATCCAAATGAGACTATTAGTAAAAGAGAGAGGGAAGCAACTCCTTTATCAAATGATACCACTTGACGTTTTTGTGGGAGTGGATGAATGGGACTTTGGGGTATGTCCCTGATAATATCAAGCTCCTGTCATTCACTCATCCTGTTTCATAGCCCTGCAAAGTCAGGAGGCCTAAAAAACTTCTGCCTGCTAAATCTGCATAGCAAACCCCAGGAACTCAGCCCCTTTCAATTATTTCCAGCCATTCGGCTCCATCTAAAGGCCCCACAAATAGCCCGGTTGACCTCCTTCTCCCTTAGTCAACTGCCTGTTACTCAGCCAGACCCCCAATTTTCCACAAATTTAGCTCTGCTGGCTACTCAAGCCCTAGGAGATTCCACTGGTCATCCCCAAGCCAGGAACCAAGAGTCACAGGCTGCTGCTGTTTCAGCTTTCTTCTCTGGGAAGGGCAGAGAAAGATAATGTCTACCACAAGGGCAACCGTAGTTCCAAGGCTAAAAGGGGGCAGGGGCTGGCAATGGCAATGTGTTCCACCTCAAAAACTGATAACTAAATAAAGAGAACTAAAGCAATGGGGTGGGGGTTGGGGGAGGTGGGACTGGGGACTCAGGAATATAACACTCAACGCCTGAGCTACAGACATATCCTATACATAACCTAGGCCAACAGATAAGGAGACTTTTATCTCATTGTTCTTGGAAGCATGACAAAAGCAAGTAGCAAGTCATTAAACTCTGCTCATCTCAATCCCCAGAGGTCAGCTAGCTCCCACTTGGTTCTGGCCCATATCTGAATAAGTACTTAAGAAACCAGATGTAGAACAGGACCAACTCAGGGGATGGACTCTCTCATCCAGGGTGGGCTTAAGTACAGCTGCCTCTTCTCAGATACCCTCCAAACTGAAAGACCAACTGTATCCTTCAGGGCTGGGGGCTCTGTTCTCATGTCTGTCTTTTTATGGCACATTCCCTCTGCTGGTACTCCCCAATCTTGGAATTAGCTTAATAACAACCAGTACTCAGTGTCTGAGGGTATACTGGGGAAGACTGCACCAAGGTGGGGAGGCCCCAGGAGCAAAGGGCCCACGAAGGTCCCTAAAGGAGGCATCCAAGCAGCCTAGGTTGGCTCCCACACCACTCGGCATGTGATTGGGCTGTGAATAGCCCTTGTAGTTCCAGTGGGGAGAGAGGGAGGAAAAGGGAGAGGGAGACAGAACAAGCAGCCACAAGGCCAGGCTATGAATGCATTCCCCTATCCCTTTCTTCTTTTATATGCTTATCGGTCCAACAAATGGAAGTTTTGCCTCAAGGCTGCAAGGAAAGCTGAAGGGTCTAATTTGACTTGCTGGAGAACTCCATGAAATAGAACTACATGCGAACCATATCAGGACTAAACTCTTCTTTCCATATGGTATGGGTGAGATACCAAAGTTCAGATAACAAAAGGACCCAGCTTTCATGGAGGGAGAATAGAACCCAAACAGCTATCTCTAAGACAAAGTGATTAAGTGTACTAGAAAATATAAACCAGAGGTACCTGAGGCTTGAGGGGAATGGTTATTACTGCCTTTGGGCAGAGCTCAGGGAAAAATGGGAAGGAAGTCATCCATGGCACAAGAAATGAACTTTGAGGAATGGTTTAAGGACACAGACCATGTTATACTTTTGCCATATCCTTCAGAGTACCTAGCTTAAATACTTGGTACACAGCAGGTTCCATATAAATACCTGGCTGGTTGAAAAAAAATATATATTGAGTGAGCCAACTGCCCAAAGGAACTGTGATAGAAAGCCAACCTCCCACTATCATCTCCTAAGGTCCTAGGTAGGGAACAGCTTGGGGTGGAAGGAGGGAACAGCCAGCACCATTTCTATGTTGTAAAAGAAGGAGCCAACAGGCATTTTCACACTTCTGAACAACAGACTCAGAAATCCACCTTTTGGTCTTCTATTTTCAGGAAGGAGGAGGCTGACCTCAAAGCAATAATACATATTTGGGAGTCACAAGGTTCCTGAATCGAAGCTGTCAATGCTCAACTTTCAAGAAAAACACTTCATGGGCTCAAAATTAGGCTCTGTTGTGCTTTCTGGCTTCTTCAAACAAGTGTACCACACCAAAGGCAACACAGGTGTAGGAGGCACGATGGAAAATGAGGAAGGCTGTGCTCACCATATCCCCGAATGCCAGACCTGGAGGGCCCCCCTGGAAGTTTGAAATGGAACGGAGTGATGTCTTACAATGTAGCACAGTGGGTAGAAAATCTGAGGGAACTGCTTGCCCTGAGAAGTAACAAGCTCAAAACCAAAAAAAGCTTAAGAAATATTTAGTTGTATTCATGGGTGACAAATCCATTATGAGGTACTAAGAGTTTCTAGAGGGGACCCTTGGGTTTATCCTGGACCTTTTCAAGCCAATATCACAGAAGACAACCCAGCACCCACAAAGTCCCTTAGGGCACTGTCAGTTAGTGATTCAATAGACCATAGGTCCACCCCACCTATGGCATTACTCGGAGGCCTTATCTATTCTATTATTTCCAGGATCTGAGAAGAGGCAGCATGGTGTAGTGGAAAGTACACTGGACTGGCTGATAACCTGGGAGACCTAACCAAGGTCTCCTAACCTAAACTCCACCATTACTTAGCTGTCTGTGACTTTGGGGGAAGCCGTGACCTTTCGGGACCTTAGCTCCCTTTCTGATGGGCCCCCACCTGAGGAGGTGGGACTTTATGATCTCTAGGCTCCCTTCTATCTCTAAAGTTTTATGATCTCTGACTTTCCTCATCCTCTGGAAACAAGAACGACTGATGTAGTCCTTAATCAATCCTGGGAGGATCACCTTCATGATATTCCCAACTCCCATCGGTTTCAGTGCAAAATCAAAGCTTGCCTTTTAAATTCTCAATCATTCAACTTACAGTTTCTATAGCACTGATAATTACCTTTGTCTCTTCTTACCTTTCATATGACTCTGACATAGGAGATAATATTTAAATCTCAATGCTGTTTTGGCTGACAAGAAGCAAAGCTGTAAAACTGAAAAGGAAGTGTACCAAGGTACAAGTAGCAAGTCTCAGACATTTTATAGAGTCAACTTTTTTTTAAGAGTCATTCTTTAAATAAATGAATGAATGAATGAATTAAAAAAAGAGTCATTCTTTATTATCCCTAAAGGAGAAAGGCTGTAGGCTACACAATCCAAAACAGCAGAAGACTAAAAATACTATTATTATTTGGCTCTGCAACATGTTTCTGAATTTACACTTAAACAGACATGTTCTGATGTCCTCAGATGTTCTGGAACTTCACAATCCAAACAAAAGATGTAAAGACCACACTGTCCAGCTTTCCTTCCTGGGCACTGCCAGTTATTTTCCTGGGTTTGCCTTTGTACTGGGAATGCTATGGTCTCTCTGACCCCAGCCAGGGATCCCCAGTAACAAAGCGGGACTCTCTTTATGAATGATGTTGAACAGCCCTGGGGTTAAGAAGCACTCAAGGGTTAACACTTCCATGCATCAGAGCTGTTAACATTGGTTTAAAAGGCTCTCTTTTCCAGAAAGAAAAACTCGAATTAACATACATACTACAGTAGGTCAACTTGTACCCTGTAACATGTGATATGCTAGTAAAATAATTAAGAAGAGTAGAAAAATCTGAAAGCAAGTTATGTTCAGGACAAGTATAGTGCTGATTGTAGCCAAGTCAAAAGGGAAAAATTAATACCACAACAGAGAGGAAAACTGGGAAACAAAAGATGGCTGTCTTAGCTCAGAGATGCATTTCTTGTATCTAGCTGTCTCGGTGGTAATCTACTAATGCCCTGCATTGAGAAATACCTGCCCCCTCACACCAATATGGCCCTTTAAGAGACAATCTCACTTGATCCTCAGAATAACCTCGACAATTTTACAGTTTCTCAGAAAGGTTAAGTGGTTTTGCCCAAGGTCAGAGGAGCCAGGACTATAAAAATAAAAAAAAAAACTCAGGCCTTCTGACTCCTACTCTGGTACCATGGTCCCAGCCACCTCTCAAATGCTCTGCAAGCATTTGTCTTGGAGTCTGAAAGCAGGTGCCAGCTCCAATCCAGCCTCTGACATGTACTAGCTCTCCAACCCTGGGTAAATCCTTTCGTCAGCTGTAAGATGGCGAGAATACCTGGGCTGTGATGAGGCTCTTTGGAGACAAGGCTCATGGAGCCTCTAGTGCGCTCCATGGTGCTGTGAACACTAGCCCTTCAGCTTTGGAGTCTGACTTCTCTCACTGCAATGGCAGCCTCAGAAGCCTCCAATGAGCCCCTCATGCAGCCCCGCATCCCGAACTTACTAGTGGTAGTAGAAGTGGCTGCACTTGTTGAACCAGGAAGCTTTAATCCAAATCCCAACACTCCAAGACCAGGTGCTCCAACTGAAGTGGATGGGGCCCCAACTGTTGGGAACAATTACAGTATAGAAATTGGAACATATTGATACAGTATAGAAACTTTGATACAGTATAGAAAACGGAACATATTTAGCTACTAAGGAACATTTGAAAACCCTTTCGTTGATACTTTGATCATCCCGATCAAGGTTTTTTCCAGTATATTGTTATTTCATTTTATAAAGAAAGTAAAGCCCAGGGAGGGAAAGTGAGTTGCCAGATATTATATACCAAGTCATCAATTAAACGGAATCAGTCCAAGACTTCTAAATTTTAATCTGTGATCTTGACAATATACTATACCTTCACAAAATGTGCCCTACTTGCAAAGGAAGTCTGTGTGAATCAAGAGAATTTTTCTAGATCATAGTCGTGTTCCAAAACTAGAGTCTCTTAGCGCAGCAAAGAGCTAACAGCATTCTACTAGCTAGCAGCCATTTCCAAATGCTCACCCATGCCTATTTCACTGCAGGGTGGAGGCCGAATATCTCCATTCTGATTCCAGCACTTCTCGGCACCTCGCCACCCAATGACAGGGATTGGGACGGGGGCGCGGGGGGGAGGGGAGCGGGGGGCTCGGCCCTTTACAGCATTGCAATAGAACCAAGATGGTGCTAGAATGAGGTTTCAGTGAGATGTCACAGAACAATTCCAGCAATGCAGACCCATGGTCAAAAAGAAAATCTGACACCTGTTGCTTGCAGCTGCTTTTCCAAGATGAGAGGGATGGCAAAGCGAAGGGCAAATCAGCCTCCAGAATATAATGACTCCCTTGAGAAGAGAAGGTCCCGAAACCCTCGCTGACAGTTTGGACCCCAATATTTTAACCAAATGCAGAGCAACAAGATCACTCTGGGCCCTAGCGCATAATACAGAGCAAGGTTCGATGTGCTCAGAGACTTCTATCTTGTCCCTGCCATTTATTCCTTCACCACGTTCACACAGGCAGTGAGACTTCTTCTTCCTTTCGGCACACCTGGGAAAATACCCAATGATTTTTGCCAGGTCTAAAGAGCAGCTTCAATGTGGTGCGCATTGACACACTGCATATGCTTTAATAATCACTCAGATCCCAAATTCAGAATGAAAGCTCTATCAGTAAGTCTGATGGAGCCGCTAATGAGAACAGCAGCAGATGCTGGCCAGACCAAGTATAATGATGAATTCGGGGGCGGAAGGGACCTTCAGTTTTATTAACAAGTTCCCAATTAAGAGCCCAGATTTAATGGATGAGATTGTCTTTAAAACTGGTGACCTACCTGAGACACTTGGGGCAGAAGAGACTGGAGGGGAAGAACTTGCTATGGAAGCAAACAATGTAGGCACAGTGGTGGTGGGAGCAGAGGTTGCTGCTGCTGGAAAAGAATTGGCATTACATGGATTCAAATAAAAAACAAGTCCAATCACATCCCCTGAAACCTGAAAGCTACAGAGGGTAAAAGGCTCATAGAAGAAAATTATAATACAAAAAGAAGAGATAACCTTTTATACAGCATCTTACAAAAATCTTGCACCCATTATTTTATTCACAGGAAACAAGGTAGAGATTAAATCCATTTTACAGATGAGAACACTGAGGTTAAGAGACATATCAGCATACAAAGCTAATCACTTGTTGATAACACGCCTAGAAAGCAGAGGAGGATCACATCTCAGGCCTGACTCTTATCCACATTTTCCCACAAACTTTCTCTAGAGGATCTACCCAAAATGTGAGAGGCTCTCCATCCTCTCTTCTCATTCTTTTTAATATCTCAGCAGAGCAACAGACCACTTGCACCATAAATCCTGTCTCACTCTTGCTCTACATGACCAGCCTGTTCCAGTCATACAGATTCAAGGATGTCTCTTACACCAATGGTATCAAACTTGCAGCCCACAAAAACTCCCAAGTGCAAGGTGACTCAGATCAAAACGTCAGTGGGAAATGTTTAACAACATAAATAATACAACACAACATAAACGATGTTCATTTGTGGTTTTCTAAGTCAATGTGAAGCTGGCGGGAATCCACTTCTATTTGAGTTTAAGGCCACCGTCTTATAACACACATCACACAGAGGACGTGATCTACTTATGCCCACCCTGTATCTTTCCATTGGACTACCTGTAATCCTGATTTTCCCATGCTCCCATGCTGATGACTTAACAAGGAGACCACAGATTTATAGTCCAAGTGTCACCAGAAGAATTGGGGTGGGGCTGGGGTGTTGAGGGGAGAGGGGAAGGGCAGTTAAAGTGATAGGTGTTTGTGGCATAAAGCAGTTTGGGTTCATTGAAAGTAAGATATAATTTTTCAAACGCAATCCAGCCAGATTTCTCAATTTGACTCTGCGCCCAACTCATGTCCATCTCTAGTTTCTATCCAACACATAAATACTGGTGGGCCCAATTCAATGCTCTGTTTATCCAGCTATACAAGTAATATGAGTTCGTCATCTTTGTTTTTCTCGTATACAATAATTAGAGGAATCTCTCTGACAATACTGTGGCCTTCACAAAAGAAGCTATGTTTTTAGGCTCAAAGTAATTAGAAGTAGAGAAGCCTAGAGAACCTCTCCCGTCAACAGGTCAATCACAATCTGACTACAACATGTGAGATTTTATTCTATATATTGCTAATTTTTAAAAATTTAACTTAATAGAAGAAAATGCAGTTGTACAGACATGAAGGTCTAAGCAAAACCACAGAGGTAGGAGATGAGCTTTGTAAAGACACAGGGGACAGCTCTTCCTCTGAGATAGGAAGAAAGGATAGTTGGAGGTTCAGAAGCTTAGAGGCATAGAAGGATGCTGAGCAAGCCCGTGTGGGAGGGCCAGATTATCTGCTGGAAAAAAACGATATAGAGGTGGGATCGAGGGCTTAGGAAAAAGGTCGGAACAGTCTTCATGGAGAGGAAAATAAGGAGAAGATAAGATTGGCCTGAATGCTAAGGAGCAGTAAAAGGCCCAGCTGAGGTTAAACAGAATAGATTTGGGGCAGACTGAATCAGTATGGTTTCATACCTTTCTCTGACCATGACGAGCGGCCCAGAAGTGGGAGCAGAGAGAGATAAAGCCTGGTGTTACCTCAGGTTATCAAGGGATATCAAAAAAATGAAAAGTCAAGATGGGAAAGATCTTGGGGTTGTAGCAGAGACATCACAGAAATTGCTGGCTGTGAGGTTCAGGCTAAATGGGAAGTTAGGAGAGGGCCAGAAAGGAGCAAAGAAACTGAGAGAAGAATAGGAGTTTCAGGAACCAAAGATTATAACGAGGGCAAGGAACAGGTGAAGTAGGAGGGAGGGAAGGGGTCAGGTGGAAGCAGAGGAAGTTGTGGTCAGAAGGGAATGTCAACATTCAAGACCTTGAGTTCCAAGCGATGACAAGGTTGAAGGGGTGGACATTTTGGTGACTGGCTGAAGTAGAGGCAAAGCTCATTCAAGGTTGACAAATTGTGAGTCCAGGGTTTTGGAAAGGTCTTTAACTCTGAATTCATTACCACCTGGGATATCCTGTCACCTCAAATTAAACTTTTCATCTTTCCTTCTGAACAGCTCCCCCAACCTCTCCCTCTGTCAGCATTTGCCCGTATCTTGTGGGCCAAAACCTTGGACTTGTCTAGTTCTTCCCTCTCCTTCTTCTTCTATGGCCAATCATTTCCAAACGACTGTCTCTAGTTAAACAATTCCCACCAATTCTTCCTTTGAAATGTCTCACAATCCTTCTTGTCTTTCCATACTTGCGCTAGGCCAGACCTACCACCTCATATTGGAGAATGTGATTCCTGCCAAAGCCAGAGCTGGCTTCCTTGACTTTAATCTGCCTATCTACTCCAGCATTCAGCCAGTTGCCAGGCCAACCACTTCTAAACACCACTCTCCTCATGTGTTCATGAACATATGACAACTCCTCAGCCTATGAAGCTAAGTACAAATGCCTGAGCCTGGCCAGTAAGGCCCATCATAATCTTTAAAGGTTTCATAAATGCTACCTCAAACTGAATCAGGCCCCACTCTACCTAAGCAACAAGCTGTAGCAAGAGATCACCTACCTTGTCCTCAATGTTCAAACTGTAATCAAATCAAATCAGCTGGACAAAGTAAATCTCAGGGCACTCATGCATCTCTGACTGTTGAGTCAATGTGAATGATCTTTGAAAAACTGCCAAAACAGAGCACTAGATATGGGCAAAAGCTGTACTGATGGTGAGAAAAGGGTAAACTATCAGCTTGTAAATTTCACTTGATTCCTAGCAAGATTCTAGAGAGCATTATTCCAAAGAATGGCTTCTGAGAACTCTGAAATGGAAGCAGTGATCCTTAAGAGGCAGCATGGGCTCATTAAGACCAGCTTGCGCCAGACTAACTTCATTTCCTTTTTTTTTTTTTTTGGCAGGTCTAACTTTTTGGATTAGCTCTCATTTCCTTTTTTAATTAAAGTGGTAGATTAGAAGAAAGCCATCTACATAGAATGCTTGGATTTCAGTAAGGCATTTACAAAGTCTCTCATAATATCCTTGTGGACAAGATGGAAAGACATGGGTTAGAATGGATTTGGTCCTGGTTGACTGGACCTAGAGTCAATGGAGTGATATTAATCCCGATGAAGGTCTGTAATAGAGCTGTCTTATTGAAAATTTTTATCAGTCTTGGATAAAAACATTGATGGCATGCTTGTCATATTTGTGGATACATGAAGTTGGGAAGGATAACATGCTGGATGTCAGAATGTCAGCAAGCCTGGATCAGCCCAAATTGATTGAGATGAAACTTACCAAGGATAAAAATAAAATCCTATATCAGTTAAAAAAAAAATGCCAACACTCTCTCCTGTCCCCCTCCCCAAATCCCAACTACTCAATGACAGGACAACAAACATGGAGGGGGACCCCAAATAAAAACTCTGGGCTTTCATTTGTCCATCCATATCTGTGATTAAATTGGTTGCAGGAAAACATCTGATACGGGCTCATCAAATGCAGCCTGGCAACTTGTCAGTAACTAAATGGGGGAGGTAAGGATACCACTGTTCTCGGTTCAGGGCGAGGAGGGTGTGTGTGTCTCATTTTAGAAAAGCCCCAAATTGGAAGATGTCCAGGAAAAGTACTTAAAACTATGCCATACGATGAATGCTTGAAGGAACTAGGGCTGTCTAGACTGCAAAAGAGAAGATTTATGAGGACATGATAGCTGTCTTCAAATATTTGAAAAACTATCCCATAGAAGAGGAAAGGGAAGAATTCAGCTTACTATAAGGAAAAGCCTCCTAACATCAAAGCTGTCCAAAGTGTAAAGGGCTGCCTTGGAAGGAAGTGATTTTCCACTCAGTGCCAATGGACAGCTAGGTGGCTCAGTGGATGGAGGGCTGAGCCTGGAGTCAGGGAGCCCTGAGCTCAAATCTGGTCTCTGACATTCACTAGATGCATGATCCAGGGCAAGCTACTTACCGGTCTGTCTTCACTTTCCTCATCAGTCAAACGGAAGTAATAATAGCATCTACCTCACAGGGTTGTTGTGAGGACTCAACAAGATATTTGTAAAGTGCTTAATACAGTGTCTGACACAAGGTAGACACTTAATAAATGCTATTTTATTGGAGGCAATCAGGGTTAAGTGCCTGGAGTCATCCAGCTAGTTAGTAAGTGTCTGAGGCTGGATTTGAACTCCCCAAATATAGTTTGAAATAATTAAACTTCTATCTAGAGTTGCCTATTCCCTGGTGCAAAACAACATGGTTGCACATGACCTAATTTTCTCAGGTCCTAGATACACTAGTAATGCCGCTGGGAAGGAAGAGAAAGCACTAGTAAATGGTCTCTGGATACCTGGAGCTCCCCAGCACCATTTTCCACACCTCCAAGCTCTCACTGATTCTAGGACCTTCTATCAGACTGCAGGCAAGTGAGCATGCAAGCATTCCCAGTCGTCTACCTGAGAATTTGGGGCCAAAAGACAAGGCAGGTCCCTGACTGAAGGTTGAGGCCAGTGATGCAGTGGGTACAGCAGGAGAGCCTGTGGAGCCCAATAATCCAAATCCTAAACCTGGAGAGAAATAAAGGAACAGATAGAAAAGATCAATTAGTGACAGATAGCAAGCAGGTACCTGTGTATCTGAAAGAAAAATGATCAGCATTGCTTTCTGAGCACTTCCAGGTGTACGGCTGCTTGGCAGTTGTTTCCATCCGCCATTGCCTACAGCTTAGCTATCCCTAAACTGCTGCTTTTATACAAGGACGTGTTAGTAAAGACAGTCCATCAGCAGCTCTTCCTAAAGCATACACGGAGGAAATGGTGTTGAATATTGCACCAATCATGCTATTGGCAAAACAGATTTGTTCAGTCCAACAAAACACAATCACATCCTAGTGCCAAAGGCTGTTGTATTTAGCTGACGTATTGTGCTTACATTTATGATCTTAATCACTTGGCCTCAGAACTGGCATATTTTCAGGTGCCTAAATTGTACCCACAGCTCGCTGGACTTTTAAACACATCAGTACGGTCACTTACTTTGAACTGAAAGTAGCCTTACTTCTTCAGAGTCAAGGGTTTCAGAGACAAAGAGTTTTGTTTTCCTAGAAACAGGACCTTTCCCTGGTGAGTGAAACCAGTATGAAAACAATTTCCCCACCCAATACTAAATAAATGATATAATTATAGTCAAGCAAAGTCAAGTTAATGGTCTATAACTTTATTCCTTTAGCTTCTGGCAAGAATCAAGAAAATAGGCCTCATTTCATTAGGCTTAAATGGATTTTTTGGTAGAGACAAACATTGTGACATCCAATCCCCCTCCCCCCACATTCTAAACATATTATAAATGGCTGATTCTTTACATTTCTTGTGATACCTTATCTCATTAGCTCTCATTTTTTCTTGCCCATAAACCTCTGAAATACTGCTGAATTTATAGTTTATTAAAACCCATTACAAAATCAAGTCATTATAAACATTCATTAAGAGGCTCCCCCAGCAGCTTTCCACCGATCTATAACATCTACCTAAAACAAAAGCTGGCTCATTTGGGATCTTATCATTAGAACTCTTTATTAAAACATCTATAATACAATTGTCTATTTTCCGAATGACAGATAACTCTAGGGTCATACTACAAGCACCCTTCATTCACTGAAAATAACGAGAGAAAAAGAAAGATAATGGATCACGCTCGGTATGATAGTTTTAGCGTTATGTGTATCTTATTATAATTATCTGAAAATTGGTAACCCAAGTATAATATATACTAGCTATATACTATATGTAAACTATTAAGCAGAATGTTTTACATAAAACATCCCACTCCCTAACCATGCCAGACATCAAAGGTTAGTATGACTATTTTTTAATTTGTTCTAAAATTCTACAGTACTTACTACTGTGGTATGGCATTTTTTGGTCTCTCTTTGAAACTTCATTTCTGAAGTTATGTTTTAAAAAGCAGCAAAGAACATACCCATGGTGAACAGGAATATAAGGACACAGGTGTCAAAAGTACTAATGAAACAGACCAGTATACCAAGTGATCCTGGAATTCTCTCTCAACTTATTTAATCACCAGTTTTACTAATAAGTTTCAGAAATCTCCACGATGAAGCACCCCCCCCACCCCCCCCCCAATAAGCTAAGTCACTGAAAATCAATCTAAGACTTTCACAAGGAACCTTGGATAGGTGGCTTCTCCAGGAGAGAGTGAGCAGTAGAAAGCTTACCTGTAGGCTGTCCTCCAAGGCTGAAGGCAGTATATGGTTGTGTGGAAGTTGCTGCAGTGGAAGCTGGAGTGGCAGCAGCAAAGGTTAACCCTGTAAATGCTGTTGGTTGACTTGCATTCCCCATTGAGCCGAGGTTAAAACCAGTGGTCCCCATCTGGGAGGCATTTCCACTGGGGAAGGAGAATCCTATAGATGATGTAGGTTGGGCGGCGGCGGTAGTAGGAGAGCCAAAAATAAAGCCAGTAGGTGTTGAGGCCTGGCTTGACACATTGCTTGCTATGGAATTAGTAAGTGTGCTGCTGCCAAGCCCAAAGCCCCCTGTGATACCTGAAGAGAATGGGGTGCCACTGCTGCCCAAATTTAACTTTGGTGTACTTAACCTAAACGGAGAAAGGAAATGCGTCAGAACTATGACTAACAAAGCAACACAGAAGCGCTGTCAGTTACTAAAGGGCAGTTCTTAGAGCCCATACCAAATTAAGTTATAACTAGGAACAATTGTACTAGATTATTTTTCAGCTTAATACACAGAAACAGAGCCAGATCTTAGTACATTTTAAGTAATGGGCTAGCTGCTCATTGACAGGTATGCAAGATCCTGGCCTGCTCCGAATAAAGGAGAAAGATCACTCGAAACTAGGATTCAGGGGAGGAGTGATTCCTAGGATTTTCTTTAGGGTGGGTAGAAATGCTATGTCTTCTAACAGACTATTTTCATAAGATAAGTTGGTATTTTAGAGAGTGATTGGCAATGCCAAATGACAGGCATCCTATTAATTTTTCTTGGGTACAGATCCAAAAAAATCTTAATGCATTTCATAAACCTAGATAATAAATGCTCTGCTGCTCAACTTGCCTTCCCAAAGAAGTGCTATCCTGGCGATTCTTTAATCACAAACTATTAGATAATTGAAATGAAAGGGAAAGAAAAATTCCGGAAGGTAACTGCTCAGTTACCACAGGTGCCATTGAAAGGAAGCAGCAAATGGTTCTCTCAGTCACTAAAGGGAGTGGTTGGGTCAGACTGGATTGACAAAGAAACGCATTTTAAAAGGGGGAGGGAGGGAGATGCTTTTAATACTGAGATATAGGAAGAGTTTTTGGTTATTACATTGATAAAGATCACTCTAGAGAGCCACAATAAGGACACATGCCAAACTCTCAGAGCCCTCCTCCTATCCTTCAGTGGGTCACAAAGAATTCTGGCTGCAGATCGGCCTTCAATTTGCTTCGATCCAGAGACAGGTTTAATTTAAGAGAGTACTTAGGGACTGAGTAGTACAATTCCAAATAGTAGTTTTATAAATGCCTTCCTATAAAATTGATTGACCCTTTATCCCTGCTCCAAACTAAAAGCTTGTCCTTGAGAGGTGATTATATCCATAGCTGTTTAGAGAGCCAGAAACTGTATAGCTCTTACCCTAAGGAAAACCCCGGAGTGACGGAACCTGGAGTTGGTGTGGGCTGTGATCCAAAGCTGAAGCCTGGAGTCTGTGTAGTTGAGGCAGGGGTGGTCAGGGAGAACAAACTAGTAGCAGGCGTGCTTGCGGTAGGCTGGGAGGGAGTCCCAAAATTAAACCCTCCTCCAGAGCCAGGTGTGGAGAAAGAAAAGCCTGGTCCTGGTGTGGTGGTAGTTGTCTTTGCAGGGCCAAAGGTGAAACCACCTCCGGTGGCAGGAGATCCTCCAAAATTAAATTGACTCATGATTCCAAACCCTGGTTTGGGGGGGAGGGGGGGAGGGGAAATCAGGTCATTTTAGAAATCTAGATGGGATGAAGGAAAAAAAAAACCTACCATACTATAGCAATTGGAATTCTTAGTACCAAAAAAAAAAATCTTTGGTCAAAAAAAAAAAAACAAAAAACAACATTCCCACCTAATTCCTATATTCCTAACCTTCTTGAGAACAATTCGAAATATGTGATGCACTGACAGGAAGATCCTTAAATAACTCACTTGAGAAACAATGGAAAGCCAGTGAGTCAGATAAGATTTGTCAGTAGTAGTACATGCAAGTTTACATGATGCTTCATTAACAGATACTGGAAAATAATGAAAATTTTATAGGGCACCAAATGATTTTTGAGTGGGCCTCTAAATGAAAATGTGGCACTAACAACACTAGCTATGTCTACAACTGAAAACATTTGTCAGTTTTTAACAACAGCCACCAAGATTTTAGTTTACAATAATGCCAAAGTTTCTCCTGCCAATATAATCCTGCTGTCTAGGACAGTATACCTGGGACAAAGTATAAGGACAGTTCTCTGAGGCTAATTCCAATAGCCCAGGATTTTGAGTTCATAGAAATCTTAAAATAGGAAGAGGCCTCAGAAGTCATGGAGTAAAGGCCATAAGCATTTATTAAGTGCCTACTATGTCCAGGCACTATACAAAGAAAGGCAAAAAACAGTCTGTGATCTCAAAGGAGCTCACAGGCTAATGGAGGAGACAACATGCAAAACAGCTATGTATAAACAAGCTATAAATGGGATAAATTGGAAATAATTAAGAGGAAGAAGGCACTAGAAGTAAAAGGAGTTGGGAAAGACTTCCTGTAGAAGACAGAATTTTAATTGGGACCCAAAGAAATACAGAAAGTGAAAACGAGGGAGAGCATTCCAGGCAAGGGGAGTAGGCAGAGAAAAGGCCCAGACCCAAAGGATGGAGTGCCTTGTTCAGAGAACAGAAGGGAGGCCAGCATCACAGAGTCCAAGAGTAAAATGTAAGAAGACTGGAAAGGCTGAGGCAGAAGAGGTTATGAAGGGCTTTGAATGACAAATGGAGGATTTTGTATTTGATGCCAATAGTTTTTACTGAGTAGTGGGTGACATGGTCAGATCTGACATTTGGAAAAATCACTTTGGTGGCCGAATGGAGGGTGATTTGAATTGAGGCAAGCTGACCACCCAGCAGGCTACTGCAATAATCCGGGTAAAGGTGATGAGAGCTTGCCCTAGGGAGGTGATATTGTCAGAGGAGAGACCAGGGTATATTGGAGAAATATTGCAGAAGTGAAACCAACAAATTGGATGTGGGGGAGTGAGAGATGGCAAGGAGTAAGGAGGACACCTAGGTTGGGAACCCAGGTGACCAGGAGGACAGTGACAGTACTGGGGAAGCAGGGGCGGTTTAGGGCGGAAGATAACGAATTCAGTTTTGGACATGTTTGCTTTAAGATGTCTACTGGACATCTAGTTGGAGAAATCTGAAAGGCAGTTGGAGATGGGAGAGTGGAGGTCAGCAGAGACATTAAGGCAGGATAGCTAGATTTGAGAATCATCAGCATAGAGATGGTAGTTAAATCTATGGGAGCTGATGAGATAGTGAAATAGTATAGAAAGATAAGGGAAGAGGGTCCAAGAGAAAGTGGTATCCAGAAAACCTAGAGAGAGGACAGTATCAAGGAGAAGAGGCAGATTAACAGTGTCAAAGACTGAAGAGAAGTTAAAAAGAATGAGGACTGAGAAAAGGCCATGGATATGGCAATTAGGAAATCATTGGTAAAAGCTAGGTTGTAGGGAGTTAAGAGAATGACAGGAGAGGAACTAGCAGTACCTATCATAGATAGCCTTCTCAAGAAATTTAGCCACAAAAAGCAGAAGAGATATAGGACAATAGTGAAGACAGAAGGATCAAATGCCTTTTTTTTTTCAGGATAGGGGCACAGGCTTTTTTGGAGGCAATAAAGGAACCAGTAGAGAGGGACACTGAAGATAGGTAAAAGAGTGAGGGTGACAGAGGGGGAAGTATCTTAGAAGAGACAGGATAGAATGAGATCACCTTAGCAGGTAGAGGAGGAAGGTTACCTCTTCATGTTAGACACGGGTAAAGGAAGAGAGAGTGGCAGAAGGAATCTGAGTGAGAAGAGAGAGAAGGGAACTCATGGCAAATAGCCTCAATTTTATCTGTAAAATAGGAGGCAAGATTCTCAGGTGAGAAAGTACAGGGAGGGGGACCCACGAAAACTGACGTGGAGAGTAGGAAAGTGGATAAGAGAAGTAGAGTAGGATTGTCTAGTAGCAGTGAGGGCCCAGTTGAGGTTCTATACCATAAATTGGTAGGGGACCCAGTCAAAGAATGGTTGTGATTGTTCCCCACCTTCATTCAGCAGCATGTGTGTAGGAACCAAGGCAGCAGATGGTGGGAGCCATCCAAGGCTGAGGCTTGGCAGAGCACAAGAGAACAGTGTAGAGTTGAACTGATTCACCAAGTGATCAAGATGGGGAAAAGAGGAGAGTAGCTAGTGTGGAGATGACCTTGGAGGGTCACAGTGTGGATAAAGAATAGGGTTTGGCATAAGCAAGCTGAAGGAGAAGAGGAAAGTCAAGAAGGGAATTTCGGAGTTCATGAACATGTTAATGGTGCATTTATGGGTGATGGCAAGATCAAAGGTATAACTATTTTTATGTGTGGCTAAGGTAGGGTAGGTCATGGGAAGTGAGTAGGTTGAGGAACTGGGTGGTATGGGTGTTTGAGGGAGTGTCAATATAGATGTTGAAATCTCCTATTATGAGGGCAGGTGTTAAGGAAGAGAAAGAGTGTGAGTCAAGTACTGAACTCATTGAGGAAGGAAGGGGAGTGATCTGGAGGTCTGTAGACAACCACTACCAGAATTTTGATTGTGTGGATTATATGGACTTCAAAGGAGAGGTTACTGAATGTCTGTGGTAGGGAGAACCTGGAAGTGGCAATGGAGAGCAAGGAGTATTCTCACTTAAGAACAAATACTGTACTTGAAACCAAGGTTTGGGATGTGAATACTTTAATGCTGTGGATGTACATATGGTATGTGACTGTAAAGAAATGAGACTGGGATTTTGTTTAAGGATTTTTGGTTTTGGTTTTACATTTAAACCCTCTAGAACTTAGATGCTCAAGTGAATGCTTTTCTTCAAAGTAATCCCTGTGAGAGGCTCCTGCCAGCCTTCACAAGGCCAGAAAAGTAGTGGGGAGTGCTGGAAGACCTGGAATCCTTATCTGTAAAAAGAGGATAACAAGAGCACCCATATCCCAGGGTTGTTCTAAGGATCAAATCGATAATATCTGTAAGCAAATTGCTTTGCAAACCTTCAGGTGCTATATAAACGTTGGCTATTATTATTAACTCCTTATAGAGGTGGTCCCAAAAGTCTTCATACAGTTTTTAAGGTATTAAAGCTTAACAACCCTGGGATAGATGTGCTCTTGTTACTTAAGCTTCATTAAAGCTTAAAACTGCACTAAAATGTTTGGGACATCTAGCACTTATGTGAAGTATTTTAAGTACATATATAGTTCTTGAAAAGGTAATTTCCAGTGTTGATTCCTCATCTGTTTCCTTCAATTTATGTGAATGTTTGCCTTAAATATAGTATGAAAATATTTTAATGCAGGCAGCTTCTTGTTTCGAAACTTTTGGGGACACTAAATTAGTCCGCACCACCAGCCTAAAAACACCAAATGCACCATCCACGAAGATGAACCTTTCCTCTCCTTGTCTTTGGATTTCATTTTCTTGGTCTTTTGCTTTTTAGCCTCATTCCTTGCTGAAAAGAAGTGCATGCAGCCTGGCACACGATGGTTAGAGTGTGCCTTGAAGCCAGACCTCATCTCCGCTGCCCCCTGGCTATGGCACTCTGGGTAAATCACTCCACTAAAGCTAGAAAATGCAGATTAGCATTCTAAGGTAGGCTTTTCAAACAGGAGCCCTCTAAACCAGAAGGATATTCAAGAGTACCTAAACCCAATTAAGATACAATTGGGAAATGTTTAACAAAGTAAATAAAAATACAATACAACATAGATAATGTTAATTTGTGGATTTCTAAGTCAATATGTGATGAAAGAGATCTGTTTCTACTTGAGTTTTGACATCACTTCCCTACAACAAACTACATCTGGAGTCCAAACCAAATCCAAGCCAAACTTTATCATGGTGTGAGAGAAGAGACAGTTTTTACCTTTCACAGTCAAAAACCAAAAAGAATGAAAAAAAAATGCATATTGCCCAGTCTAAATAAGACATACAACAGTAAACAAGACAACTGAATAAGCATTTGTTAAGAACAGATTATGGGCAAATCCCACAGTGCTATACACTTGGAGCCAGGAAGATAGAAAGGAAGCAATAGGCCCTTGCTCTAAAGGAGCTAAGTACAAAGTAAACACAGAGACCAAGTCAAACCAAAGAGTTCTAAGAAAAAGAGACCACTAAGGGGGTGGGGGGCTAGGAGGAAGGGACTCAGGATTACCAGAGCTGGGCTTTGAAGGAAGGGGAGGGGGGGTTCTAAGAGATGGAGATGAGGGAGGAAGGAATGCATTCCAGACTTAAGGGGTAGCATGGACAAAAACAAAGAGATGAGAAGCTGGGATGTGGTGTATTAGGAAAAGCCAAGAGGTCACTTTGGAGAGTATAGGAAGGGAGATAATATGAAACAAGACTGGAAAGGTTGCTGGGAGCACCCTTCTGTGGAGGGCTCTGAAAGTCAAGCTCAGGCTTTGGTTTTACCCTAAAGGGAATAGGGAGCCACAGATTTCTAGTCTGTGGCTTATAAACATCATTTTGGCAGCACCTAGAAGGTGGGCTGGAGAATAAGAGAAGGGAAGCAGGAAGACCATTTAGGAGGTAATTAGAAAATATTTTAGAAGGACAATAGTCTAAGCAAGAGGTAATAAGGGCCTGAAGGGCATAGGCTGTGTAAGTGGAGGCAATGTTGTGGGGATGGAATTGGTAAGACTTGGCAAACTACCATGGAGGGTAATGAATGAAGCCTTTCTTCTGTGCCAGGCTGCATGTTAGGTGCTAGGGCTACAAAGACTAAAGCGGTGCCAACAATCTATTGGCACTTGAAATGAGGGAGGTAAGAGGTGATCATTTCTCTATGGGACAAATACTCCATAAATAAATGAGATTGGGAATCTGGATGACTAAAAGTATTGTGGTGTCCTCATCAGAAATGGCTAAGCCTAGGGTTTTGGACTATTTTGGACATGTTAAGTTTCAGATACATGCTTCTAACAGAGGAGACTCTAATAGGCTAGTTGTATTGCAGAAGTTCAGGAGAGAGATCAGGGCTGGAAATGTAAATTGAGGGGGGACCGTGGGGAGAAGTCATCTACAGAGAGAGGATTAAACCCAGGGAAGCTAAACTGAGATCTTCAAGGGAGAGGGTAAAGCAAGAGGAGAGTGGGACAAAGACTGGGCGGGTGGGGGAGTAGCCACACTTAGTAAATAGAATCTTGACTGGAAAAAAAAAGCAGACAGGTAGGAGAACTAGGAGAGAGAGTAATAGAAGGAAGCCAAGGGAGATGGGGGCAGGGGAAGGACAAGAAAGCTGCAAAGAGGTCAAAGAAAAAAGGACTAAGAAGCCATTATGTGCATATTCTGGAAAGGTGTTTCAGATGCACAATGAGCCTAGGGGCCTATATTTCCCAGCGGGAAATCATAGTGTTTTCAATGATCTTAAATTGGTCCATCTAACATCAATATTCTTCCACTGAGGCTATAAGGTTACAAATCATGGACCACAGTATTCTTGAAACAAAATTACAACGAACTCAAAGGGGTAATGGAAAGAAACATCTCAAGTTGAAGTTTAGGTTGGTTACAATACGTTACAATGACTTCAGAGGGAGAAAAGACAGTGAAAGACAGACTATTAATATGAGAATGAGAGGCTGCACAGGGGTACCCTAAGATACTAAAAGAATGAGAGTAAAGCCACAATCTCATTGGCTTCAGTATCTTTTGCCCATTTAAAGGGCCACTTTTGTGCTGTGTTTTCTTCTTTATTCAATCTGTTTCAATACCTCCACAACTAGCATCCCCTTAATAGAAGGTAAGTATTCCAGCAAACATGGAAGTCTGTAAGTAAAACAACTTACAAGAGTGAAATCTTTCAAGTGATTTTCATTGGACAACAGAAGGTAAATGAAAACTTGAAAGGGTTTGCCTCATACTCATCGAGCTGGCAAAGATGATAAAAGATATTAGCAGTATTGGAAGGATTATAGGAAGACAGGCACACTGATACAATTTGGAATTACATAATTAAAGTTACTAAATTGTTCATAGCCTTTGATCCTGTAATCTCATCACTGGGCATAAACCTCAAGGAGGTTAAATATGACAAAATACTAGTAGCTACACTGTTTTGTGGTAGAAAAAAACTGTAAACCAAGTGGGTGCTCAGAGACTGGGAAATGGTCAAACAGTGTTATATCATGGCAGCACAACTAAGGAGACATGAGGAATTCAGAGAAACATGCAAAGCCTCACATAAACTGATGGAGAGGGAAGTCATTTGAGAGTATATAAGCCTCTATTTCTAGAGTGTTTTGTAGTTGTATTCACATGTAACATGTGGTACTTTAACTGAGAACTATTATGTACTTTGCAGTTATTTTGAATGGAATGTCTCGTAGTATAGTTTCTCCTGAGTTTTTTTAGTAATGTACAATAGCGATTCTCAGACTTTGTGGCCTCAGGACCCCTTTGTACTCTTAAAAATGACTGAGGATTGTCCAAAGAGCTTTTGTTTATGTGCGTTGAATCTATCAACATTTACCATATTAGAAATTAAAATGTCTTAGAATTATGATGAAATAATTTTGCCTCATAGACCCAAGGATTTGTGACACCCTTGGGCTTCTAGATGGCCTAGTGGTTAGAGTGCAGGGTCTGGAGTTAGGAAGAGTAGAGTTCAAATCCAGCCTCAGATACTTCCTAGCTGTGTGACCCTGAGCAAATCAATTAACCTGTCTGCCTCAGTTTCCTCAAATGTAAAATAAGGATAATAATAGCACCTACTTTGCAGGGTTATTGTGAGGATAAAATGAGATATTTGTAAAGTGCTTAGAATAATACCCGGCACGTGGTAAAACTTAATAAATGCTTGTTTCCTTCTTTTTGTCCTCTGAAAGGGAGTTCCCAGATCCCACCTACCCAGACTAGACTTTGAGAACTGTACAGAAATGGTGATTTAAGATTTATTTTCTACCTTGCTGAAGCTATTAATCACCTCGATTGGTTTCTTTTTAAAAAATTTTCATTCCAAATTCTCTCCCTCCCTCCACTCCCTCCCCTGCCCATTGATAAAACAAGAAATGGAATACTTAATACACATATAAAGGCATGTAAAACATATCTCCCCATTAGCTATGTTTGGGGGGGGAGGGGAGACAGAGAGAGACAGATAGAAAGAGACAGAGAGAGACCGAGACGAGAGAGCGAGAGAGCGAGAGAGCGAGAGAGAGAGAGAGAGAGAGAAATACACTTTGATCTGCACTCTGAGCCCATACTTCTCTATCTGAAAATGCACAGCATTTTTCATCATGACTCCTTTGGCGTTGTGGCAGATCATTGTATTGAGCTGTTTACTAGGTCTTTCACAGTTGATTATCTTTACGATATTGCTGTTACTGTGTACACTGTTTTCCTGGTTCTGCTCACTTCACTTGGCATCAGTTCATCTAAGTCTTCCCAGATTTTTCTGAAAACATCCCTTTCACCACTTCTTATAGCACAATTCATAAACCGCAACTTGTCCCCAAAGTGATGGGCAGCCTCTCCATTTTCTAATTCTTTGCCAACCCAAAAAGAGCTGCTATAAATATTTTTGTACATGTGGGTCTTTTTCCTTTTTCTTTCATCCCTTTGGTGTGTAGACCTAGTAGTGGTATTGCTATCAAAGTATGCACAGTTTTATAGCTTTGTGGGAACAGTTCCAAAATGCCCAGTTCCACCAACAGTGCATTAGCACTGTTTCTTTTTTCCTCACATCCCCTTCAGCATTTATTTTCCTTTTCTGTCTGTCATCTTAGTCAAGCTGATGGGTGTGCATTTCTCTAATTATTAGTGATTTCGAGCATTTTTTCATATGAATATTGATAGCTTCGATTTCTTCTTTTGCAAACTGCCTGTTCATATTCCTTGACCATTTATCAGATGGGGAATGGCTCATATTTTTATAAATTTGGCTCAGTTCCTTATATATTTGAGAAATGAGACCCTTATCAAAGAAACTTGCTGTGAAGATCCCCTCATTTCCTGCTTTTCTTCTAATTTTGGCTGCACTGGTTCGATTAGTTTTCTTTTTTTACTGAAATCTCGGGGGTTTTTAAAGTATACCACCACGTCATCTGCAAATAGGATAATTCAATCTTCTTTCTACTGGTGCTTATACTGCTCTTGTCTTAATTCTGCTCTTTTCTTCTGCCTATAGTTAGAATTTCTAGAAGCATATCAAATAATTAGTGGAGAAACAAATCTTTTCATTCTGTGAAATATTTCCAAGGGCCTAAACATTCCATGATATACTACAGGCTTAATTATTGAGAACAATGAAGCAGCAAGCATTAAGAAGTGCCTACTGTGCCAGGCACTGAGATTACAAATACAAATGTGAGGCAGGTCCTTGCCCTCAAGGAGCTTACATTTTACTGGGGGTTGGAGAATGGAACAGGATGGGCAATGACAGGTTCATAAGTAAGTAAATACAAGAAATATACCAAGTAAATATAAAATAATTGGGGAGGGGCTTGAGGGATGATAAGAAAGGCCTCTTCTAGGAGGTAGAACTTTTGCTGAGCCTTGAAGGGAGCCACAGGTTCCAAGAGACAGACATAAGGAGGGAAAGCATTTCACACAGGAGCCCCTGAAAAGACAGGTAGGAAATGACACATCCTATGCAAGGAACAGCGAGTAGGCCAGTTGGGTTAGAATGTTAGAGAGAAATGAGCTATCAGCCTGGAGGAAAGGGAAGCTGGTGCCACATGGCAAAGTGCATTAAATGCCAAACGGAAGAAATTCTTCAAATTTGGTTGAAAAATTGTACAGAGGTAGAAGATGGTAGACCTCTGGGCATTATATGCTTGCCTTAGATAATGGAGAAAGAAGAAGAAAAAAAAAAGAAGACACCCAGAGCAGAAAAGGACCTTAAGGGTCGCCTAGTCTAATTCCTTCATACAGCGTAGAGACAGAAAAAAGTTCTAAGAGAAGAGAGGAAGAAAAAGAAGCAAAGGTGGATTTTGGAAACAATATACCAGAACTCCGCTTTAAATAAAGTTTCAGGGCTGGACCTCAAACTGATTAATGTGCAATGGCTAAAGCCCTTAGGGATAACTACTGTTATAAATCTCTTTCTCCAAAGTAGCCATGTCTAGTAAACCACATGGGTAACAAACCTTCCACAAATGATCTCTGAGCTAATCTTGGACTAGCTTTCCCTTCAAATGAGGGAGAGGAGATACTATTACTAACTATATAAAACTCAAGTACTTCTCAAACAAACAGCTTAGCTTACTAACTCTGGGGCCTAAGCAAAAAGTTCTAGAATGGGCCCCCTAGCCCTTTTTAGTTAACAAATAAAAACATAACTAGGCACTATGAGAGGTAGAGCTTTAATTACCTAAGATATTTCCAGCTTTAGAGGTCTCTGATTCACTTCTGTCAACATGCACAGTTATCCTGCAGGCATTAACTAGAACAAGCCCATCCAAGTTAGAGGATTCACCTGGCCTGTCTTTACAGGCTCTGGGCTCCTGTTTCTCTTCCAATAAGCAGACTCAGAAACATGAAATCTTAGAGCTGGAAGGAACCTTAGAAGTCCAT
>CM053628.1:51341575-51364744 GCA_028646595.1 Phalanger gymnotis | reverse complement strand
TGTAAGTGGCAAGAAAAAGTGGTTCTGTAGGAAAGGAAGAGGGGGCAGGTGAGGAAGAATGAGTAAATCTTGCTCTCATTGGATTTGACCTGAGGAGGGAATACCATACACACTCAATTGGGTATCTTACCCCACAGGAAAGAAGGAGGAAGAAGATAAAAAAAGGGAGGACGATAGAAGGGAGGGCAGACAGGAGGAGGAGGTAATCAAAAACAAACACTTTCAAAAAGGGACAGGGTCAAGGGAGAAAATTCAATAAAGGGGAATAGGTTAGGAAGGAGCAAAACATAATTAATCTTTCACAACATGAGTATTCTGGAAGGGTTTTACATAATGATTCACATGTGGCCTATGTTGAATTGCTTGCCTTCTTAGGGAGGGTGGGTGGGGAGTGAAAAAAATTATCTTGCCTATGAGAATACCATCCATCTATTTTGTTCATATCTTTTATGTACAGAGTTGTTTGCATATTGTCTTCCTCATTAAACTGTGAGCTTGATGCTAAGGACTATGTTTTTCCCCTTTTTTGTATCCCAGCACATAGTACAGTGCCTAGCATAGAGTAGGTATTTAATAACTGTTGACTGATTGGTTGATTAAGCGAGTAAGCACTTAATGAAAGCTTGTTGATTGACTATGTATTGTTTTCTTCATTCTGCATCAATTCATATATCTTTTCATGCTTCTCTGTATTCCTTCTATTAATCATTTCTCATAGCCCAGTGCATTCACAGATTACATTTTACTTAACAACCACATTTCAAAATGCTTATCACTTATGTTTATTGTCAAATAATTCTTAACAACTATTGCTGAGAATGGTATTGTTGAACCTATGGGCTATGTTTACATGAAATAACTTTCATGTATATTGTATTCCTTAGGTCCTAAACTTCCTTCTCCCTACTCCTCTGATCTGTCTAACTCACCCATAAAGTGGATACAGGCACAGGAAATATTATGGGCCAAATGACAGAGTATTTTTAGGCCTAGTTTGAACCTAAAAATGGTTCTCCAGTGTTTTCCTGAATAGAACTGCAAGTCAGGAGTATTTGAGTCGGGGACAGGGTCTTAGATTGCCTACAACTCTACTAGAGGACCCCTCTGATGGCTTCTTTTTGGCCATCCCAGTGTTCCCAAGATCATAGACATATTCTCATTCCATCCCCTCAGTTTTGGATAATAGGGAACCCTGCCTAGCAAACTGTCTGCCTGAGGGCAAATAAATATGTTTCCCAGAAATCTATGGAATACAATAGAATACATGGATCTGAACCAAATATATTTTGTTGTTGTTGTGTTTCTTAATGAAGCATTTCATTATGGGAATTAGGAAATTGTTTTCCCACAAAATAGTGGAATCCCACCATCATATGCCCCGGACCAGTGTATTCCTTCCAAAGAATTCATTTACCAAGTTTGGAAAGGCATATAATCTGAATGAGTGGCAAGTTCATTACCATTAGATTGTAGAGATATTCACTGAGTCCTTGCACTTCCCCCTCTAGGGTAGATTTGGTAGAGAAGGGTAGACTTTAGATTAGTCATAAAGTGGAGATGGAATTTGCACAGGAGGAGAATCTAATTATCTGGGAGCTAGGAAGAAGAGGTCAGGTTCAGAAACCAGAAAGTTTAGTCAGGAAAAAGTGTAGGAAGAACAAAACGAAGTCAGAAAGCTGGAAATTAATAAGTGCTTAGAATCTATAAAAGCAAGACACAGGAGAAAGAAATAGGAGGGAGCTATAAGAGAATGAGGTACATGGGCTACTCTGTGCTTATTTAGTTGAAACAGCAGGAAAATAATTGTCTGGAGACCACCTCCTGACAATGGTCCAGGACTGTGTCATTAAAGACATTGATGGAAATCAAGTTTGCTGCCCTACAGAGATTGTGAAAGAAAGGAAGTGACAATTTGAACTGGAGCAGAGCCAGAGAGGAGGATTTACCCCACTGCAAAATGTTATCACCATGAACATTTAAACACAAGGATAGTTATTTACATCTAGCTCTGTTCGAGGGAAAAAAAAAACAAGAACTCGGGAGAACACAGAAAGAGGCTACACATTAGTGCTCCCCCACATACTCTCTGATCCAGCCATGCTGGCCTCCTTGCTGTTCTTCTTGGGCATCAGTCCCATCTCCCATCCCTGTGACTTTTCATGGGCTGTTCACCATGCCTGGAATGCCCTCCCTCTTTCCCTTTGCTTCTTAGAAGGAATGAATCCCTGGCTTCGTTCAAGACTCAGCTCAAGTCTTGTCTTCTGCAGGAGGCCTTTCCTGATCTTCCTAGTTGCGAGTCCCTTCCTCTCTTAGGTTACTTTCCATTTATTCTTTGTATGTCAGGTCATATACCCTATGTCATATATCATATATGTTTGTCATAGTTGTTTGCATGTTTTCTCCCCCATTAGACTGAACTTGAGGGCAAGGACTGCCTTTTGCCTTAGTTTGTATTCCTAGCACTCAGCACAAAGCCTGGCACATAGTAGGCCCTTAATAAATGTTTGTTGAGAGAAATGATTGATCTCAATGAATAACATAACCAATAGCGGGACATTATTGTCATAATGTAATGATTCTGTATGTCTGGGTTATAAGCAAGCTGGAGATAATCAGTCATTCGGATACTGTAGCACTGGTGCATTGGAGAGGATGTTCGAAATAATGGCTACAAAAGCACTTTATAAATTGTGAAATGCTATACAAATATATGGTATTAATGTTATTTTTTTTGTTTTGAAAGGGAGTTTCCCCCCAATAAACTTTATTAATGTTTAATTTAAAATATGCATATCCAAGGTATTCTCCAAAGTACCACAAACGTCATACTTCAAAAATTACTCCAACAAAGACAGTTTACAACAAGATTGAACAAATACATGGTTCATTCCCCTGCCATCCCCTCAGAAGGGATAGCTTGACAGCAGATTTACCAACTAGGGGTTCATGAACTAGAAGTTATTCTTGCCATGCAAAACCCTCAAATAACAATTCCTCTCTGCCCAGTGACTTAGAGCCAGGGCTGCTGGCAAAACTACGCAAGTGGAGGCCAAAGATGGTAACACCCAAGATCTGAGGATATTGAATCCCCAAGCCCCAAATGCAGCCCTCACAAGACCTGGCGCAATGCCTACAATCCTACAATTCGAGAGCCATCTTCGGGGGTCTTGAAGACTTTGGAGTCTTAAAGGGTCCCCTGCAAAAAATGTTAACACTTTATATTGAATTACATTAAGTTATATATTTCACATTAATAAATACTTGAACACTTTAGTAACACAAACTAATTCTAAAGTTTTGAGGAGAGCCCTGGACAATATAGATAACATTAAGTAAGTAGTTTAAATAAGGGAACAGAGAAACACAGCCCCAGAAGGATAAGGGATATGACAGGAACCTAGGAAGAAAGGGTAGGAGGTGGGGACTAGAAGAGGACAAGGGATACGAGTGAAGATCCAACTTTGGCCGGTTTCCCAATTTTGTCCCTAGGTTCTGATTCTAACTGCTGCTCATCTTCCAACACTCCGTTTCTTGGGAGCAGCTTTTTCTCCACTTGGGTCATCTAGTCAATTGTCTGGATGAATTTGGGACCTCTACCTTTCAAGGTCAAAGAAACAGCCAAAGTTGTTAACATACTGAGTGGGGGGGGGGTGGTTGCTATTTGTGGGAGAGAGATGTCTAGTGGGGGCTTGTGGTATTTGCATGCTTGAGGTTGGGAGGGTAGATGGGGGATGCTTGGAGGGTCATGCAGGTAGTTATATTTAATTGAGACTTGGAGTCTTAGATTTAACCCAAATTGAGCAGATGAGTCCACAAAGTACAAGAATAAGAGAAATCCTCGATCCAATGATGATGAGGGCTTCAGTGTCAGAGCCCAGCATGACCGCATGTCCTGTGAAATGGTCACCGATCAGAAGATCTGGTGTCACTGCAAGGTATGAGTTTCAGGGTCCAGTAGGGAGATTCACAAGGGCGGAGGGTAGCACAGGATGGGAAAATGTCAGTCCAGGAAAGCTCTTCAACATCAGGTCTGCTGATCAGAGAGCACAAGAAGGCGGGTGAGTTACAGTTGAGACCAAGACTCAGGAACCAGCAGATCGGCAGAAGCTTCGGTGACATCTGCCCCTCAAACATTAAATGCCTCATGTTGTCCTCAAAATTCTCCAACCTGCAGTGCATGAACTGGACGGTGTGCTGGTTGATCAGGGCAAACCATTGGCATGCAAAGTACACAGCACTCTTGGTCTTCGCATCTGCACTGGCAATAAGTGCCACATAGGACGACGTCTTCCAGCTTGAGAAACCGCATCTCTGCAGCAATGGTAAGCAACTGCACCCTGGTCATGATCAGAAAGGCCTTGGAGGAAAGCAGCAGAGGCACCAGGAAGTACACACTGGTAATCACGGCCTTGATAATCTTGGTCACGAGCCAGTTGCTGTCTAGCATGTCAGGGAGGTGAGGCATCCAGAGGTTCTCCTCAAGGCTGATCAGATACAAGTTCTGGTAGATGAATCGGGAAAAAGAAACAGCTATCCCTAAAGCCCAAGTCACTGCAGCTCTCATCAGATGTTTGGTCATCACAGTCCCCAAAGTCAAAGGGAGGCGAATAGGCTGGGGGAGGTCCAAGAGAGCTAAGGCTGATGTCATCGTTGCGGTGCTCAGGCAAAAATGAACAAGACAGAATATGAAACACAAAATCCACCCTGTCATAATCATCTTGGTTGTTCTCTCGTACCATACTGAAAGGCGTAATGAACAGGGACCATACTAGGTCCACGAGAACAATCTGGTGCATGAGCCTGTCTGCGGCGAGGCGGATGAGCGGGTGTCGGATGAACATCTGGCACAGCTTCAGATTGCTGAACAGGGAAAAGGCAACGGCAAAGGCGTAGGCAACCATGGTCACCATCCTCACTTTGGTTATTGGGGTGCTCCACTTGGGTGGCTCCTCTTTTACTGCAGACTGCTCCCATGAGTAGCTGGAGTTGCTGCTCACGGCGTCTCCTTTCCTGTAAACTTTCCTGGAAGTCTCAAGCCTCCAGTGTGTTTTTTTAATTTTAATTTTAATTTTTTCTTTCCGCTTATTCCCTGTCTCTCTCGGTATGGATGGGGGATAAACAGCAGCCTTGGGTGAGCCGGTGGGTGCTCAGCCCGGCTTGGGGAAGATCGCCCTGCATCTGTCTCTTAATGTTATTGTTAATAAGCAATTAAATTTTGCAAAAAAGAAAGCCGAAGAAATATCACCAGAATGATTTTTTTTAAAACCTACTCTTTGTCACAGCAAGAGACTTCTTGCCTGCACATTGGTTTGTTTGTGCCAACCTCACTGAGAATTGTCAAGAATTCCTGAGATTAGAAAGAAAGTACTTACTTTTTTTTTAACTCATAAGGATCCTGAAAGCCTTTATGGCTTGGGATGGGACCTATGATCTCTTTGGCATGGGGACTCCTAGTGAGAGAACTCCCTCTAATAATGCTGTATATTGTAATTGTATGTTACATAGTATATATGTTATTGTATATTTAACGATGCTGTATACTGTATATCGTAATTGTAGCTTCTCTACGATGTATAACCTTTGACTATGAGAGCTGCCCAAAACACTAAGATTTTAAGTGACTTGCCCAGGGTCACTCAGCCAGCCACTAGGTGTCAGAGACAGGACTCCAAGTTTCTTTGAGATCAATTCAGCAACACTTCAAAGATTTAATACCAAGAACAGTCCAAGTCGCCTCCTTTTCACAAAGTGGTGGGGATGACAAGAACAAATTGTTCAAATTATTGGCTTTGGATCTTTGGTTCAGGCTCAAATAATAGACAACAATTACCAGAAGCTTCTGAGTGCTGTTATTACCAGTTCAATATTTTCATTTGAGAAATAAGTTTTTAATAATTTGTTAAATTAGTAAACTGAAACTCCCCTCTCTGTTCCAATAGACTGATCCAATAAGTAAAGCCCATGGAGAGCATATTAATTTTATTAAGAACTTTCAAGGCTTTATTTCTACTGATTTTAATGTTCTGTAAGGAATCACTAAAAAGGACTTTCTACTGTCTACTAGTATTTCAGCAATTGCTAATTTATCGAAAGTCCTGAAAGTTACTGATAAAAAGACTCAGCATGTATTACAGAATTGGGATTGTCACATAAGAATGTATGTAATATATCTGCCCCAAGGGAGTCAGTGATAAAAAAGAAAGTCCCTGCAGACATCAAAATATTCCTAGCTGCCCTTTTTGTGGTAGCAAAGAAGTGAAAACAAAGTAGATGCCCACTGATTGGAGAATGGCTAAACAAACTGTGGTCCACAAATGTAATGGACTATGACTGTGCTCTAAGAAACAATGAATATGATGAATACAGAGTAGCATGCGAAGACTTAAATGAACTGATGCAGTGGAGTAAGCAGAGCGAGGAAAACAAAATACACAATGACTACAACAATGTAAATGGAAAGAACAACAACCCCAAAACAATAAAAAAACGAATATTGCTAAATTACAAAGGACAAGCTTAGATTGAAAGAAGAGATAAGAGAAGACACCTCCTCCATTCCTTTGCAGAGGTAGGGATTTCATGGGTATGAAGCATGGCAGATAATGTCAGATTTTTGTGATGTATTGATCAGTTTAACTGAATATTTTTCCTCTTCCTCTTGGTTTTTCTTCTTTAAAAAATTGTTTACTATAATGAGTAGCTTTCTGGGACAGGAATCTAGGTGAGGTAAAACCAAAAGATGCACTAAAATTGGATTTTAAAAATGAATGCATGCCGCTGTACTTTTTCAGGCACCATGTTGAAGTCTTACTGTTGTTTAAATCCACAGGTTGTTTTCCAGACAGGTATGCCTTCTGGGAAAATAAGTTAAAGACTGTTATCTAGTAACTCCAGTAGGTAACTGGGAGTCTAAACAGCTGGTTCTCTATAGCAGAGGTATCAAACATTCTCATTGAAACCAGCAAAGCTCCCCAGTGCCTTGGGAACCAGATCAAAATGTCATTGGGAAATATTTAGCAAAATAAATAAAAATGCAATAGAAGACTGGTAATGCCCACAGCAATATACATTTTGGCGGCCCTGTTTCTATTCGAGTTTGATTCAGCTATTTTTGTTTTTGTATCCCTAGCACCTAGTACAGTGCCTGACACATAGTGTTTAATAAATTCTTGTTGATTGAATGAATCTAGACAAGTTCAGTTGTTTCTAGTGTGGAGGACACCAGGAATATCAGCTCAGTTCTTGGACTACCTCTGGAACGTTGGTCCAATCAACTAATCAACAAGCATTTATTAAGCACTCTCTATGTGTCAGGCACTGCCCTAAATGCTGAGGATATGAAGGTAAAAATAGACCCTGCCCTCCAGGAGTCACATTCTAATAGGGGAGACAACATGCAAACAAGTATACACATTCAAGATACATGCAGTGTAAACCCGAGATAATCCCAGAGGGGAGGCACCAGTAGTTTGGGTGAAGGTTAGAACCCAGTAGGAAAAGGCCTCTTGAAGAAAGTGAAATTTTAATTCAGTCTTGAAGAAAGCCAATAGGCAGAGGTGAGGAGGGACAACATTCCAGTCATGGAGGATATCCAGTGTAGAGTCTTAGAATTGGGGGGTGGGGGGTCATGTTTGATTCCCAGGAATCAAACAGGACCAGCAGGGAGTCTAGTGTCATTGGGTCACAGGGTACATAGAGGGGAGTAAAGTGTAAGAAGACTGGAAAAGTAGGAAGGGGTCAAGTCGCGAAGGGCTTTCAACACCAAGAAGAGGGGTTTCCTAGAGGTAATAGGGAGCCATTGGAGTTTATTGACCGACGTGGTGAGACCTGCACTTTAGAAAGATCACTTTGGTAGCTGAGTGGGGCTGGAATGGGGAGAGAGTTGAGGCAGGCAGATTCATCAGCACTGTTGCAGTAGTCCAAGTTTGAGGTGATGAAGGACTGCACTGGACTGGGAATGTTGTGAGTAGAGAGAAGGGGATGTATCTGAGAGCTGTTGTGAAGGTAGAAATGACAAATTCCATTACAACAGTGAGAATTTTAAATAGTCCACATCTTTTGGGACCCCTTTCCAGTTTCTGATACTGTCACCCCATCTGCCCCTTTGAAAAATGTCCTTTTTTATTATAAACATTTCAATCCATAAAGAATAAAAAGAGGACTAACCGAACTTAGTCTTTAAGAAACAACACCACACATGTATATTATGACAACTGTTGGAGGCACTGTGAGAGAATAGGCACATTAATGCACAATGGGCATGGCCGGGAATTAGTCCAGCCATTCTGGAAAAGCAACTCGAAACCTTGCCCCAAGAGTCACTAAATGATGCATCCCCTTCGACCCAGCTAGAGGCCCACTGCCCTGAGCCAGTCGTCGTTGTTGTTGTTGTATTTGTCCTTCGTTCTCAAAGAGGACCATGACATCAGGGAAATGATGACTTGATTTGCAGTTGACTTTGATTCGAGGGAGGGAGGACTGTGCAAGGTCATCAGCCTCAGTTTGTCCTCCAGAGCCATCTGGGTCCAGTGACCAGATATTCACCAGGGTGACTGGGGACGGCCCAGGATAAATTAGGAGACCAATCATCTCTGTGTTAAAGGTCTGCAATGACATGGAAGCCAGATACTGAAAAGAATAATTTGTTTCTTTTCCTCTTGGGAGAATAGTAGCAATTTACTGTGGTAGAAAGAATGCCAGACCGGGAGTCAGAGGTTTAAGTCTGTCACGTGCCAATTTGGTCAAGTCACTTCCTTTCTGAGCTTCAGTTTCACCACCTTGTAAACTGTGAAAAAGAATCATAGAGGGTTATCATGAGGGTTTAATTAGATAATGGATATTAAAGTGCTTTGTAAACATAAAATCACTATGGCAAGGTAAGATTATTGTATCAGGGATGGGTAATAAATTTAATTTGACAGAGTGCTAGGAGATCTAGAGTTGAAGATCATCAAATTTGAATCATTAATAACCAGATGGGCTGTATAAATATTACTTACACAATTGTGGACTCTTTCAGCCATATCCATCATCTGCTGTTGGAGCCTTGAGCCCTGGGAATATTGGACCAGCAAAGAAAGAAGAATCCAAAGGTATGTTCTTCAAGAAAATATGAAATATAATCAATGTTTGTTGATAACTTCCGTAATAGTAGCACTGCAATTCATTTTAGCCCCTATGTGTGCCAGACATTGTGCTAACCAGGAATACAAAGGCAAGAATGAAGCAGCCCCTGCCCTCAAGGAGCTTTCATCCTACTGGAATAGACATAGATAAGCAAGAGGCAAGAGAGCTCGAACAAGGGGCTGAGTGGACTTTTCAAGGAACATCAGGATTTGGCAAGGGAGAGATAAAGAAGAACATCCTAGACACTAGGGACAGTGTGTGTGAATACACAGAAGCAGAAGCAGTTTGGCTGGAATGCAGAGTGTGTGAAGAAGAATATGAAATAAGGCTGCTAAGATATGTTGGAATTAGGTAGTTGAGGACCTTGAACATCGGGCTAAGGAACCTGTATTTTCTCCCAGAGGCCCTACGGAGCCACCAAAAGGTTTTGAGCCTTCCCAGATGGCCTCTATTCCAGTCACCAGAGAAGCTGCTCCAAACTCCTTCTTTTCTTGAGCCCCACTCTGCCTATCCTACTTCACTGACAATTGGAAGTTATCATGAATGTCTTCATCTAGATGCCTTCAAACCCCTTCTACATGGCTGATGATCCATCTTGCCCCTTTTGCTCCAGGCCCTGAGGAAGAGACTGCCTTTCATCCACTTCTGCCCTTGACCAGATCCCCTCCTGTCTCCTGCCAGAGTTTGTCCCAATGATCAGAGAGTTCTCTTTCTCCTCTTTGGCTTCTCCATCTCTACTGGCTCCTCCCAGTTGCCTACAAACATGCTCAGGTCTCCTCGCTGTCCCTGCCATCCCCTAAAGCTATTGCTTATCAGATCCTTACTTTTGGAAGGTTATTTTCACAGCTATGTGGATGATGGATTGGAGAAGGGGGAGAATGAGGACAGGGACATTAAGGAGGAACCAGTTGCAATAGTCCAGGAGAGGGTGGATGAGGGCCTCAAATGGTGGCCATGCAAATAGACAAGTGAGAGATGTTGTGGAAGCAGAATTGGCAAGACTGGAAAACTGAGGGAGTAGGAGAGGGGAGAGTCCAGGATGACTCTGAATTTGCAAACTTGGATGACTGGGAGGCTGGTGGTGTCCTCAAAAGAAGTAGGAAAATTTCAAGGAGGGGTGGGTAGATTGAGGCAGGGGCTGGGATAAGAGAAGAAGATGAGTTCTTTTTTGGACATGGTGAGTTTCAGATGCCAATGAGACATCCAATAGATTGTTTTTAATGCATGATTAAAGTTTAGAAGAAAGATTCAGATTGTGCATCTAGATTTAGGAATACTTTCTGTAGATATTATACTTAAATCCATGGGAGCTGATGAAATCACCAAGGGAGAGGATATAGAGACACAAGGAGCAGCATCTGAATGGTGATCCAGTGAGGAGGACCAGAAGGAAAGGCTCCATGAGAGAGCGGTGTCATGGAAGCTGAAAAAGGAGAGAGTGGCCAAGAGGAGAGAGAAATGAAAGGTATGAGAAGCTGCAGAGAAATGAAGGAGGTGAGAAGCAAAAGCCATCAGACTAAACAATTAGGAGCTCACTGAGAGAGAGAGCCTCAGAGAGAGCCATTTCCATTGAACTAATGGAGTCAGAAGTCAGTTTGCAGTAGGTTGAAAAGTGAGTGGGTGATGAGGAAGTGAAGGCTCCCAAGTAAACACTAGTCTTTCCACAAGTTTGGCAATGAAGAGCAGTAGCTTTAGGGGTTGGCAAGGACAGCGAGGAGACCTGAGCATGTTTGTAGGCAACTGAGAGGAGCCAGTAGAGACGGAGAGGCCAAAGAGAAAGAAGAGAACTCTCTGATCATTGGGACAAACTGGCAGGAGACAGGAGGGGATCTGGTCAAGGGCAGCAGTGCATGAAAGGCAGTCTCAGGGCCTGGAGCAAAGGGGGCAAGATGAATCATGATCTATGTAGAAGGGGTTTGAAGGCATCTAGATGAGGACATTCATGATAACTTCCAATTGTGAAGTAGGATGGGCAGAGTGGGGCTCAAGAAAAGGAGTTTGGAGCAGCTTCTCTGGTGATTGGAATAGAGGCCATCTGGGAGGAATCAAAATGTCGCTGCACAGCAGTGGGACCCCAGCGAAGATCAGCTAATGTACATTTAGAAAGAACCCAGCCTTTCCTCCAGCAATGTTCT
This sequence comes from Phalanger gymnotis, assembly GCA_028646595.1. Taxonomy (NCBI): domain Eukaryota; kingdom Metazoa; phylum Chordata; class Mammalia; order Diprotodontia; family Phalangeridae; genus Phalanger; species Phalanger gymnotis. Next base: position 51,353,483 of record CM053628.1, on the reverse strand, counting down.
GCAAGTAGGTGGCTCAGTGGATAGGGTGATGGGCCTCGAGTCAGGAAGCCCTGAGTTCAAATCCAGCCCCAGGTATTTACTGCCTAGGTGATCCTGGGCCAGTCACTTAACCTCTATTTGCCTCAGTTTCTATCTGTAAAATGGGGATAATAATAGCACCTACATTCCAGGGTTATTGTGAGGATCAAATGAGGTAATAATTGTAAAGCACTGAGCACAGTCTGGCACATAGTAAGTGCTATATAGATGTTAGTTAGAATTATTATTACTATTATTACTATTTGGTAGTAGTAGGAGCAGAGAAGGCAGATAGTAGGAGTGACTCAGAGTTGAGCAGCGGAAGGACAAAGGGGCAAGGGTTTCAAGGGTGGAAAGTCAGGCATAGCTGAGCCGGTTAACTCTAGGTTTAAGACTGGGAAGGGAAGAAAGGTGAGGCCAAACCAGGGATAATGGTCTCAAGGTCCTAGTGAAGATGAGTCCGGCAGCTAGGTGGCACAGTGGATACAGTGAGGGTGTGGCATCAAGAAGACTCATCTTCCTGAGTTCAAATCTGGCCTCAGATACTTACCAGCTATGTGACTCTGGACAAGTCACTCCATCCTGTTTGCCTCAGTTTCCTCATCTGCAAAATGAGCTGGAAAAGGAAATGGCAAACCACACCAGTATCTGCCGAGAAAACCCCGAATGGGGTCCAGAGAGTTGGACGCAACTGAAAAAATTGACTGAAGATGTCATTGAGGCCTAGAGAGAGAGACTGTGATCAGAGAGGGAGAATTTCAGTGTTTGAAATCATGAAAATGGTAGCAAATTAGCAAAGATTAATACCGACCAAGGGTCATAGGGAGATGTAGTGGCTAGAGAGTTAGCCTTGGAGTCAGGACAGTTACTGGTCATGTGACCCTGGGAAAGTCCCTTCACTTCCTGGTACCTCAGGCAACTAAGAGCATAAGTCCCAGAATAACTGTCAGTCTTCATTAGAGGGAGGGAGTAGAGGGAGTTTCCTCATTAGGAGGAACCATCCCAGCCACCCCTAGCACTTCCTCAGATCTGTCTAAAATGAGGAGGAGGAGGAGAAAGAAGAAGAAGAAGAAGAAGAGGGGGAGGAGGAGGAGACTGTAAGGTTAATGGAGAATAAGATCTTCCCCACCCATCAATAGGCCTCATGTGGAGCCCATTAAGGGAAGTTTGTTTGCTTGCGGGAAGGCTTACACACCTTTTGTTAATTTCTAATTAGGCACAGAGCCTATTGAGTATATATTCTGAGAGGTGAGTTTTTGCGTTAGGGGCTCACTTATGAGAAAGATGTTGTGATTCCCTGGTTGAGACTCTGAGTGGCCATATGTTCAGAGCTCTCCGACTCCTCAGAGGTAAAGGCTGTCTTGATTCAGTGGTGGATGTAAAGTTTTGATTCAGGCAGTAGAGCCCTGTCTGTTGGTCTTTATTTCTCTTTGTATTTTTTCTATGTAATTAAAGATCATTGACCCTTTTAAGTTGCTTTCCTTAGTAAAGCAGATCTAAGAACCTGCACTAGCAGCCATCCTGGGTACGCCAGTGCGGTTGCCATTACAGAGCCACAGCAGTCAAGATCACTGCTCTGGAGATTGCACTCAGCCCATACACTAGAGGCATACGTTGGCCCTTGGTCATGCACAGTTGTCATCGGCTCTCTTTCCCGTTAGTGGCACACACAGGTGTACGTTGGAGCACATTGGCACACACTGAGAGTGAGAGGTCTGAACAGGGACAGGTGTAGTGTGGAGCCAGAAAGCTTGGGCTGCTTCAAGAACTACTTGTCTTGTTTATGGATTATGTAGCTTTTGGCTTCTCTACCCTTTACCTTCCTACTTCCTAAGCATTTCAGAGTTCAGGTCTCTAATTTTAAAAGTCATAAGAGAAGGTCCATGGAATCATGTGTGTAAAAGTTGTGCTAAACCAAAATATGATGCTTTGTGTGTGTTTCTAACACCGTTGTACAAAGCGCCTTACAGACCTTTCAAAATAAGGGGCGTTCTAACTCCATTGCTCGTCATTATTTTTTCTACATTACAGGCAGAGTAAGTAGGTGAAGTTCATCCATCACTTTTACTGACTCTTAGACTCTCCAGTAAAAGATTTGGTTGGGAGCTTGAAAATGATGGCCAAGGTAAACTCATGGGGTATCTGTAGATTACAATTATTCATGCTATTTCTCTCCCTCATTAACATGAATAATGAAAAATTATCTCTTTATTTGTCTTAGTCAAGAAAGATCCACTACATAAACTTCTGTAAAATATATTTTTACTATATATAGACTCTAAGTTCTGGGTCTTGAATAATATAGAAATCACAGCTCATGTGGTTTAGATGTGCAAAGGCTGTGGAAGCAGATCTTCTCCTAATAACCAGAAAGTCATTTTCATGCCTGGGGAAGGAAGTGCTGAGGAGGGTGCCTTCCTGCACTTGATATGGCACCCAGGACGCTGCCTTTTATGCTGAGCTCTGCATTTCTCCTGGGGCCCTGATGCTTGTGCACATTGGAGGCCCGGTGTGTCTCCTGGTTCTACTGCCAACCTCGAATCTGTAGGAGGATGGGACTGTGTAACACATGGTATAACCTGGTTCACACAAGCATAGACTTTTACAGCTAAGTGGAAACCTAGAGATCATCTACCTGCACTAGTCAAGGTTCTCATCATCACCATGATCATTATTAATATTAATAGTAGTGACTCATTTTTATAGAGCCCTTTAAAATGTGTCGAGCCCTACCTACTTCCCCAAGTATTGGAGGTAGCTTATAGGATAAAATAGTTGGTGGTTGTCATAACGCCCACATCAGATTAATGTACTCAGTCAACAAGCATTTATTAAATGCCTAGTCTGTATCAGCCACTGTCTGGGGAGATGGGTTTACTGACTGCATGGTCAATCTGAGCTATTGTGTAGAAATTGGTTGTTACCAAATTAGACAAAAAGAAAATTTGACAAAAGGCAATTCATCTGATAGCTACAAATAGAAACAACTTGATTCTTGCTGTCCAAAACCGACTATGGGAAAAGGACAGCAATCACTTTTTAGAGGGTAGCAGCATCAGTCTTATCTTTTTTCTCTTTCTAGTCAACCCTCCAAATAAGACTGAAAATAGAAAGGACATCTGGGATCCGGAGGAGGTGCCAGAAGGATCGGAGTTTGATGACATGTGGGACCCCCGGGGACAGCCAGAGTAAGTCAAATGAAGCCAGAAATGGCTTTGTGGCTCCAAGGTAGGCAAATGATGGGATGGCACTCTCCTTCCCACAAGATGCATGTAGCACAATTCCTGACAAGATGGAAAGGCAGGGGATAGAAGGCAAGTGTACTGATGGATCAAGTAAGAAAAGATTAGATCTTTTACTTGAGAAATGTTCTAACCAAAAGTGGCATGACAGGATCACAGATTTCAAGCTAGAAAGGACCTTAGATGTCATCTTGTCCATTTTCTTAATTTTACAGATGAAGAAACTGAGGCCCAGAGTGGCTAAATAACTTGCCTAAGATCACACTGGTAGTAAGTGACAGAGTTGGGTTTCCACTATACCACGCTGCAGTCCCATTATAAATTCCTCTGTAATGTCAGTTATTTGTGTAATGTGGGATTCCAAGTGGGTGAAAACCAGCCCCTTAAATTACCAGCATTCCTACAAACTCTTTTATAATACCATGTTTATGTGTCAAAGGGCTGCTTTTAATTGTTCAGTGTTCCACAATGGGTGGGAGGCTATGTTCTCACTCTAATTATTAATCATTACACAAACTTATTTCTTAGAGATCTGTAGGAACAAATGCAGTGTTTCATACACTTCATAAGCAGGATTAAACTGCTTTAGTATTACTTTCAATGCCACAAGATTTTTAAAATGTAATTCGGAACTATTGTCCCTAGATCAAGGACCTGTGATTTTGTGTGAATGGGAACTCAAGAGATTACAGCCCATCTATAACTTAGAGTCTTAGAAAGTTGCCTAAGGCTCCTGGATTCGCTAATGGTCACACAGCTAATATCAGAAGTGGGCTTTAGATCCAAATTTTCTTGACTCTAGGCTCTTCGCCTCATCATACCTGATGTGAAGGTTAAGGAACCCTGGAAATAAAAGACTGTAGGACCGTGACATTTTGGTCCAAACCATCCATTGCTTCTCTCTCTCTCTCTCTCTTTCTCTTTCTCTCTCTCTCTCTCTCTCTCTCTCTCTCTCTCTCTCTCTCTCTCTCTCTGTCTTTCTCTCTCTCTCTCATCTGTTCAGGCAGCTTGATTTACTCACAGTTTGTGTTTGTCATTTGTTGTTGAAGAGGACCATGACATCAGGGAAATGATGACATGACTTGTAGTTGACTTTGATTTGAGTGAGGGAGGGCTGTGCAAGGTCACCAGCCTCACTTTCTCCTCCAGAGCCATCTGGATACAGTGACCAGATATTCATCAGGATGACTGGAGATGGCCCAGGATGTAATGGGAGACCTTGGCCCTTTTAGGCTAAGGCCTTTTCACATACTTAGGGTGAGGTAACGTCCATTCAGTGAATAGGCTTCTTTAAGAAGGATTGGCCCCCTTAATTAGAAAAAAAGAAAAAAATCAATCTGGGAGGGGAAGACCCCCAGGGTTGCTATTCCAAAGAGAAACAGTTACCACTGACATTCACTCTAAGCCAGGAGGGCCCAAAATATGGCCATTAAGTGGAGCTTGGGCAGGGACCTACTGTGGTCTGTCTCTTGCTATCTTTATCAGTCTTTCCATCCATCCATCCATCCATCCATTTTTGAGACTGGGTCTTCCTATCTCACCCCGGCTGGACATGCAGCAGCCACTCATGGTTCTCATACCAATTCTGATACACATGAAAGCTAACTTGCTCTCTCTTTCTGACCTGGACTGGTTTGCCCCTCCTTAGGCAGCCTGGTAGCATCTGCTCCCAGGGGCTCACTACATTAGTGCCAGAGGTAGTGTGGGATACTCACTCAGCTCACAAGTTTTGAACTCAAGGGCAGCTAGGAGGTGGCAGTGGATAGAGCACTGACCCTGGAGTCGGGAGGACTTGAGTTCAAATCCAGCCTCAGATATTTAGTAGCCATATGACCCTGGGCAAGTCACTTAACTCTGATTGCCTCACATTAAAAAAAAGTTCTGAACTCAAGTCAAGAGACTAGATGGCACAGTGAATAGAGAGCACTGGGCCTGGAATCAATCAATCAACATTTATGAAGTGCCTACTATGTACCAGGCACTAGAGATACATAAAGAGTTCAAATTTGGCCTCAGATACTTAGTAGCTGGGCAAGTCACTTAACTTCTGTTTCCTCAGTCTCCTTAATGGGAATGGTAGTAGCATGTACCTTCTATGGTTGTTGTGAGGATCAAATGAGATAATATTTATAAAGTGCTTGGCACATAGTAGGTGCTTAATAAGTATTATTTTCTTCTTTCCACCAGCCTTAACCTCTCCAGTAGCAGGGACTACTTTGGCTTTTAGATAAAGCACACTGTGCTGTCTTGGATGGAGGAAAATCTATACTATTATAAAATGCCACACTGAGTAATTGTTACTCAATTAATAGTTAATACTGTTAGGTTAATTGAAATATTTTTAATATATTAAAACACAAAAGCAAGTTGGTTAACTTAAAAATAGTAAAGCAAAATAACTTTTTAAAATTTGCTGCCTACATGACCTTCAGCACCCAGACAAAAACTGGGCTTTATCTAACATGATATGAAACATAGAAGTTATTTTAACTTCTTGTCCAGAGGTGCCACAGGGTTGGAGAAGAGTAAGTATTACAGTTTTCAAAAGAAAGGACAAGTGGAATCTCCAAAGTATAGACCAGTGAACCTGACTTTTATTCCTCACAAAATTCTAGAACGTATTATTAAAGGGATGTCTAGTGAACTTCTAGAAAAGGAAGTACTGATCAGAAAGAGCCAGCCTGGCTTCCTCAAAACTAATATCATTTCCTGTTTTGGTAAGGTTATTAGACTAGTAGAAGAGACAATGTGGTATAATGATTACAGGACCGACCTTGGAGTGAGGAAGACCTGGCTTCAAATCCTGCTTTTCGCACATACTGACTTTTGAGACTATAGGCAAGTCACATAACCTTTCAGTATCCCCAGCAAACTCTCAAAGATGTTAAGTCATAGACAAGTTACTGACCTGTATTGGTGGAAGAACTTTTCACACTGGGAGTTTCCTACATCAAAGAAATCGTAGATCTGGAACAATAACTGCAAAAATTGACAGGTAGATCAGGGGAATATCATAGATATTGTTTGCCTAGATTTTAGCAGAGTATTTAATCAAATCTGTCATTTCACGTTTCAGAGGCTTGGGCTAGACCGTAGTCATGGGGCTTCAGAATTGGCTGAATGGCCAGATCCAAAGAGCACTACAGTCACAAATGATTTGATGTCAGCTTGGAAAGAAGCCTCTAGTGAAGTGCTTCTGTTCCCTGGGCTTGGCCTTGTGCTCTTTTCTAATTATATCAGTCATCTGGATAAAGGCAAAGATGGCATGCTTATCAAATTCACAGTTGATACAAAGCTAGCTTGTTGGATGACAGAGTCAGGATCCAAAAATAGCTCTGCAGACTATGCTAGACTTCCAACCCAAGTCTAATAAGACGAAATTTAATAGGAATAAATGTAAAGTTTTACACTTGGTTTCAAGAAGTCAGAACTTCATGAGTACAAGATGAGAAGATATGGCTGTTAGCATCTCATCCAGAAGAAATCTGGGAGTGTGAGCAGAACACAAACTCCATACAAGTCGGCCATCCAATATTCTGATGGAGCTAGGGTCTTGCTAATGTGGGGACTCCCTCCAGGAGTGCAGAACATTCCCCCTTTCTCAGTCTATGTGATGCTTGTCCATGTCCTCCACTTTCTGTCAATCCTCCACAGAGACTTCTCCAAGATTTATTGGATATTTCTTCTAAACTTCTTGACATTGTTGACCAATACCAATGGAGTGTGTACTGCCCATTGGTTGTCCCTTTGCTACATAACTAGTCCAGTCCTGTAATATTAATATTTTCTTTTTCATGTCAAACTTAACAAACATTCATGACCAGCAACTGAAACTTCTTGAGAAGGAGTTACACAGTCAGACCTATGCTTTAGAAATATCACTTTGGCAGCTGTATGGAGGATGAGTTGGGGGGAGGAGCCAGAGAGACCAGTTAGATCCAGGCTGTAGGTGATGAGGACCAGTAGGGTGGTAGCCATGTGAGTGGGGGAGGGAGAGAAGTGGAGATAAAATAAACAAGATTCGGGGAATGAAGAACAAGGAAGAGTCAATGATGCCTCTAAGGTTGCGAACCTGAGGGTGGTGGTGATCTCAACAGAAATAGAGAATTTCAAGAGAGGAGGAAGTTTGGAGGGAAAGATAATGCATTCTCTTTTAGACATATTGAATTTGAGGTGCCTATAGGAAATCTAGTTGCAAATGTCCAATAGTTGGTAATGTGGGACTGGATATATGAATCTGCAAGTCATACTCATGGAGATGCTAGTTGGACCCACGATGCTGACAAGGTCACTAAGAGAGAGTGTAAAAGAGACGAGGACTGAGGACAGAACTTTAGGGAACACTCACAGTTAGGGAGTGAGATGGATCATGATCCAGCAAGTGAGACTGAAGAAGACTGGCCAGACAAGTAAGACGAGAAACAAGAGAGTAATGTCACAAAAAGCAAGAGAGGAGAGAAGTATCTCACCACAGAGTATAGTCAGCAGCAGAATACAAGCTCCGGCAGATCCTCTTAAGCTCCAAAGACTTGGGACGTATTGTACAATGTACTGTGTTTCTATGGTTTGAAGACCAGTCTAAGTAAGTTGGAGGGGCTTATCTCGCCACTTTGGCCTCGCAGTGATACATTTTTTTCTCAGCCAAGGTATATCCCATCTGCCAAGTTATAGAGGAGTTGTGATCTCAGTAGGCAGAGGGAATACCCACACCAATGAAATCATGAATCTTTGCTGCATTGAAATAAGAAGCATCAGTCAGGACTAACAAACTACTGCAAAAGAATCCGCAACAGCCATGCACTTTTTTGTGGTACCATGTCAGAAAGAGACCTAAAAGGGGAGCAGCCTTAGCCATGGAGGTAGGGCATAGGAATGGAGAGAACAAGAGATTAACAATGTCTACAGGTAGATGGAAGTAAGTGCCAGGACCAGGCCATGTCAGACCAGTCAAAGCCATAAATGGGAGAAAGCCATGGTATAAGGGAGCAGATGAAAGGGGGGTGGTCCAAGATGAATCACTGAAAGAGCTAGAAGTGATGTGGAGGCCTATGCCAGGCTAAAGTTTCCTTGGGCACTTAATGTAACCAGTAGATTCACTTTAGTCAGTTCAAGCTCCCATCATCTCTCACATGGACTCTTCTGTTTGGCATTTCATGCTCCTTCCCAACCTGGCCCCTTCCCCTTCCCCTCCCCGCCACTTAATGGTATTTTATTTTTTCCAATTACATGTAAAGATAGTTTTCAACATTCACTTTTATAAGATTTTGAGTTCCAATTTTTTTCTCCCTCTCTCCCTCCCTTCCCCACTCCCCAAGATGGCAAGCAATCTGGTATAGGTTATACATATTAAACATATTTCCACATTAGTCATGTTATATAAGAAGAATCATAACAAAAGGGAAAAGCCACAGGAAAGAAAAAAAACGAGACGATCATTTGCTTCAATCTGCACTCAGACTCCATAGTTCTTTCTCTGGAGTAGGTAGCATTTTCCATCATGAGTATTTTGGAATTGTCTTAGATCATTGTACTGCTGAGAAGACCTAAGTCTTTCAAAGTTGGTCATCGCAGCATGTTGCTGTTACTGTGTACAATGTTCTCCTGGTTCTGCTCCCTTCAATCAGCATCAGTTCATGTAAGTCCAGGTTTTTCTGAAATCTGCCTACTACTCATTTTTATAGCACAGTAGTATTCAATTACATACATATACCACAACTTGTTCAGCCATTTCCCAATTGGTGAGTGTCCTCTCAATTTCCAATTCTTTGCCACCACAAAAAGAGCTGCTACAAATATTTTTGTACATGTGGGTATTTTTCTCTTTTTTATGATCTCTTTGGGATACAGACCTAGTAGTGGCATTGCTGGATCAAAGGATATGTACAGTTTTAAAACCCTTTGAGCATAGTTCCAAATTGCTCTCCAGAATGGTTGGATTAGTTCACAACTCCACCAACAATGCATTAGTGTGCCAATTTTCCCACATCTTTTCTAATATTTATCATTTTCCTTTTTTGTCATATTAGCCGATCTGATAGGTATGAGGTGGTACCTCAGAGTTGTTTTACTTTGCATTTCTCTAATCGATAGTGGTTTAGAGCATTTTTTCACATGACTATGGATAACTTTAATTTCTTCCTCTGAAAATTGCCTGTTCATATTCTTTGACCACTTATCAATTGGGGAATGACATGTATTCTGATAATTTCACTCAGTTCTCTCTATATTTTAGAAATGAGGCCTTTATCAGAGATATTGGCTGTAAAGCTTGTTTCCCAGCCTTCTGCTTTCCTTCTAATCTTGGTTACATTGGCATTGCTTATGCAACAACTTTTTAATTTAATGTAATCAAAATTATCCATTTTGCATTTTGTAATGTTCTCTATTTCTTGTTTGGTCATAAATTCTTCCCTTCTCTATAAATCTGACAGGTAAACTTTCCTCTCCTAATTTGCTTAAGGTATCACCCCTTATGTCTAAATCATGTACCCATTTTGACCATATCTTGGTATACAATGTAAGATGTTGGTTTGTGCCTAGTTTCTGCCATACTATTTTCCAGTTTTCTCAGGTCAAATAGTGAGTTCTTATCCCAGAGGCTGGAGTCTTTGGGTTTGTCAAACAGTAGATTACTATAGTCATTGACTAATATGAATAATACCTATTCCAGAGATCCACTGCTCTATTTCTTAGCCAGCACCAAATAGTTTTGATGATTGCTGCTTTATAATATAGTTTAATATCTGGTATGGTTAGGCCACCTTCCATTGCATTTATTTTCATTAATTCCCTTGATATTCTTGACCTTTTGTTCTTTCAGATGAATTTTGTTATTATTTTTTCTAGCTCTATAAAATAATTCTTTGGTAGTTTGATTGGTATGCACTGAATAAGTAAATTAATTTAGGTAGAATTGTCATTTTTATTATATTAGCTCAGCCTACCCATGAGCAGCTGATGTTTTTGCAGTTATTTAGATCTGACTTTAATCATGTGAAAAATGTTTTATAATTGTGTTCATATCATTCCTGGGTTTGTCTTGGGAGGTAGAGTCCCAAATATACTGTCTACAGTTATTTTAAATGGAATTTCTATTTCTATTTCTTGCTGCTGGGCTTTGTTAGTAATATATAGAAATGCCAATAATTTATGTGGATTTATTTTTTATCCTGCAACTTTGCTAAAGTTGTTAATTATTTCAAGTAGTTCTTTTTGTTGATTTTCTAGGATTCTCTAAGTATACCATCATATCATCTGCAAAGAGTAATAGCTTTATTACCTCATTGACTATTCTAATTCCTTTTTCTTCTCTTATTGCTAAAGCTAGCACTTCTAGTACCATATTGAATAACAATAGTGATAATGGGTATCCTTGTTTCACCCTGATCTTATTGGAAATGCTTCTAGCTTATCCCCATTACATATAAAACTTGCTGATGGTTTTAGATAGATGCTACTTACCATTTTAAGGAAAATTCCACTTATTCCTCTTCTCTCGAGTGTTTTTAATAGGAATGCGTGCTGTATTTTGTCAAAAGCTTTTTTTTGGCATCTATCGAAATAATCATGTTATTTCTGTTAATTTTGTTATTGATATGGCCAATTATGCTGATAATTTTCCTGATATTAAACCAGCCCTGCATTCCTGGTATAACTCCCTCCTGGTCATAGTGTATTATGCTTGTGATAAGTTGCTGTAATCTCTTTGCTAATATTTTATTTAAAATTTTACATCAATATTCATTAGAAAAATTGCTCTATAATTTTTTCTTCTGTTTTGACTCTTCCTGGTTTAGATATCAGTACCATATTTGTATCATAAAAAGAATTTGGTAGGACTCCACCCAATTTTCCAAATAGTTCATATAGCATTGACATTAAATGTTCTTTAAATGTTTGGTAGAATTCACTTGTAAATCCATCTGGCCCTGACAATTTTTTCTTAGAGAGTTCATTGATGGCTTGTCCAATTTCTTTTTCTGAAATGGGGTTATTTTATTTCCTCTTCTGTTAATCTGGGCAATTTATATTTTCGTAAACATTCATCCAATTCACTTATATTGCCAGATTTATTGGCATACAGTTGAGCAAAATAGCCCTTAATTATTGTTTTAATTTTTTCTTCATTGGTAGTGAATTCACCTTTTTCATTTTTGATACTGGTAATTTGGTTTTCTTCTTTCCTTTTTTTTAATCAAATTAACCAAAGGTTTATCTATTGTATTGTTTTTCCCATAAAACCAGCTCTTAGTTTTATTTATCAGTTAAATAGTTTTCTTAATTTGAATTTTATTAATCTCTCTTTTGATTTTCAGAATTTCTAATTTGGTACTTAGTAGGGGATTTTTAATTTGTTCTTTTTCTAGATTTTTTGGTTGCATGCCCAATTCATTAATTTCCTCTTTCTCTATTTCATTCATGTAAGCATTTAGAGATATAAAATTTCCCCTAAGAACTGCTTTGGCTATGTCTCATAAGTTTTGGTATGTTGTCTCATTCTTGTCATTCTCTTGGATGAAGTTATTGATTGTTTCTATGATTTGTTGTTTGACCCACTCATTCTTTAGGATTAGATTATTTAGTTTCCAATTAAATTTTTTTAAATTTATTTTTAATATGTTTAGTTTTCAGCATTGATTTTCACAGGA